>JAHREE010000142.1:484399-514151 GCA_033628505.1 Tringa tobata
CCAGCGGGGCTGGGAGGAGGGAGGCAGCCCCCCGGCAGCCCCTGCCTGCACAGCGCTGACCCGACCCAGCCGGGGGGAGCCTGGCACGCAGCCGTCCCCCCAGCCCACAGAAACCCAGCCGCTGAGGTTGGCAAAATGGCATTTCTGTCCCAAAACAGAAGGGGAGGTGAGGCTGGAGCTCCCCCGAGGCACGGGTTGAGCCCCAGCATGAAAGGGAAGGATTCTTCAGAGGTCCCTGGGGAGCAGAGGCAGCACCAAAGGCTTCTCAGTGCGGAGAGACACCAAGGGCAGAGCGCCCCAGCCATGCCCGCCTCCCCGCTCTCTGCCAGCGCCAGGGTCTTTTCAGGCTGGGAAGTACATCGCTTAATTGACTTAAAAATAAATGAAGACAAGCCAACGTACACAGGATTTCCAGAAAGCTGGGCTGGAGCTGAGCAGCACTGAAAACACAGCCTTACTTAACAGGCTTTGCAAAACAAGCCCGGAGAGTCCCTCCCCTCCCAGCACATCCCAGCAAGAAGCCAGCCCCAGCCCAGGGGGGGTTGCTGGATCCGGCCCCAAGTCACTTTAACCCCCTTCTGCTCTTACCCTTGAGAAAAGTCCCAGTCTTTTCGCAGGCGGAACACTATTAAATAAATTTAAAAAAAAAAAAACAAAACAAGTTAGTTCCCCTAACAAAACAGTTCCCTAATTTATGGGAGGGTTCAGCACAATTATTTGCGATGACCAGAGTCCTAGAAAAGAGATTGCACACCAAATCCCATTCAAATCAAAAAGGCAAAGATCTACTCCAGCGTAAATGGCCAGAAGCAAGTTATCTGGTTAAACGTCATAAAAATATTCAGTGAGCCAGGGCGAGCGACTGAAAGCTCAACCTGGCTGCAAAGGCAGCCGGGGGGGTTGGGGGCTGTTCTGGGGAGGCACACGGCAAAAATCAGGTTATTTGACTGCACTGAATGCTCAAGCATTCCCTTTTAACTAAGTTTCCGCAGAAATATTATCCTTGTTCTGCTTACTGCAAGAAACTGACAAAAGCTTGGTATATTCCCACAGCCACCTGAGGGAAATCTGTCGGATGTTTCCAATGGCTTTGTTGGAAAATTTAAGATTAGTCCTTTCAGCAGCATTTCCTTAAAAACAGTTGTCCAGTGAATGATTTCCCATTTTTAGGGTGTTCTTTTGAAATGAACCAAGATAGCCTTAAAGCAAAGAAACCTCAGTTACAGCTCCATTACCATTGAAACCATCTCCCTTATAGCACGTTCATAGTTCAAACCACTGTCTTCCCTTCCCTCTGTTCCCCTGCCTCCAGGGGGACACTGGAGTGTTTGCTGTAGCTGTTTGGTTCCTGTAAAAAAAGGCAATTTACCTGTAGCGTTACCTACTTGAGGGTTACTTCTGCCCATCGCTCCATCTGGGGACTACAGCCACCTTGATTTATTCCGTATTGATGCAGTTCTACTAGAAGTCCCCCAAAAGAACCAGTTCCAGCTCCTCTGGTGCTCTCAAATGACCACTTCCCACCCAGATGAGCGCAGGCAGGTCTCTCTGCTCCCACCCCTGACCAAGGGCAGATCCACAGGACGCCCAGCGGCGCTTGAAGAGCCACCCTGACTTTCCTTTCCTTGCACCCCTTGGAGGTGTGACGCAGACCAGCACCTTCTCCCAAAAAAAGAATTAATTCTCAGAGGCCAAACACAAGGAGGGCTCTGGTGTTTGCTGTGAACCCAGAGTTCCCTCTGGTGGCCAGCTGACAGCATCCTGCTTCTTCATAACCCCACAGCCCCAGGGCAGGGAGCCCAGGGAGGCAGGGATCATGGAATGGCAGGGGTTGGGAAGGGACCACTGGAAATTATCTAGTCCATCTAGGTTCACCTAAAGCAGGCTGGACAGGAACACATCCAGGCAGGTTTTGAATTATCTCCACAATCTCTCCAGGCAGCCTGTTCCAGTGCTTCACCTTCACCTCCACAACTGAAGGACGCTCAGCCTCTCGTTCTGGTACCCCCAGGTATCATTAACCATGTGAGTTAAATGTGTGGTACCGCCTGCGTGTTGGTCGCAGTGAGTTAGGAAGGGAGCAGCTGAGGAACAGCCCGAGACGGGAGCTTCCCGCTTCCTTGGAAAAGCTCACCTCAAGGCTCACTCCCGCTTCCCTCTGCAGCAAAGCCCCTGCTGCGAGGGTGCCCCTGCAGTCACCCACCAAACGAGAGTAACGGGCTGGGTTCATCCTGGTCTCCTCTGATGAGCGGCTCTTCTCTAGGGATCAAAACAAGCCTCCAGCACCAGCAGCTCACCAACACACCAGGGATGTCACGTCCTGCAAACACAACCGGCCGGCTCCTTCCAGGGCTAGAGGGAAAGCCACGTCCTGCGAGACCTTCGCTGGAGAACGAGAGCAAAAGCGCTGGAGGAAACAAAAATAAGCCGTTTCAAACCGTTTCTTTCTTTTAGAAGTCTGTTTTCCCAAGCTGTAAGGCACACTCTTCGCCTGGCCCACGATGTTCGGGTGCTCTCCTTGCATCCTGCGGCACTGCGCTAATCATGAGATTACCCGGATGCTTTATTTAGAGAATACTTTATTAGTTTTTGTAATCAAACCCATGTAAATAAGACCGTACATATTTAATACAGTGCGTTACCCCTGTACAAATGGAAAAAAAATTAAGTTTAACATTTCTAGACCAATATGGCTGTTAATTTCTGTACAATGCCAACTCACACTACAAGTGGGATACTTTTTTCCAAAGTTGACATCACAGCTAGAGTTTCCAAAAATTCAAATTATATATATATTTATATAAAAAGATAACCAATAGCGATTCACTAGGCATCAATAGCAGCAACAGCCTTTCCAGTCTCTGCAGTCATTTGAACAAAATTATACACATTAGACTTTCAACTCACTCTTCCTTCCAAAAAAAGTAAAAAAAAAAAAATCCCAGAAAAAACCAGCAAATTCTGCTACTGATGTGGTACCTGGTGCTTTTTATTAGCTTTTTTCAATCATTGTCTGGAAAAAAACCTCTAGAATAACATTATTAAAAACAGCTCCAGTATAGCACAGTCACTACTACATATCATAAGCAGGTACAGGATATCTTACATTCACAGAAGTATCATACAGTACTGTCCTACAGCTATAATACTAGAGGATACAATTAAAAAGGCATTTATTTGACTTGATTCTACTTTCCAGCACACTGTGGGCAAGGAGGTGGTGCGACGCAGCTCTGATATAAAGAATGCACCTTTGAGATAAAACTCTCTTTAATCCGAGAAGGTTTCTTTTATTCTTGTGGCACAGTTCTAAGTGCTCGTTGCTGTATACAGACATAAGCTGGAAACCGTTTAAAGATCACTCGCATCATATAGAGATAGCGGGACAGAGGTGAACAGAACTAATTTTGACTATTGATGCAATGAACCTTTCAACTCCTGAGGTGAACGACTGAGGGGGGAGCGGGTGCAGAGGACACCGGTGGCCAAGTAGCGTTTTCATACGGTGATCTAAATACAGTATATCGTCATCCAAAAAGCAGCAGCCAGCAAAGCACTGCCTTCAGAGGGAAATTCAACATCATCAGCGTTACTGTCCGTGTTACGTTAGGTGTCGCACGGCAAAGGCAGTTTTGCCAGCTCTGTGAACCCCTCTGTTTATTACAAGATAGAAGCTTCTTAAGTCACTAAAAACTTAACACACATTACTTGGCCCAGCACCATCTTCAGATCTGCATGTTCTCATACTCATGGGATTATAAAAAGATAAATAGCAGCTGAAGATCAGAGCCTGAAGAAAATAAGAGTATTCATCTTGTCAACTAGCAACAGCCCTCCCCAACCACCTTCTTCCCCGACACTGCTATTTCTCAATATTTTTTTTTCACTTTGAGAAGCATACAGGTGTGTAAGCCACAACACGCGCACACGTGTAGAACGTGCACACACCAAAAGCAGCCTTCATGCTGTTAGAGAAGATACAAGCCCAAAGAGCCGAGAAGCTCAGCTGGATACGCAGCAGTTCGCATCCGTAACTGCTGACAGCTTCTGTGTCCCTTTACACGGAGCCCTGCAGGGAGAGAAGACTGTTGTCTTGCCCTTTGGGCTACAAATTCATGCTGCTGTACATCTCACCCGCCCTCCCCTCTTCCCCCACCTCCACGGAAACACGGCCTCTAAGATTTTGTTTCTTCGGTTTTGATTGCCTGAGGTTTGATTGGTCCAGTTCTGACAGGTTTCGTGGTGGCAGCCGGCGCAGGGGCAGGCTTTTCCTCGGTTTTGTCCTGGCCGACTCCTGAAGAGTCAGCAATCGCCTCGGCGGGTTTGCTCCCGTTCTCCTCCACTTTCTGCGCTTTGCCTCCTATGGGTTTGCTCTGCTGCTGCTGCTGCTGCTCAGAAAAGAACCTCTGGGTGGACTGAAGTACCTCTGCTCTCTGCTTCGCCTTAAGAAAGGGAGAAAATACATTTACTGAAGAGAGGGCATTAGAAAAAGAGTGACTTCATGAAAGTTTTCCTAAAGGAAAGAGGAAGGATTGACTGCAGTGGCCAGACTTTCCTAGAAAGGCAGTTTCTGTCTGGTTGCTTCCCAGGTGTCACCACATCTAGGTGCTTGGCTCCTCGGTAGTGGTTTAACATCATGCCTAGGCTTCCCCTGCTCTTCCTAATCCTCACCCCAGGAAACGGGACTCAAGCGTTATCTAACATCTTTTTATGCCACTGTTATTGCAGAGCTCAGGAAGTATAAATGCCACCTACAGAAGGCTCAGACTGAAGCTCTCCTCCTCAGTAAGTGTCAGACATGGCCAGAAGGCGTGCGTGTCTGCACGGTGCCCGCACTCTGACACTGCCCCCAGCTACGTAAGCACTCAGGGCCCTGCCAGTTGTCATTTCTCCTGCAGTGTGACCCGTCCTTCTTGAGCGCAGGGGCGGTATCACAGGAGCAGAATCTAGTCTGAGGACCCAGATTTTTTCATCCCTCTTGTCCTGGACACAGACTTCAGGGTCTGCAACGGCAATGCAAGTGAACCTGGTTCAAGGTTGTGTTATGTGTATGCTGAAGCCTTATCTGCTTCCCACTCAAAGCAGAGCCTCATTCCAGGAAGCAAAAACTCCTGCCTGGCTTCCTTCAAATCCCTCCTCTGAATCCTACCCATAACCTTGACTTGCACCTGTGAAATTCAGCCTCTGTGCTTGTGTTTCAGTTAGTTTTACACTGCACTTTAAATGCGTGGTGCAGACCAGATGCTTCAGACCAAGCACTTGGCTTTCCAGTCCAGATTCAGTCAAAGCAGGAATCACGTCAAGAGTTCAATCTTTTGGAATCAGCATGATCAAGCCCAATACAGTCCAACAAAAACCTTTTTTAAAGCAAAAAAAAAAAAAAAGTCTATCTTATACAAGGAATCCCAACTACAATATAGACACTAAGCTTCTATGTACCTCTCTAAATATTTTATACTTTTTTTTTTACAGAAAATGAGGCTGGAGGGATGGGATGCAACAACACAACAGGGGAGACAAAACAGCAAACGCCTGAATAAGAGGTCTTGGCTTTAATACTGTGTAGTTGCTCCAAGTAACTCAACCAGCAACAGAATAGAAAACAAACCTACGAACTCTGGTGTGCAACAACAGTCTGATTCTACTGGAGCCAGGTGGACACCTGAAATCTTTTGCACAGATTTCAGCCATCCCCTGAGGTGAAAGCTAGAAGGCTGTATGACTTGATCAGACGTAACCAAGCGTGACAGAATAACTCACATTCTCCTGAACAGTGTTTGCAAGGAGATCCAGAAACCCAGGACTGCATATTTGTACTTGCTATGACTGGCCCAGTTCAACTCATAATATAGACTCAAGACAACATACTAAGCATCACCTACAAGTCTGTAAGTCTACACTGTAAACTGGTGGTAGAAAACTAAACAGATAAATATCTAGAACCCAAGCAGTAATCAATGCTGCTACAACCAGACATCACTGGGAAAAGCACACCCTTCTGCTTTTACACTTCAATGCACGGGTTAAGGCGAATGACAGTAGATGAAGGAGATTCTTACACCACCTATCTGTACAAGCAGCTTATTCTGCAGAAAACAAGCTCCGTGTAGAACGATAGCCCTACACAGATGCCCTGTACTGCAGTCCCTGCCTTGGTAAGAAGAGCTTGCCCCATCCTGAAGGGTCCCAAAGTGCTTTAACAAACTAGATGACTCATTACTTGCTACTGAAAAGCAGCAATCTCTTCTGCAGGGTGTACCATGTTACCGCATTCTACTGTGGAGAATTATCACAGGCATTTTAAACCACCAGGAAATGAATCTCCAGATTCATCAACAAGTGAGGTTGGTTGGAACATGAGGGTTCATGCTTCTGCACAGAGTGGAGAGGCAGATGTGAAATGACAGCTACCAGCCAGGTTTGTAGGCTGCTTCGCTCACTCAAAACGTACGGGCTTTTGAAACTTAGTTGTCAGATTGCCTTCAACAGCAGTGGCAGCTCCACAATTGCTGACTGCAAGACCACTTGAGAAAGGAAGCTCCCTACCAATTTTTTAGTCTTGAGTTCTTATTAAAAAAAACAGGGCTTAAAGAAGGTTCAGCTGTTTAAGGCCTGGCTACTGGCTTTGGGTCCAGAGGTATTTTAGTTAAGACATGATTTGCAGACAAGTTCCTGCCCTTCAAGCTGTCAAGACTGAACTGATGTTAACAGCATTGCTGTTCAAATACTAACCTTTTTTTCTCGTTCAACCTTCATTGCAGCCTGGGCCTGATTGCCTCTGGCTCCAGATACTGATCCACAAAGACCTCTGGCCACACGCGGTAAATGAGGGTGGCTCATAAGGCCTGTGGTCATCTGAGGCGGCATCTGACTATGCGGTACTATTGGCAGCCTCTGAACAGGTGCTGGGAAGGTGTTAGTATATGGGGCTCTTACCAATGGAGGGAGCAGGTTAGGCTGAGAGAGGATCTAAGTGGGGGAAAAACAACAAAAAGAGACATTTTGCAATTAGAAAATTGCCAACTAGATTGCATGTTGGCATTATTTTAAAGGGGAAAAAAATTGCTGCTCTGCTCTCAAACTGATATAAAAAAAATAGGCTTTTATGATGTCAAAAAAAATAGGCTTTATGTGTGAACTGCAGAAAAAAGTATCAGTCCTGTAGTGCTGCTGTGTCTGAAAGTAGTACTAACAACTGAAAACCAGCATGTAATAAGGGAGGAGACCCCTACAAGGCAGTGGAGGAGTCGCTAGTGAAAGGCAGCCCTGATAAGGCTAGGTAGTCTCTGCTGGCAGCAATCCATCTCATCTCCTGCAGTCAAACACTCCAAATGCTAAGAGGAAGAAAAAAATATCCTACATTTTTAGAGGGCTACACTTCCCTAGCAGCCTGGCTACAGTCATCTGTAACAGGGATGCACCACCCTTGTAAACTGTGCTCCCCGGAATGCCAGAAACAAAACAAACCTGCCATCAGGAACTGCATGACCTCCAGAGATCCTTTCCAACCTGAACTGCTCCATTGATACCTCAGAGCTGCATCTCAAACAAACAACTACGAACCTGCTTTGTTTTTAGTCATTTAAAATGCGCACTGGGACCCCTCTGAGACACGAAGCTTCTCCCCTTCCCCAGCCGAGTGATCTCTTTTTGCAGGATGAGGTGTGTTACAGCTGCTTGGGGAAGCCAGCAGAACAACCATCTGTTCTATATCATTCACAGTTTGTATTAAACCCCTCAGTGTGCACAGAACTCTCAAAATTAAACACACCACAAAATCCGCACTACTAGTTAGCAAGATCAGAGAGGGGTTTTTTGGCCTTGATCTCGAAATCAGTTCTCTCACGCCATTTCATTTTAAGGATTCCAATTTGTATCTCCCCATGATAGAGCCTGAGGAAACACAACCGACTTACAAAGTCTGCAGGTCATACACAGGAACAGATTTGTTTGTAGGAAGCCACCAGCCACCTACCTGTGGAGCAAATTGTGCAGGAAATGGCTGTGTCATTCTCACAGCAGCAGCTGCTGACTGGAACTGCTTCTGGTAGACAATGCTGTTCATTTTGTTGGACTGATTGTTAGGACTTGTGGAACTGGCCCTAAAGAAAAGAACACCAGTTAGAATCAGGCTGCTGTCATTCAGAGGATGTTTCTGCCTCCAGTTACAACTTAACTAGAAATTCAACATTGGAGGGGGAAAAAAATAATCTCTTAGAGAAGCTAATATTGTTCCAGATCTACTGTCAGTTTCAAATGCAAACAAACTCCTAAATTAAGAATATAAAGAGAAAACATAATCAGAAATATTTACGATATGGAAAGATACCCTTTCCAGGATTCATAACACAAATACTGATGTTAAGAGTGTGTTCCCCTTCCCCATCCCTGCTAGCTTATGTTCAGTCCTACCCCTTTTACATTGTTTGCTTTATCGTGACAAGTTCAGAGCTTGTCCCAACAGGCATTAAGCACACACAGGAGAAACTGCAATGTGCAGCTGCTTCCACTCTGACCTCTTGTCAAAATGTTTCAAAATGTGCTTGAGCAGATTTCAAGAATTCACAGAGAATGATCTCCCCGTTTTATTTGGTTAAAAACATGCCTCTTTATTACAACTTTTAAGATGTGTTGAATCACCATGAATTAAATGGTTATATGGGGGAAGGGCACCAAGGAGCCCTTGGAGAAAGAGAGAGGAGTGAACTGCCTTCTTTAGGAAACAGAGCTTGGTTTGCAGAGTTCTCAGCAGAGTGTGTGGGCGATACACTTACTCAATGTACAATGAGCAGCAGGGCACCAGCAGCAAGCAAGCCAGCTAAATTCAACACACCCCATCATTTTGTAAGCTTAAAGAAGTCTCTGTTTAGTTTTCACTTTGAACTCTTGAGATCTATTATGCTTTTATCGATCTTCCCAGTATCTCTACACTTAAGAGCAAAAGCTTACGATAAGCCCTGCTTTGGTTGCTAGGAGACATCTCGTGTAGAATCTCTAAGATATATACCATCGAGTCCATTGTCCTAAACGCTGACTATGTGTTCAAATGTTTCCTCTTCCTCATCCCTTCACTTCTTAGGTGAAGTATCGGAGGCACGACTTTAACATTGCATGTAGGAGGTCACACTCTCAATTCTACTTCCCTAGAAAAGCCTGAACACTGTCAGCCTGCTACAGTGAAAGCCACCAAATATAATTACTACACATGGAAGTGCGGCTTGCAACAACAAAACTTTCTTAAAGCAAAGTTCCAAGTTCCTTCAGCCCACTAACAACTTCACCCACAAGCAGCCCAATAGATTTACCATGAAGTGCATCAGCATATGAGCGAGATTCTGTTAATCCTGTCAATTAACCAAGCAAACCTGTGAACAGCTTATTAATTTCACTTGTGAGCAGCTTACAGGTCTGGCAGTGATTCTTAGCTGTCTAATAGAACTGTTGCCCCAACTGAGGTGTAAGCCTTTAAGCGTTTTTCCTTTGAGCGCTGCAGTTAAGATAAACTCTCTTAAGAGTTTTATCCCCAAATACCTCTACCCTGCTACAATCCCAGGCCATTTTACATGACTTGATTAGTTTCATTTAATAAAAAAAAAAAAATTTTTTTTTAATGTTTCATTTCCGAGCTATATACTTCTGGCCAACTATAGCAGATCTGATGATTTACTGGAATGCTGCTTTTAAGCTAAGATTAAGCATTGTATTTCATACTAGTAGCCCCTCACCTCACGCCTTTCAGAAATGGCTGCTCATGCACGACTAGGTACGTTTTCTAGCTCTGATTTCAAGGAATTTTGAGCTTAAGAGAGATTTACCGGAAGGGACTGGAAGTTGGAGTAGTACTTCTACCAGTAACTGGCGGTGTTCCAGGTTTAACATCAATGCCACCTCCAAAGGCCTTCAGGTCCATTTCTGATATCTGAAAAACACAGCAATTGCCACGTTAATTCTAGTTCAAAGAAAAGTTACATTTACTAAGTAAGTTGTTAGCTTACCTCGCATTTTTCTCAACGAATACAGGTCACTTAAGTGGAGGTGAAAGCCAGATTGCAAACCGGTGTCTTATAATTAGAACAACCCCAGCACCATAAACACCTCTGTGTACAAATTTCCTGCACTATTTGGCACTTTCAGCAGTGGGATTGGATTTCTACCTTGATCTTCTTGCATAATAAAAGGGGATGACTCATTTTACATATTTGGCCCTAAAAAAATGTTTTGGGTTTGAAACTTTCTTCCCTGTCTAAGGTACCTCATGAAGTGAAGAGTGCCATAGAACAACCGAGTTCTACAGAAAAACCAAAAGCACAGTGAAAATAGAGCTGTCAGTCACACACAAAAAGTCTCCAGACTCTAACTGGAGCACTGAATCTTGCATGTTACTTTGCAGATGCACTCAACAGAATTAGTCAGTCTCTGGAACAGCATATTTCCATACACAGCCATGAAGCATAACAGCAACAATAAGTCAGTTAAAAGTGAGTGACTGTTCTAAGTTGATTTTCTTTAGCAGGAACATAATGGAATCCTTAACACAGGGCAGAAAAGTCACCTAAGGCCATCATCCCTCTGTTGGTCTTCCTCATTTCTTTTTGAAATGAGAGATCATTTTCTAACATCAACTGTAGCAAGAAACAGGCTGCTGCTTGGAAAATGGGCTCATAAACATTATAAAGGTGAAAAGGTTTGCCAGATCATATGAAGCTAGAAAACAGCATGGTGCAAAAATCACCATGTACTCTGTTTGGTGAGTGACAAGATGAAAACTTCATCTAGGTGATCTGGAATTCCAGTTGCCATTACTATTCAAGACATGGAATTAATTCCTGAGAGAGATTTTTCACTCTAAAGTCTCGACCACATGCTGTAAGGATTTCAGGTGCAGCTCCAGAGCTAGATAAGTCCCTGCTCTGGGGAAAGGCTTTGCCACATCTGACAGAAAGCTTAGCTGTGTCCACATCCAGTGTTATCACCCACTGCTCACCTGAAAGTATGCTGCAACTGCGTTGTGCTGCACACTATCCGAAAATCCCAGGTGCCTGTAAATCTGTGATTCCATCTAAGACAAGAGACCTTGTGATTGGAAGCCAGCTCCACACATCCCTTCATTAGCAATTACCACAGCAGCTCCACATAAAGGAGATTTCCCTCCAAGGTATTCAAGTTTCTTGCACTATTTCAGGGTTATCTCCTTATTGGAGCTGTCACTCAAGAAGAGTTTTCTTTAGCTGTGCTATTCAGAAAAGCAGACTCCCAGCAACATTAGTAGATTTTAATTCTGCTTAAGGTCACAGCTGATACAGATTCCACTGAAGCCACGAAACCTCCAGTTTGTTGCACTAGAAAGATATGATCCCTTGACATGCACTCTTGGATTCAAGTTTCAGAACAGAATAGGTTTTAATGTCCTCACGTTGGTGAGGACAAGGCATAGCTTCTCTTCTCTAGAGTCATCTACACAAAGATGCATAAATTTGTCTCTTGCAGTGTATTTCACCACAGCTACCTGACTGGAATTCTCTGGGACACCCATCAATCTGGAGGACAGGGCAGTATTAGTAAAGATTAGATCTACCCTGAACCACAGGCATTCCCTATTTGTCAGTACAACAGGTATATGGCCAAACAGATGCGGACATCAGGAGGAGGCATTACAATTGAGGTTGGTCCACTTGGTGCATTGGAGGCGTGTGAGTGAAATCTTACAACTTGTTTCTGGTCTCAAACTGGAACAAAATGATACCAGCATGCATGACCAGAATCAGAAACCAGGCCTGACAGTGTAATGTTGCTTGCCTGCTGTTCTAACAACAGCTCTGTATTATTTTCTACCCAGCTTCTACATGAAATACCCTACTAGGCCATGACTAACCTTCACTGGCTTTTCTATCTTCCCCTCCCTACCTTTTACAGTTAAAGCAAGCTTTTAGATGTGAGAGTCAACACCGGTTGCCATGCTGTTCTATAAAACAGCATAAGGCTGTGCCCTGTATTCATTTTTGTACTGTAGAAGTACCAATATTGTTACCTTTCCAGTTGCAGCAATCATGCTGTGTTGAGTTCCTGCTGGGATTAATCCTCTGAAAGGCTGGGTTACTTGTGCAGGCCTGCTTAGATTTTGAGCCTGCGCTTGCGGTGGTGTGTGCTGTAGTGGTGGTTGTAAAGATTGGGGTAGGGCAATAAGTGGCTGTGCTGTGGATCCAAAGTTGGGCAAAGAAATTTGTGATGCTGGCAAAGGTACGGTCACCTAGAAAAAAATAATACAAAATCACCAGTAACTTACACACAAGGACCATTATTTAACTTTCTTTACTAGCTCTATGATTTCAGCTACCTTCAAAGTAAATGGCTTAATGAGTTCATACATTTACCCAGACAGCTGCAAGCAAATAACTGAATTTATTGTTTAGCTTGTCTTTATAATCAGTTCTAATAGCATCCACAAAGTTGCATGCTAGCTACTAACTCCATCATTCAACATAGCTTCACTGTATGAAGAAGTACATTTAGCTCAATTTAGAAAATAAAACTAGAATGAAACAGCCAATTGGGTTTTTTTAATTAAGTTTTTATAAATTTTTTTGAAGTTCAAATAATTTTAGTTATCATAAGGACACTGCCTAGAACGAAGACTAGATTTCCCTTTCCTGGACTCCCATCAGCCAGCATTTCTCAGCTTAAAAAAAAATCCAAACAACAGAAAACAACCATGGCCTATCCCTTGTTTGGATTAACAGAGTGCTGTGGTCTGAAAACACCACAGAATGGTAGTGATAAACGTGAAAATAAGCACAGCGGTGACCTGACTGCCAGGAGCTGCTGCATTTCCTAGTCTGACCATCAATCCACAGCTTGCAAAATTGTATTTTGAGCGTGACTAGAAGAATGATATATTTTCCAGATGTGAAAAGACTTACTACGGTTATGCTCTGAAGGATAACATAGATCAAAAGTACAGAGGCAGCCAAGCTTGAACACATTAAAAACACTAACCCTTCTAAAAGGTCCTTAGAACTTTATGCTAGATTTTCAACAGACGAGATCCAACTTTTTAGATAGATCCAACTCTTCTAGATAATCAGTCTGGACAACTTTTCATGTGTATGTAGTCTATTATAATAAACTAGCCCATCATAACCTTTTTTTTTAAAGCCACTTAAAAAAATTAAAAAAATTAACTAGAAGATTAAAAAAACTAGACAATATCCTGTAAATATGATGGAATGCTTGCACATATCAAATTAACAGATCTTTCACAACACAATTAAAAAACCTTAACATCAGTGGAGTTATTTTACAAACCCCCTGATACAGGTCAGTGTTTGCTGACTCGGTTGTCTTGTTTGTCTGTGTAATCATCTATCTGCTGACTGCTCATTTGGTTTTTATGTGTTTGATATTGCTGACATATGTAGCAGCTCTGAGGTTTCATCTCGATGAGACCTGGTGTTAACAACTAGGCTGCACTAAGCACCTGGAGTTTGCCTCTCCCTTCACCATCATTAACTGATATCTGCACCCCCATAAAGGTAGCATATGCCACGATCAATTAGCAACATCACTCTGCCAACTAAATCTTTGCCTGTAACTGGAAAATGAACTATTTAAGAGAAGGATGCCAGAGACAAATGATGGACGTGAACTTGTAGGCCATCCAAATTCTCAGCAGTTCAGTTTTCTAGTGCTGCTGGAGTAGCCCTCCTTTGCTATCCATTTTCAGTTGCTACATTTTAGAATAATTAAAGATTGTCTCAGCCCTCACCTCCATCCCCAGCCATATCAACAACAACATGCTTTTAAGAAGAATACAATTTAGGAAATTTACCATGCCATAGTTTACCTGCTGGAGAGCACTGGGAGACTGTGCGGTGTTGTAGAAATTGCTCTGGCCAGGCTGCTGAACTTGCCCAGAGTACAGATTTGAAGCCTGGGTGAGCGTAGCTCTGGCCTAGGAAGAGTGAAAGACACCATTACATTAAGAAGAATTAGGAGAGCAGCTCAGAGACTGCATGGCACGTTATTCTGTATTGCAACCAGTACAGTAGAAACTACAGCAGAGGAAGCTGACAACCTGAAGGTTTCAGCTTGTGATAAAGCTCTCATTTGCAAGTGGTAGAATAGCCCTTTATCACCTCCCATAACAGAAATTAAACCTGAAGCTCCAATTACTGATAGAAGTGCAAGGAGCCCTGCAGTTTGAGGAACAATCCTCAATTCAGATTATGCCTTTATGAAATTAAGTGTCTTACGTTTCCTGCCACCTCGACTATCGTGAAATTATCACAGAGGTGGGCTTACCCCAAGCTGAGCAATACTTGATTAATTATTGCATTATCTGTATCAAACCATTGCAGAAGTTTTGCATTTTGGAGCATTTCCTACCTGGAGAATGTGTGTATCAATAAGCTGAGAGCCTCCCAGTCCTGAAGCTTGACTAAGTTGATGTTCGTATAAGATAGGAATAGGTTGTGTATTAGAAGTCTGTTGGAATGCCAGGCTTGACTGTGCCTTAGCAAGCTCCTGATGCTGTACTGCTGGGAAGTTGTGTAAGGCTGTACCAGACAGAACTACTGGTGATGGCTGAGACAAACCACTTTGCATAAAAGCTTGCTGGGATCTGCAAGAGATTGAAGCATTATACATAAAAATGCAGACAGAGCTCAACAATGAGCCACCAAAAATTAATAATACAAGTTATATTCTTTAAATGGAACTGGAATGGTTAGCTCTACTGAACAGATTTTCACCTAAGATAGATTTTTCTATTTACTCTGTACACAACAAAATCATAGATGCTACTAAAAGCCACAGGAAAAAAAAAAGCCGACTAGGATTTTACCTAAATCTTAAAGTACATGTAGCTAGATGTGTGTGCTAAAATAGTTTTTGCATAACTTAAATGTAACATACAGAAGCTACCAGTTCTTAGTTCCTATGCTATAAGGTAGGACAGTGGGGAAAAAACACATGAGTAGTTCCACTTAGTCATAAAGTAAACTGCTTTGTTCTCTTGACTTCACAGATCTCCATAGTCCAACTTTTAATACTTACAGTTTAAATCATGCGATGCTTCTAATTGTAGCTTCCAAATGAATGTTTTGGCTTAAAAACAGTAGCACAGACAGATGCCACAGGCTTTAATTTTAACTAGATATTCAATTCCCTTGTCACCAGCACAGGGAAGCTGCAGTTTGTTTGAAAAAACAAAGACCAAAACCAGTGCAGCACAGTACCACAGAGAGGTTGTTGTAGTCCATTAGTATTTATCCAAACATTTCCATTAAGAGACTGCTGAGCAGCCACTTTCAGATTGAAGAATCTGACTTTCTAAAGAAAGCCCCTCTCAAAGCTCTTCAGCTCAGAGGAGTGGCTTTGATGTAAAAACACTTTTCACTTTATCACTTGGTCAATATGTACCAGCATAGCACTAGTCCTGTTAATCTGTCACCATAGTGGCCACGTGTTTGCCTGACAGGACACCCAGGTTAGATTTATTCTGTACCTTTCCTTAATTGCAAAAACATTCTTACAATTGCACTCTGAAAACTAGAGAAACTTCTCCAGAATGCAGGCAGAGGAATGTCTTCAATGTAGCCAGAAACATCTTCCCAAGCTTTTTTTTTTTTCTTAAACCAGTAACTCACACATCTCAAAGCTTATCCTCCACTGCACCTTTAAAGATTTTAAAGGGACGTGGGAAAAGTATTCATACTGTTATAATAAAACAGTACAACCCAAAACTCCATTACTAGTGGGTTTGTACATGATCAGATCGGCCAGAAGCATTTATTTAATCTGGATCGCATGCCAGACTGATTGTGTTTCTGCAACTAGCCAACTGTTTGCAACAACTTTTGTTAGCTGTGGTAAGACAAGCAATATTTAGTCCAACAAAGTCAGCCAAGCACAAAGTCAGGATACACATGTACTCAATTAAACCTTCTGTGGCTTCAGCCTTCTACATCGCAAAAAGCAGGTTTTTCTACAGCACATGCAGAACCCCATAATTAAATTTCCAAAGAAACTTTCTCAAAGCCAAACTAAAAATATCTGTCAGAATTACACCACTGTGAATCGGTTTTGAGAGGAACTGCAAGGAAGCTTTGGAAAGGCTTACAGCGGAAATTGTCTGGCTATCAATGCCACTTGAGAGATATCGGTCATCTTATTATCTTTTGCAGCAAACAAAACATTTGTTCTAAAACGTATCCTGCTATCCCTATGCATCTGAAATTTTCTACCACATACAGGGTTCAAACTAGGATTTCAAAGTGTTTCAAGACTCCAATGTTGGTTTAATTAGAAAACAACAAACTCAAATTATTGAATTAAAGGGACAGACTCTTCTTTTTCTGTTCTCTTAGTATGAAAGACTGTTTTTTTTCAGCTTTTTGGCCTTGCTTCCTGAAGATACGAAAGCACAACTTTTGAACCCACAATTTCACAACTACATCTGCAGATGCGGATTAGCCAGACAATTCGCACAGAGTTCTCAGCGGGACAAACAGACAAAAGAGACTTTTGGGGAAGACAGGAAGATAAGGCAGCTATCAAGCAAAGAACACAAATCTGCATGGAAGGAAGGTCTATAAATTCTGCTACTCGAGACTCAAAGAAATTTGCATATGCTACCTACCTATAAGGTTGTAAGGAGGAGTTGAACAACTCTTGGGCCTGTGAAACAGCTGGTGCTGCTCCTAAACTCAGCTGGGCTTGATGCTGTCCTTGCAGAGGCGCATAGATGGGGATGGGGATTTGCTGAACTGAAGCAGGCTGCATAAAAAACAAACTATTAAATATCCACAAGGACAAAAGTCACATAGAAAAGCTACAGTTAAATGCGTGCCAGGATTTGTGTATCATCATAAAAAGTAAACAAAACCAAAGAATGTCAAATCCCAAGGCTGCATGCAGAGCTGGTACTGCTCCCATTCAGAAAATTACTTTTTAGTTGAATTTTACATATCTCCTTGCAAATAACCATCAGAATCTGAATGAATCATTTAGATCTGCATACAAAATGACCACACAATTTTGCGCCAGAAAGGTTGAATAAGCCTGCATTGAAATGGCTACAAAAGCACCTCCCATGAATATGTGCTTTTACATGAAGTATATTTGTGAGTGAAAGCTTATTCTCTCAACTTTCACAACAAATGCTTCCATTCTCAGGGACAGCAGAGATCAAACACTGCCTGCATGTACCAGAATGAAATAGCAAGGCCACGTACGAACTCATTTTTGCAGAGTCTTTAGTCTCACTCTCCCTTGCCCCCATTAACTCACTGGTAGAACTTGAAAGACAATACCAACAGGGAGAAGAAAAAAGAAAACAAGAAATCCTCAAATACCTGAGAAAGCCCTGGTTGAAAGCCTTGCTGTTGGGCCAGAGAAGGTGGTGCCAAACGCGCATGCTGCGTGTTGAACAGATGACTTGTATCCATATAAAATGCTGGGATTTGAGCTGCAGTACCTCAGGAAGAGCAATACAATTAGTACCTGATGCCAAACACCTCCCTGGTAGAAAGGTTTTCATCAAGAATTAGGGATGCAGCCACTGCCAGTACTTCCCAGTATGAGAGCTACTGGGAAGACTGGGAGAAGAAATGGGACAGAAGAGCTGGGTGCCTAACCAGCTTTGGTATCTTTTCCAATTCACTCCCAGAATCTATCAGTCTTTCATATGCATCTTCAGTCCCATATAATTCTTGGGGGACAAGCAACAGATTCTGGCCAAAACAGGTGTTTGGGTGAAGAAAGGAGAAGAACATGCTATACTGTCATGTAATTGAGGTTAACTATATGTAGGGTTTTCTTTAAAGAAAGGTGCCATGATTCTAAACTATTGCAGCACTTTAAGAAGACTTAGTCATTCTTGGTCTTAAATGGTGATTTACAATTCTGCAACAGAAAAATGGCACATCAAGAGATTCAAACTTACTTTCCTCAATAAACTAACAACACAGCATTATCTTTATACTTACTCATAGAAACTTGGACATTTAGAGTAAGACAAAATTAGTGAATATTTGCTTACAGAATGCTCTCCATCCTTCTGTCTTTACCGCAGATAAAACCAGAAATGAATTTAACTCTCCAGCTTCAGAACCTCAAAAAAAGCAGACATCTGGCTTCCCAGCCACAAACACTATTACCTGCTGCAGACTGAGACACATAGACCTGGGGACTTTGCTGTTGCTGGGCAATGAGCGATGGCATGCAGCTCATCTGGGAAAAGTGACTGGCAGAAGCGAGGCTGCTTGTCTGCAACTGCTGTGGTTTCACTTTACATATATTAGGAGGGTCTGAGGTACTCGCAGTCTTCGTACTCAGTGAAGAGGTTGTGTATGTTCCAGCTCCTAGAAGGACAGAGGCAAGTCATACATCATAAAACAGCTGAAGATATTTCAAAGCCTTATCTGTCAGAGGTCAAAGTTTTGGGACAGCAATGCAAGCATAGGCACAACGGGTTCAGAACACTGAAACCTAACCCAGCTGTTTCCATCAACGTAAGGTGGACAAGGAGGACAATTCTATTAAGTTCAGTACAGGAAGTGCTGCAACCATAATACATCTCCCTTCTCAAGTTCAGGAGCATATGAAAATACTGAAGGAGACATCTTGGTTAGTTATGCAACAAATTATAGCAATGTATGGTGGTTGGGAGCTGGGCTCCAAATAAAGGTTTTTCAAACACTTCAGCAGAGATTTGGGCATACATTCTAATATTCCAGGGTGTGAATATTTAATCAGATTTAACATCTTCTGCAAAGAACCAAGGTGGAAACCAGCACTGTTTCTGAAGAGCAGGTTGACATTTGCTCTGCCTAGTGTGAGGGGCTCTTGGTACGAGCTATTGAAACTTTGATTCCAAAAGCAAGAGCAAAAATGAAAGACTTCAACTAGCCGTCTATCAGAACTACCATCTGCTCCAAAGATCTACTCGCTTGCCTTCATTCAGCTAAACAAAATGAAACCAATAAGGCAGCCAATAGGAGAAGTTTAGCTCCTCTTTCAAATCCATATAAGTAGCAAAGGCAGAGATGTTGTCTTAGCTGACTGAAGTGAAATAGGTGAAGTATCCCCCTGTTAATTAAAAGGTATTTGGGAAGCTGCTGTTCAGATCCAGCATTTCACACTAGCATAAAACTGCTGCTAGCTTTGCATTAAACATAATTCCAAAGGGAATCTAATCTCTTGAAAAAACATAACCAAGGAACAACAAGCTACTACAATCTTGACATTCAGTACCTGATAGTGAAGTTGTCGGTGTAACCGAGGCCACAGGAATAGGAGGCATTGATGCACTAGAGAAAGAGCTGTAAGTACCACCGCTTGGCCCAGTGTTGCTGCTGCTGCTGCTACTGCCGCTGCCACCAGCAATGGGAGATGCTGCTGAGGTCACTGGTGAACTCTTCTCCCCCATGTTCGGGGAATTCTCCCATGCTTTGCGTGCAGACTCCATCTGTTTAAAAGAAAACAAAAATTTCCTCATCTATTAGGAAGTTTCAACTAGTCAAACAGTTTTCCTCTTTTAACAGGTCTTTTTAGTTCAAAAGGCAATTCAGGCTTCATGCGAGCCTCTTTTTTAGAAGTCACCGTAATCGTGCAACTCTGTTCATGCAAAAAGCATACAACCTTAAGTTGGAGCTTTCTCATCTGTTCCAACTGCACACGTGCACAGTTCATCATCTTAACATTCAATGCTCAAAAGAGAATTCACTCACTAATTTGGCTTGATTTTTTTGACATTAAGAGCAAAAGACACGGTGAGCAAAAGAAAGGTAAAAAACTTTCTAAATATTTCTATGAAGTCCTTTATGTACAAATTAATCGCGCCATTTAAATGAAACCACCCCTTGCTTTCTTGATAAATCAGCCACTTTGAGTGGCCATTAAAAATATCTAATACACGCTTCAGTAAACATGAGTAGTCAAGTTTAGATTTCCAAAGCAAGTGTGCTTAAGAAGAACCATGAGCTGACACAGCTTATGCACACTGCTTTACATTAATGCTAAAAATGCTTCATGCTCCCTGATCTCTGTAATAATTATCAGATTAAGTCTTGCACAGCAAGGAAGATGAGATTTTAATTTAGGTATTTTAATACACAATTCTCTTCCACCAAGAGCAGAAAGAACCATTGTTTTACTGCACCCAATAATAATCTAAGTATTGCTACATTAGACATGCAATGCCACATGTTTGAACTGAGACATTTTTGAGGGACTACTGAAAAGGAAATATTAATGCTCAGACTGCACCCATTAATTTTAAGTCTGAAACACAGTTCATGGACTTTCCTACAGCCTTCAGCTGCCCTCAGTTGAAAGGAATTATTTTACTTGCAGAGCTGGATGCCATAGGCTGAAATTGCTCATCTGGCAGACAGTAAGCTTCTCAAGGCCAGGTGCTGTCTTTAAGGATATACGTAAAGGGCCAAATACATATTCACCAACAACTTTGACCTCACTGCCTGGACCAACAGAGCCCCCTAACTGGGACTTGCAGTCTCTGAAACATACCCTGTTTCATTTAAGTTAGGTACAGTCTGGACAGATCAAACATGACTTAGGTTATTTGCCTAGATGCTTCAGAACTGATAAAAAAGCAAAGCAGTATCCAAAGAAGTGGGTATCAGGTGATCAATACACACTGACATGAGAAGTAGAGTTCTGTATTCCTCAAGAGAATAAAAGAGGAGGAGGGAAACTTTGTTACACATTACACTGTTTGGAGTTAAGTCACCTGTTTTCCTTTTTGAGACTACCTTCCCCAGCAATCATTCTCAGTTTCACCTCCACAACATTTTCCTCCAAATTGGTTCTGATTCTTGCAGTCAGGGCAAACTTCAAAATTTATTACTAATCTGCTGGAAAGGATTTTGCTTAAGGTGGAGTACTGGTAAGGCTAGAGGGTCCTTTCTGCATGTCTGAATAGATAAGCTGTAGAAACTTTATTCAATGAGTTTCATGATGCCCTGGAGAAACCATTGATAACAAAAGCTAGAGTCTGCATACTGCATTTTGTCTTCCAAACCTAACCATTGCCAAGATCCCAGATCATCCCACACCCCTACCAATTTGCAGTAAAGGGCATATAACAGAGTTCTGAGTTTTCTAACAGCATTGCTTTTGGAGAGCTCCTTAACACACTAACTTCTTAAGCCAGATAAAAGAAAACAGATTGGTACTCCAGGAGTGCATATGCAGCACCATGTACAGACCAGATATGAAGGAGTAAGAGGTTCTAAATGAAGTGAGGCTGGGGAAAGTGTTATTATTTCACTGCTTGCTTAATTATGAGAAAAGGAGGGCACAGGTTGGAGATCATCATTGCTTGAGGCTTCTCTTCACCGTTGATTCATTGGAGCCTTCACATTGCAATAACAGTCGAGTACATAATAACCTAAAACTTAACTGGAGACAAATACCCATGTGCATATCCTTAAGTATGCTAAAGTTTAAGTGATCAAAAAGAGAAAGTAAAAAGGTGTCAGATTCTGGACCAGATGCCTACACAGGAACTTTAGATGGAACCCTGGAACATAGAAGAGGGCCAGGCAGCTCTGTTTAAGATTGCTTTGAATTTTCTTTTGCTCAGATCCTTGCCTACCAATAGCCCTACCAGCTAAGTCCTCAAGAGGATGTCTGCCTTAGTAAAGGTGTCTTTAGCAAAGTTATTCCAAGGAAACAAGAGATCTCAACAAGCCTTCCCCCTACACCCTGGCAGAACGATGCCAAGTAGTGGGAGCAATTGTGGCAGAGTTTCCTCACAGACAGCTTTCTGTGATAGGGAATGGAGGAAAGAGGAAATGTAAGCGTTAATTCTTTTATGGAGACAGAACCTGGAGAGTTTGTTCTTTTAAGGGAAGGAAGGAAATGCTTTCCCCTCTGGTGCTCTAAAAGTCCCTTTTAAAAGAATCAAGGATTATACTGAAAAAGATGACAAAGAGCAGCTCTGCTCTGTCTTGACCAGAAGGCCTGTTGTAAAAGCGATAGTCTCAGTGCCTGCTTCAAAACATGCTTGTTGCCTTCAACATTTGCAAAGGGAGGAAGAGCTCCAGTGGCTGGAATAGAGAAACTGGAGATAAAGCTGCTTCCCCAAATGCCTTTCCATTCAGATTTTGGTCAGTGTGTTCTTCAAGGTACCCTCAAAACACGGATCTCTCCAAGATCGACCATTCACCGAGAAACAATCCAATCACCAGCACCAGAACAGCAGATAAAGAAACTGCAGGATGAATGACACAAACATCACTGTTTGCTCTGTAACTGAGCAGTGCCACATTCTTTGCAGCATCGTGCTGTAATAACATTCCTACCTGTATTACACGTGAACCAGATATCCAGCTGCTAAATAGTTAAGAGACTGTTATTATAGAAAAATGCTTTCAGGCGCCAGAAAGTCAGATTATGGTAACTTATTACAGACTATAATAGAACACCAGATTTTTGTTAAATTACTTGTCCCTCTCCAGCCCTCTCCCCATTTTTGCTGGTCTTTTGCTGTTTTAAAGCGATGTTACTTTTTTTCCAGGAAATAAAGTGTTAACAAAAGAATAGCAGAGATTCAACAAAAGATCATTAATAACTACAATCTGTAGAGGAACACAAGCAAGCAGCTGTCAAAACATGCCAGTGAGACTTTAGTCTCATTGGGATTGACAAGTAAATTTCTCCAAAGTGTTAGTCTTTATACAATCCCTAGTTTCATTTCTTTAAAAAATTTAGAGAAACTAAGTTCAAACATCACTCTTCTGTAATAGTAGAAGCAGTAACAGTATTTCTACTGGTTCAGTCACCTGCAGTCACAATCACAAAGCCAATCTAGGACACCAGAAAACAAATAAAAAAAAGACCAAAAACGTCTAAAGATACAGCAGCAAAGCTAGAGTCCAACTCTATGTTAGTGAGTTATACAATGCACACAGTCAAAAAAATCCAACAAAATGGGAAAACACCATTCAAAATATTCTACACACTTGCTCTACACTGGAGAGCAGAAAACAACAAACGTTTATAACACAACAGAACACGTTCTGACTAGCTGATCAAACTGCCCTTCATAGACAACAACACACCACCTACATTTCATGGTTTAGAACTTCAGCTATCCAACTCAAAACCACATTACCACTACACCAAAATCTTACAGCCCACAAGAAATCAAGCTCGTCTTACCAAGCAAACTCCTTACAGCCTTTAATACCAAACCTGGTAACTTTAAGCTAAACTCTCAAAAAACCTGCCAGATTCTGATGATTTGTCATGAACAGTACGGTACAATGCTAAAATGCTAGGATCTTTTTCTTACAGGGCAGTGGGAGCCAAGATTGGTTGAGATGCCAAGTGTTAATGCAAAACGGGGTTAGAGATTTATAATTTAAATGCATCCTTTGATAGAGTCTTGTGTTTCAGCCATCCGTTTATATGCAAAAGCAGTTCAGCAGAGGAAACAAAGGAAGGCTCTAAAAAAAGGTTCACCAGCAAGTTCTCCATTAACTTTTTCCCCTGCATGCAAGAAAACGACCCTTAGAGGGATGTGGTACATACCTTGAGGGTGAGGTCGACGGTAGCGGGAGAAACTGGAGTTAGGCTGGAGCTCTGTTGTAGAGTCTCCCTCCTAGGGAGGGGAAGGGTGTGGGGCAGGGGCACCTGAAAGGCAGGCAACACACATCACATTCTAACTACGTCTACTACAAAAGCCCCAGAAAAGCAAAGCTCAAGCTTTATTAAGTGAGCTACAATTTCTTCAAGGCTTGAGCATTTGGCAGGGAGATTTTGATAAAATAAGGTGAAAATTTGGTAGGCAGGGAAAGGCCATCCAGTGGGTGCTGAGATGCTTCTCACCTCTCTTTAAGAGGCTGAAGACTGAGATTCTAAAGTGTCCATGTCTTCTGCATAAACAAATACCAATTTTCTGCTTTGGGATTTACTTTAAAGCACCATTTCAGTATACTGGTATGCAAAAATTCTTCCCAAGCCAAGTCTGGCCCCTTTTGTACCAATACAGTACATGAGGCTTTGTGACCCTGAGTTCTGAGATGCAGTTTCTGAAAAGAGGAAGCTATAAATCTCCAAAATCACAGGACCATGAAACAAACCAGAACAGATTTGCCATCCAATAACTGAATTAAGTTATTTTCTCTTCCAAAAGATGAAAGATGTGAAACTTGAGGAAATAAACTTGACATAATGTTATTACTATCTTTGCCTAAGAAAACACTGATGGATTTCCTAAAAGTTTTAAATGAACTATATCAAAAACAGTGCAGTGGCCAGTCTGTTAATTCTGACCATTTCTTTCTCCATTCAGAGCACAGCTAATGGACTTCCACTGGATGAGATAAGGCTAATCCAAAAGACAGAGATCCTGAAGCTTAGAAGCAGGAGATAGCGCAGATCCTTTGTGGCCAGGAGCCCTCTTTTTCTGTGTGGCAAATCCAAGTCCAACATGCCTCAGGAAGCATACACTAACATCACTGACACAAAAGGATTCAGTCTTCCACGCTAACCACCGAAGGCACAAACCACGCCACCACCAGAAAATCCAGCAGAAGGGTAAGTTCAATCAGTATTGCTTCAAAACTTCACTAAAGGATGCTGCAGTAAGCTGGAAAGCATTTCTTAAATGGAATTCGCAAGACATCTTCATAAAAAAACCTGAGATCCTTCTGTAGGATTCTTTCCTCCCACAATCAACAAGTGACTCAACTCTGACCTAATTCTATTTCTGCTACTCAGACAACAAAAATCACAAGATCCAAGTCCCCAACCTAACATCCCAGCGCACTCAAAACAACCCTGACTTCACTACAAGTCACAATCCAGCTGGTCTTCTCAACTGCTACACCACGCTCACACAGGCAGGATCATTGGCTTCATGAGAACTGCAAACACCTCATCTCCATAGCAACTGAACAAGTGCTGTGTGCTTTCAGAAGCCATTAAGCTGCTTCCTTCATACGCAGTTGCTGTGATTTCAGGCTACTGTTGAAAATTGATTTGTTTGTAAAAGCCTTTCTTCAAACTCACCTACAGGGCTTTGCTACTGGTACGAGTTTCAAGTCCCAACAGCTGCTGAGAGCATGCTCTCTCTTTATGCCTATCCTTGATATTTTAGAATTGTCTCTAGAAACATCATCTCCACTTTCTGTGCTCTTTAGTTCATTGTGGTTGTTCAAAAGACAAGAAAATACCTGAAGAATTCCAGAACAGATACTAATCAAACCAACTGTCCTTCAGAGTAAGATTACTGGACAGTGCACAGCTAGTTAACACGAAAGAAACCCTAGTGACTTGTTTACTGAAGGCACTAGTTTGTGCTTTAAAGAAGCGTGAAAATATTTTCTTGTCTTCAAAGTCAAGACTATCACTGCAATAGACTTACGTTCGTCACCAAAGTCTCCTCCATTTTTGTACTGCTAGTAGCCACTGTGTTAGGATGAGAAGAAGGTGTAGTGTAGTCTGTTACAGACTCCTGTGAAGAAAAATAATTCCATTAAAATTTCTCCCTTATCTAAACAAGAATTTACGTTTCTTGGACAGATGCCACCTGTTCTACAGGAGGAGTTCACCAAGCAACAGAAGATTAGAATTTCACACCATTTTCTTCTTAGAAGACATGTTCAGCAATCCTTACTGCTGAATTGCTACTGAGGTCAGAAGAATTCTTGGGAGATTACAGCTTGCCTCATGACCTCACAACGTACATCTGGAGACAAGTCCACATACAGTCTGCAAATCAAGAATATACAGTGATGTACTACATCGGCACTAGACACATTGAACTGTGGTGGCATAACATCATTTGTCACCTGAGATGCTTTAGCCACTTGTGGGCAGTTTTAGCCTATTTAAAAAGTAAAATATATTAGCTGAAAGCATTCTGTAGCTTTAAACAAATGTAGAAAATTCTTGTGTAAACCTATGACAGGTAAGGCCCTCCAGATTAAAAGGAGCACATAGAGATGGTTGCAATTTGCAAACCAATTTTTTTCCTGTAAGTCCTGTCTCCAAAAGCCTCAAGACTCAGTTTGTCTGAGTGGTGAAGTGTACCTCCTGATTTCAAGGACGAAAAGGGCTGAAGTTTCCAATCTATCCAGACACTTTCCTTGAAACTTCATTTGTCACAGTTAAGCAGACCTTAATATGCTTAATGAACAAGGTCCACTTTCATGGACCTAGCTGTAGCCAATGACTACTGCAGTTGTAGGTATAAGCTGCCTGATGAAAGTTTCTCATGGGTAACGCTGCCAGCTCTACAGAACAAAAAATGGCATTGGTTCTTCCGGGAAGCCAGAGTGAGCACTGTTTTCTAGTTCTTGACACTGGATCTGCTGAGCATACTCTGGACAGGCAAACAGGTGTTATCAGAACATGACCCACACACTTTGTTAGATAAACGGTGTGACCCTGAATTAGCCAAGATCCACCCTCTAGCAAGCACTCCAAACTCTACAGTTTTACATGTCTGAAGCCCAGAAAAGGCTTCACCGTTTTTATAGAGCCAAACACCAAGAAGGAACTGAAGGACAAATTAGCAGCAGGACTGCTGATGAGTGCCTGAACTTGCCAACAATTCTGAAAGCACAAATGACATAATACTTCTTTAATTGCATCCAATCTGTATGTTGGTAAGCTATTAAAAAAGTGCATGCTCAATTTACTCCTCAAGTGTATGGCAATGTATCCTAAAAAAGCAACTAAAGCATTAAGATACTAACTGACAAATAACTAAGAATCTTCTTTATAAGGATAAGCTCATTTTGGTAAAAAACTAGGACAAGAAGCTAAACCATAATGGGGTGAGAGAGGACCCAAAATGCACATTGACTTATTTTTGCATTTATGAAGGGAACAGACAGAACTGTTTTCTCTAATAAGTTATTTCCTTTACTTGTTAAACTGGTGAAATATGAGTTATACGATGTTTCCCACAATCCAAACCGACAAACTGGAAGCTGAACATTTATATTTGATTCCAATAGGCAACCTTAATTTGGGTACAACAAAGCACACATACCAGGCTGCTTTAATCACAAGGTCCTTCTAATGAAGTAATTAACTGGCTTTTTTTTTTTTTTTTAAGATGCTTTGCTGCATAAGAGGAAGTTTTTAATACCACATTATTAAAATTCCTTCAAGGTTTGGATGCAAATTTTACAGAGTCTCAGAACTAAAACTCCTTAAAAAAGAAATTAGATCAAGACTCTTGCTAGCTTTCTCACATTGGAAACTTACAGCACAAAAATGCTTCAGTGCTTTTTTACAGCACTAAAATTAAAAACAAACCATCATTTCAACTCTGGTGCCCCTTGAAGTATACATGTAATGCTGAACCATCCTACAAAGACAAGTTACATGCTGAACATGCAGGTAAGACAATGCTTTAGCCACAGGAACACCATTCCATAAGATGTAGGTTAACCACCACCTTTTATTTACTGGTATGTTAAACCTAGGAATCTGTTAGATATGGCTTATCACCATAAACTTTTGTAATTCAACTCTGAATTACAAGTGATTCTTCTGAACAACTGTTTTAATGAAGAACTCAACTTCATTAGTTTATTATGAACTAGTACAGTAGTAATAGCAAGAGCACAAAGATGTACATGCTTTTTCAGAGTTACCTACAAGTTATTTGTACCTGAAGAAAAAGAACAGGCAAACTTTCTATAACTACCTACTTTGCCCAAAAAGAAGAGATCACAAAACCTGAAGTGACTTCATGAACAAAAGGACAAGGCAGAGCCCAGAGCTGACCTTGCTATAAGGGATCAGAATATCATATGAAATTAATTAGGCATTTGATTTATTCCTGATTTACATAAATCACACAAACCGGGCCATGTCCACAATCAGGTACTGATCATTCCTGTGATTTGAAAGCTTCAAAACTTTAGAGATGGCAGGGTGGGGAAAAGTAAGGGGTAAGACGTTTTACCTGATTCAGACTTACACATCAGATTGCCTTGACTCCAAAAATACAGCAAAACCCAAGAGCTGCAATTGCTTCAGAGCATCACGCTTATGTTCTAAACTTAACCATCTCAGTAGCATGAGCCAATTCATATTTATACAGTTTCTAAGGTAAAACAGTCCTGTATGATTAAACGCATGTGCTTTTTATGAAGATGTTTGTTTTGTGATGGATGGGGTAGACTTACAAAGCTTCTGCTTCTGAAGGAGGACAGCTGGCTTGACTTTTACAGATATTTAAATCACCAAATCCACTAAAGAAAGTGTGCCTTCCTGGAAGCTGAGCAGTAGTCTCCAAGAATGATGTTTAAGAGTGTTAAAAGAGAAATCATTTAGGTTTGCTAAAAGCTTCAAAACTTATCATAGAAACAACAGATTAAATACGTCATCACTTCTTCCCTCATTAATGAGCAATGGGAAGAGTACAAAGACATGAGAAAGCAGTTGCAATACCAAGCAGTACAGGAAATCCAACGCTGGAGCAGTATTTTAACCCATTTTAAAAACCACTTCAAGAAGTCTGGTATATTCCTGCAAAATCAAGATGAAGCTTATCTTATCCAATAAATCTGCAGGTTGTTGGTTCAACTTCCATAGAATATAAAATATGACTACACTTTTCCTAGAAAAAAAACTTATCAGTGCCCTGGGAACTACTCATGACAAAGGAATTCAAAAGCAAATCTGCAACCGTTGAGAAAGGACTATTTAGGCCTATTATTAAATACTTCTATTAGCAAGCACTTAATGAGGAAGTTTTTGGAAATTTTCATATCCAGCACAAACTGGAAAGTTTCCTTTCACTTTGCTCTTCCCTTCAGAAGACAGAAGCTTGGCACTTTAATACTGCAGTAGTTCAAAGAACCTTAGAAACCCATGCTTAACTAAGACCAGAAAGGCACAAAATCCAGACTTCCTTTTTGAAGATCTCATACTCTAAAATTACAGTTGTAGAGAGGAAATTATGCTGATTTTAGTACAGATACTCTGTATCAAGTTAGTCTGGAGATATCAACAAAGGTATGTTTCCTATTCTGCATGTGGCTTAGAAGAACCATCTCCTCTTACCTTGAGCTCTGGTCACAGTACCTTAAAAACCAGTAATAAAGCACATGACGTGCAAACAGCCTTCTTACCAAATACTTGAGCAAGCTGGTGTTTACAGGTCTACACTTCTGATTTTGCATACAAGAAGGGCACTTTATCCATTTCTGGTATCAACATAAACTGTTCAGACAGACTTACAAGATGGAAACTGCCAGGAAGGGTGAGAAATCCCAGCACTGAATTTTCTTACGTATTTGCCATTCCACTCAAAAATCAAGTTTGTAGCAACCATGTTGGACACAAATATTCTCCTTAACACTTGCTCTGTAATAACACTTCATTGACATAGCATCTTCTGCTCACATGACACCTTGGCAAAAAAACCAGCCAAAATTGTCTTGTCTTTTTTTTTTCCCCCTTCCAACTGCAGGTGACAAAGACAAATTGTGAGTGATCTGCATTTCAGATTCTTCAACTATGAATGTAACTTTTGCAGAAGATCAGCTTTTCTAAGTGGCATCAGAAAATTTTTGCTTAAGACTAGGGAAAAGGAAGATTGAAGCAGCATTTATACTCAAGTCTAAACTCACAAAACTGGCTTTACAAACACACAAGAAGCAGTTTTCCTTTACTTAAGCAGGTGTAACAATTAACTAGTAGCTACTCAAACTGCACAGTTTGAGAGATGACAACCACAGTTCTTGCTCAAGACATGATG
>JAHREE010000142.1:514337-559177 GCA_033628505.1 Tringa tobata
ATATATATTTAATTTTTATTTAATTTTATTTTAAAATAAATATTTTTTATTTAATTTTTATTTTATATTTATTTAATTTTTATTTACTGTATATATATTTAACTTTGGAGTTCAGTGATTTCATGGGGGCAGTTTTAGGCATGCTGCTAGTATAACTGAGATACGGGTTTTGAATGTGCTAGGTTACTACAATTCACCAGCAGTGTTAACTACTGCACATTTCTCTGCCTGTATGGGTATTATATTTTTGCAACAAAACCCATGAACTGCAGCATACCGAGTGCCTCGTGTAGTTAAATTCATTCTACAAGTGACTGCACTTTCAGACTTCAGCTTTTTTTTTTTTTTGAAAAAACAACCCCAAACACAACCAACACAAAGAAACACCCAGTCTTCCAGAAAGCTTTAATTATATCAGGGGCACTGCCAAGTCTCAGACATCAAGGGGGACTGAAACAGCTGGTTCTGTAAAGCACCAGCCAAGTGTATCTACTGTAACCATTCTTACTATCTGCTTTCTGGGAGCAAGAAGCTGGTGCTGAGTACTAGCAATGCACAGATAAGAATACACTGAAATAACAGGAAAATGTTTCATTAACGTGAAATACCACTAAGTGTAACCTAAATGACAGGAGAAGAAAGCATTACTCCTTAGGAGTGGAAACGATGGAAATACAAGAAGGTGATGATTGAATGGAGCCCCTAAATCTCTGGAGGGCAAGCAATACACATTTTAAAAAAAAAAAAAATAAGTTTGATTACTTATCCAGTCTTCCTATATCAGTTGCAAAAAAGTTAATTATCCAAACATCTGTGCATTTGAATTTGAAAGTTCAAATCAGTGGCTCTAAAATCCCTCCTTTCCTCAAAACACTTTTCCTGCAACTTGCTATATTATTTATCTTGGTAATCTGGCTAAAAAACTAAGCAGAGGACCACACATCATTTAGAGGGGGACAAGGCAGGCATGGTGGCAGGAAGAACTGCTGAAACTGCAGATACAGCCAGGGCAGAAACAGAATGCCTGCTTCTAAACTGCTCTCAAAGCCTGAGTGAGGTAAGCTCAAAAGAAAACCCAAAACCTCAAACTAGAAAACAAAAATAAAACACTCTACCACATCCACAGTCTCCCAACAAAGCTATCGCAAATCCATAATCCCACCCCTGCTCTAGCCACTTCCCTTGTTCTAAACACAGAACCAACAGACAAACTCTGCTGAGCCAGGATGCTGTTTACTTACTCTCACTTCTTGAACCAAATTCCCCATCTTCACTCCAAGAACCAACTTGTTAATTGTTTTAGGAAATACAAGAGGGGAATGCAATTTTTGTAGGTCTAGTCCTAACTGCATTGAGTATTCTATTCCATTATATGTAAACCCCCTTTTGGCTGACTTTCTTTCAGTTTTAAAGTTTGTACTGAAGGTAAGACCTTTTACCTTTTGTGCTTTGATGGGTCCAGCCCGAGGCTGTTTCTGTCTTTGCTCTTTCGGTTCTGGTAGCTTGTCAGTGGACTTCTCAGAAAGTACAGGGCCAACTTCATTGTCACTGCCACTGGAAGCTGGGGCTCCAAACTGAATAGTTTCTATACCAAGATCGACTCCACCTTCTTGCCCAGGCTTTGTCCCCTAATTAAAGGGTAAACGTTAATGTATTTCAAAAGATTTCTAGATCAGTACAACGCCACTGGTTCAGAAAAACAGCACAGAATATGCTCAGCTGAAAACCACCGAAAGAGTGCATTTACTTTCTGGCAGGAAAAGTATTATTTGTGACTGCAACAGATTTGCAAGAGTAAACAATATGTGAATATGCACTTCCTCCTCCTCCAGTTCCTACTGTTTATACAAGCTCAAGAGCAAGGAAAAAACAAAGCAGAGAAGAAATATGCAAATAAGATCAAGATGTTGAACTGGTTGAGAAGCAGGAGAGGGACAAGTGCAGTATCAAAACGTCCAAATTCAGGTTCACAACATTCTCCTGAAAGTTCAAAACTTAATGCTTAATTCAAAAGGAACAATAAGAAATTAAAGATTTCCAAATCTCCTTATGCAGTTAAAATGGTCTCCTAAGAGAGAAGTCACATTCTTGCAGTCTAAAACAATGAAGTCAAGACCAAAAAAAGCCCAAGAAAACAAAACCGCAGGACTGTAAACATAAAATTTAGGGGTATGCAGATTCCATGGCATAAGTAGAGCTAATATAATTAGAAAGCATCTACTGCTTTTTGTATCTGATTTAAGGAGACACAAAAAACATTTAGTTCCTTGGAGAAATCCTGTTTCTGTCTACATTACTGACCTGTGTACAAGTGTTCACATGCAAACTATGCAATATTTTTACTTAAAAAATGCACTGAATCTATCAATAGCTATCAATAGAATAGCTACCAATATCAATCTGTGACCGACTGAGTGTTTATTAAGAGAACAGTTCTCCCATGCTGCAATCATAAAAGCACTAGCCTGTATCCTGTGTTTCTGTACTATCTCCTGACTTCATGGAATTCTACACATCATAGTTTAAGTATGTGCACGCCTGAATAAATGGATAATCTGTACCTAATCCCAATGAGATAGAATTTGGGTAAGATGCACATACAGCTAACCCTTCTTACCTCTGGAGATGTAGCTGAACCAAAAGATGTCAAAGGCTTGTTCCAAGCACTGACCGAAGGTGGCTGAGGTGGGCTAATGGGTCCCACTGACAATTAAGAAGAGAGAGTTTAAAACCCCCCCCAATGTTGCTAAATGCATTTGACTACAGTTATCAAGTGAACCGATAATTAAATTATAGATGTCTTGACTAAATAATCTTTGCTTAAGAAAATCGTTAACCTATTCAGCAGTTAACAATATGCTACCTGTTAAGGTTCTTTCAAGTGGGGCAAATCATCCTGTTTGGAAATATGACCAAGCCCGACAAAACACAGATTCCTGAAGGAAGTGACAGCTGCTCATTCATAGTGAATGAAGAATACAACAATAACATAAATACTGAGTAATATCATACCGCAAATATCTCTTTTCAGAGGTATTCATAGGTTACAGCACTGCACTTTGAAATGTTGCCCTCTATTCACTGTGCAAACTACATTTCCAGGTAGAAATGAGACATCAACAGAGAGAGGTGGCAATCAGCATTCTCTAACTACAACGGTTACCCCCCTACCCCAAGTCCAAAAGATACCACTTACATTTTTTGGAGATGTCATTCAGAACTGCTGTGGGAGGCACCTTGTTTTCCCATAATTCAGCTGCCAAACCATTATGAGTCTGGGTATTTTGCAGAACTTTGCCTGACACTGTGTATTCTGTGCCGGGTGTCCCTCCTGCGGCCTGGTTTTGCGTCTGAACAGGAGCCTGTGGCTGAGCTGGGGTCTGTGTTGCACACGGAGGCTGAGCCTGAGCTTGGGCCTGAGCTTGTGCCTGCTGCGCAGCTGCAGCCGCTGCCTGTTGCTGCTGCTTTTTGGCAAATCTGGGTGGGAGCTTGGAATTCTGACCACGGCCTTTTTCGCTTGATCCTTTTTTGGTCCAGACCTGTAAGCAGAAGTCAATTTCATTCTTACAGCTGATAGTCTGTATGGACACCAATTATACATTGTGTAGTAGCAAAAAAGGAAACTGATTAAGCCTGTCTTAAAGAACTTTATTTTTTTAGACTTATTTAAACACAGCAACAATGATTTCTCATCCATTTTCCTCTTGGAATTGATTGATATACAAGCAATAGTATAAATCTTTATTGCAGTATGAAAAATGGTGTTTTCAGTTTGCCAGTTCCACCTGCCCAATAAAGAAGTACAGAACCCTAAGATAACTAAGTAAAAAGTAATTTAATTTACTAATTCTGAACAACTTAATATATCTATTTATAAGGTGAAAATATGGCTTCTTTGGAAGGAAGATCCTGCATACTTTACAACGTTCCCAGTACTGCAATAAGCTATTTCCTACTAAAATGCTGGTCTTGTACCTGCACTGTTTGTTCTTCCTTCTTTCTGCGCTCTTCATCTTGCAAGCGTTTTTGTTGCTTCTTAGACACCACTTCTGTGAAACCATCATCATTCAAGTTAGATTGGGAGTCTTCAACTACTGTCACTTCAGGGTGATCATCAATGATCACAACACCTATAGAAAAAGGAAATGTATAAATGCTGCTCTTTTAACAGCTTCAGATGGAACGCACCAAGCCAAGATCTGCTTCAGAGTGGAAGCTATTTCCTCAGACACAGATCATGGCTCTGACTAAAGGTAAGCCTCCGCTTAACAGGTGCGTCGTCGTTGAGCTTGAAGACAAAAAGTTAATCTTTAAGAACTGAAAAACTGGAGATGCCTGTACCAGACTCTCTAATAATGAATATACAACAGCCTTCCCGGATACTGGCTGAAAGCTTATCAGTGATATCCACTGTCTTTGCTTATGAAGGTTAAGTACATTATTACAGTGTGGTGGAAAACGGTAAGAATGACAGTTAAGATTAGATGATAGAACAAAATTGTTTTTATCTGTACATGAAAACACACAATGAGGTTTGCCACATTTTAGAAGCATACACATTGTTAATTAGATATGACAAAGGTAGCAATAATCAAGTACACAATTATTATGGCATTTAAAAAAAAAAATCACCTCTCCTCTTAAGTTTTCAACCATCTTGCTCTATATGCAGCAAAGCTAGCAGGATTACAAATTCTTGTTAGCATATTATCAATACATACTTGCATAATTATTAAGATCAAATTGAGACAAGGCATCCACTTTTTCCTTAGGCTTCTTTGGACCAGCCTTAGGTTCTTCTCTCTTTTTACCACTTGCATCCTTGGTGCTTTTTTGTCCTGCAGCAGTAACACCTCCATCCTCCTGATGTAAAGAGTTGCTATTGGTGGGATCAACAGCAGGCACAGTTGCTGTCTGCTCTTCAAATGGCCTGTATTAGGAAAAAAAAAAGAGAAGATTAATGACCAGTCACAGAGAACACTCAGGAAGGAGCTAACAATCTAATGCAGATCCCATTATAGGGGGTGTCTACTGTGCAACTTCTTAGCAGGCTGCAGACTTTCATGTTCAGCTCCTCAATGAGAAGCCTAACAGCAAAAGCTGTTTTGGAGACATATCAAATGCTGTGTTGCCAAAAAAAAATCACACACACACAAAAAAAATAGAAAGCATAATTTTAAGGTCTTCCCTGGCTTGGTCTATGTAATTAGAAGTACTAAAATTCAACAAGTACCCAGTTCAGTATAGTTCAACTGCAATGAAGTCTTCCGTGGAAAAAAAAAAAACCAAACAAAACAGAAGCTTACAGTGTAACCAAATACAAGCAAAGTACAATATACTTGCTTTACAGGCTCACTTGCCAAAAGCTATCTGAAGCTATAAGTGAGATTTGCAGCATTCTGACTTTGCTGTGGAACCTGGAACACCTAAATTTTGCTTGAACATCATCTTTAGGTGACTAGCCATAGGAATTCTTAACAATTTTAACTTGGAGGTTAAAGCATCAGTCACAAGTTTTTAAGCCCAGGCAAAACCTGAACTTAGAATACAGCAACCTACAAGCACAAGAGTCCTAGAGTACAGGGTAGGCATTCAACGAAGAAATGTCTTGTCCTGCCTCCCACTTACCAGACTAATGCGCACTGTGGTTAGGAAACAGTGGGCAAATAGTAACATTAAATAATTATCAAGTTTCAATCAAATTTAGCATGTAGAGACACAACATTCAGTTTCAATGGCAAGCATTCAGTTTCAATGGCACACTTGTTTATGTTAGGTGATTGATCTAAAATGCAATGCAGTAATTTATGTGTTAACTGCTAAACTGCTCCCATTAACATTTCAGCTTGTATCCAAATCTTAAGAAACATAGCTTGACACAGAGGCAGTGCTGCAATTTTTTTATTTGGCATTTTTAGCCCTGTGCATACAAGAAAACTCTGTTCTTAGCCCCACATGCCAAATCTCTGTATACAAACAGAATAAACAGAAAGTACACAGCTGCAGGTGCAAGTACTTATGTGCTTGTCTTACTCTTTTTTTCTACCATTCTACAATTCTAAAATAGCTATTTATGATTTTGAACTACAAGAGGACCACAGAAAACCATGACCGTGTGTGCTTTCTAACAGAAGCTGGTACTTACCCTCTTTTTCCACTTCTGGGCGGAGGACCACTCCGTCTTTCACTCCTAGGCCCTGAGAAGTTCCTCCCCGGTTTAGCTGGCCCATTGTTGCCACGTCGGTTTTGACGGTCTATTCCAGGTCGCTGACTAGAGAAACTTCTCTTGGCTATTTCCCTTTTTGGAGCTCCAGCATTTTCTCCTGCCTTTGCAGCCACCTGGGCTGCTACATCTGCTGTTTTCTTCTCATCCCTCTCCCGCCTCTCATTGAAGTCGCTGCTTTCTGAGGCTGTTTCCCACTCTTCATTTGCCTGGTCTGAAGAATTCTGGTTGGACAAGTCTGGTGTTTTACTTCCTGACACATCCAGAGCAGTGTTGGAGGGCTCATTAACTGCATTACTAACTGTCGCAGTTGTTGCTGAGCTGGTTGCCGCCTCATTTATCTTTGATGCAGCCTCTCTTTCTTTTAGGCGCCTAAAGCGTGGTGGCTTATCTTGTCTTGGAGGCCGAGCAGGCCTTTGTCTTCGTGGCCTCTCTCTATTTGGATCGAACTTTCTCTCAAATTTCGGAGGTCTTTTATCAACTGGTATAGGACCATAATGTTCATTTCTTCTTGGAGGCTCCCCATCTTCCTGTTTAATGATCTCAGTTTGCCTAGGATTCCACTGATTGTCTCTGTAGGCTGGTCTCCTTATTGTGGATGGACGTGGAGGACGCCCACCAGGATCCCTGCCACCACGTCTATACATTCCCCCTCTGCCTCGTCTAGAAGGCTCTCCTTTAGGAAGAAATCCTGGTTTGGGTTTGTTCTCATCATCTCTTACATAGGTTTTTTCTACAGATCTGTTGTCTACTCTGATACTGTTTTCAGGTTTGAACGACAGAGGCTTTGGAGGCTTCTTGCCATCAGCTCTCTCTTCTCTTTTTGGGTGCTTGCCTTTGATTAGACTGTCTTTGTCTGAAAGCAGCGTATCACTTGCGCTTTCATGAACTTCACTGTCAGAATCGGTCTCTGAACCATGCTGTCGACGCCGTTTCGGGATTACTTCAAAGTCAGAACTCTCACTACGAGTTTCACTCTCTTCTCTTTGCCTAACAGGCCCCGAAGGTACATGGTCTGATCTTGGCTTAGGATCTCTGTAGTGTGGATAGTCTCTATTATGGCCTCTACTGCCCCGACCACGTCCTCCATAAGAACCCCTGTAGCTACGACCTCTAGAGTAATACTCCCCACGACCTCTGCCTCTGTATCCCTGATCCGGGAACCAGTCTCTATCCCTAGCCTCTTTCCAGTATGTCCTAGGTGGTAAGCCAGGCTCTCTTTTTACCGGTCTGGTTTCTAAGCGTGGTTTCTCTACGACCTCCTTGCTAACAGCCTTCTCAGTTTGCTTTTCTTCCTTCACTGCGGTGGCTGCCTGCTGAACGTGTGGCTGCTGCTGAGCTGCCGGTTGAGCAGGCGGCTGCTGCTGTACTGCAGGGGGAAGCTGTGGAGCAGGTTGAGCGGCTGGTAGCTGCTGCTGGACTGGAGGTGTCGGTGGCTGAACCGGAGCTTTAGCTGCAGCGTCAGTTTGACTGCTCTCCTGGCTTGCTGGTGTCGCAGCAGCATCCTGGGTTATCTTCTTAGCCAGAGGAGCGCTGCTGGTGGCAGATGTGTCTGGCTCAGCCTGAGGCAGCGGCACTTGAGGTGCTTCCTTTTTGTCACTTTTTTCAGACTTGCTAGGTTTTTCACTAGATGTCTTTTCTCCTTCTTTCTCCTTCCTCTGCTCACGCTCTTCCCTCTGTTCACGCTCCTCCTTCATATCCCTAAGCACAGGTTTTTTAATAGGACCTGATCTTCTTACTGGTCTATCACTGCCTTCATCTCTCCTGCCATAACCTGGCCTAGGACCCCATCTTGTTTCAGACTTAGGTTTGAAAGGTTTTTCAGGTTTTGGTCCTTCTGATACTCTATTATTAATCAAAATTTCTTTTTTTGGCTTAATCTCAAGTCTTTCAATTGTCTCCTTTGCCTCAACAGGCCTGTTATTTAGTTTAGGGATATTTGTTGCTGTCTCATTCCTCTGGTCTTCTGATTTTAGAGAGTGACTTGAACCATGGGAAATGCTTCTCTTTAGCGAAGAGTGACTTTCCCCTGCAGGCACCAATTCTTCTGGAGAGCTACGGGTAACTTTCTCATTCACTCCTTCAAAATTAACTGCCATGTTAGGTGTGTCAGTTTGGAGAGGTTGTACATCTTCCAAAGGCCTGCTTGGGAACTTTTGCACCTCCACCTCTCCTGATTCTCTGAAAAAGTCTGTCTTTGGATGAGAGTCCAACTGGTTGTGTTCTACAGGATAAGCAGCAGCAGGGACAGCAACTCGTTCTTGCTCCAAGTGTGCCTCAGACCTATGCACCAAGCAATTAAGAATGTTAGGGTAGGGGGAAAAATTTACTCATAAATATTTATTCAAACCAAGTAATTTTCCATTTCTATGAAGGATTAATATCAGCTCAAGGAAATAACAGGTATTAATTTTCATAGTGGCTGCTGGTTGTCTAGGTCAATTTTATTCTATCTTGATTAAGAGTTTAGTATATAATTAGCTTTAGGAATCTATTTTTGTTATTGACTATACATGCTGTTTTAAATGGAGCCTCCAAGTTAGCAGGCTAATCTCACAAATATTACCCAGACAGCAGTACAGCAAAAAGAATTTTTGGGCACGTTTAAGATGCAGAGGAAGCCTTCCTGCCTATTCACCATGCAGTAACAATTAAAAGTGACTGGCTTGTATGCCACTTGTAGTTCATACACCACTTTTGAAACTAATATACATCAAACAGCAATTCTGATATGGGGGGAATGAACAGCAGACAGAGAACAGGAAAACACTACGGAAGTGTTCTACAAAACTGAAAATTCAAAATATTATGGCAATCACCATTCATCAAACTAGGTTAAGGACCCTAAATAAGGTGTAAATTGTCCTTCTATATCCCACTACAGAGAAGGCATATATTTTTTTTTTTTTATACAACAGTGCCAAGTACACACTACATCCACCAGCCACAACTTCTTTTAAAGTTTTTTGTGAAGAGGAGCTATAACTCAGTTTAAACTACATTTTGCAACATAAGTTACACTGGCAAGCCTGTAAGTATGTATGGCTCAGAGAAGAGACACGCAAGAGTAAATAACTCAGGCTTACCTCAAATCGTCAGGCTCTTCTAACACTTTGGGAGGAGAACTAGATTGCTGAGGTTCTGCATGGGGGTACGGGTCTGACCCCCACATCATGCGGGGCTCTGACAAAGGAACAGTGTGCTCTCTTGCTGAGCGAGCTATATGTTCAAATGAATCTGAACCAGTTGCTGATCCCTCCATCTGGTCTCTTCTCATCAGTGGTTTGGGAGACATAATTCCTGTGACAGATTGAAATACAACAATTGAAACCAGTTTAACATTAGCAAAGAAACCTACCTCCAGAGAAACAAAGCATATCAGGAGGTACTGAAGAACACTATTCTCTCTCCTCCTAGCTCCTTTCCTCTGTACCTTCCGTTCTCGAAACCAAATGTCTATTCGCTGCCAGTTGACCTCAGAATGACTAAACTGTATTCACCACTAGTACCCTATGTGCCAACAAAAAGAAAAGCTGTGTGTTTCCACTATAATGGAACAATACAGGCCTGTAGACCTGTAAACTTATGGATGAAGTTTCTGATGTAAGATCAGTACTGGGAAAGGTGCTGTTTAACACCTTTGTTGGCAACACAGATAGTGGGACTGAATGCACCCTCAGCACATTTGCCAGCAATGCCAAGCTGTGTGGAGCGGCCGATGCACTGGAGGGAAGGGATGCCATGCAGAGGGACCTGGACAGGCTTCTGAGGTGGGCCTGTGCAAACCTCATGAAATTCAGCATGGCCAAGTACAAGGTCCTGTGCATGGGTCAGGGCAATCAATCCCAAGCAAAAATACAGGCTGGATGGAGAATGGATTGAGAGCAGCCCTGAGGAGAAGGACTTGGGGGTGTCGGTTGATGAGAAGCTCAACATGAGCCAGCAATGTGCACTTGTGGCCCAGAAAGCCAACCACATCCTGGGCTGCATCAAAAGAAGCACAGCCAGCAGGTCAAGGGACATGACTGTGCCCCTCTACTCTGCTCTCATGAGTACTGTGTCCAGCTCTATGGCTCCCAACATAAGAGGGACATGGACCTGTCAAAGCAAGTCCAGAGGAGGGCCACGAAGATGATCAGAGGGCTGAAGCACCTCTTCTATGAGGACAGGCTGAGAGTTGGGGCTGTCAGCCTGCAGAAGAGAAGGTTCCAGGGAGACCTTATAGCACCTTCCAGTACCTGAAGGGGGCCTACTTTTAAGTACTTCTCCCTGGGGAGGGACTTTATCAGGGAGTGTAGCGATAGGACAAGAGGTAATAGTTTTTAACTGAAAGAGGGGAGATTCTTTACTCTGAGGGTGGTGAGGCACTGAAACAGGTTGCCATCCCTGGAACTGTTCAAGGCCAGGCTGGATGGACCTGGTCTAGTGGAAGGTGTCCCCGCCCACGGCAGAGGGATTAGAACCAGATAATCTTTAAGTCCCCCTCCAAATCTAGCCATTCTATGATCTGAATGGCAAAAGGCAAGATGAGTGTACACAAGGTGGGTCTCGGGTTTTTGTACTCTATTAAGGATTCTGGGTTTTTATTTTTTGGTAACATTTTAAATAAGTTCTAGTTTTCACTGTCTTTGCTTAGCCTGCCATTTCCTCTGTTCATTCCTTGCACTCATTCAGGATACCCATTACCTTGCTCATTAGCTGGATAAGCATCTCCATTACATTACATGCCAGACTTGTATTATTTATGCACAATAGCTTTCCTAACTGCAAGTCAGATGGCCATTCCACAAATTAAAAAGGACTTTTTAGTGCCAAGAATCTGAAAACACAAATTTAGTAAGACTCTAGAGGTGCTAATACATAATACAAAAACAACATTTCATTTTCTTTTAAAATAAGCAATGTAATATCAAGTGCTAACATGTAATGAAACAAATGGTAAATATAGTATTTTTCTCAGCTCAACCTCACCCATGCTACCTTTAATATCTGTAACAAAGTAAGGTTTATGCTGACACTCTGAATATGTCCTTAACTGTCACTAACATGCCCTGCAATACAGGAGAAAGCTGTGGTTTTACTTTATAGTGAAAGCTCTGCCTTGGCACATGACTATCATTTTTCCAGTATTACTAACATCTTTTTGTCTCACAAAATGAAATAATGTAGTTTTCTTCTTAAAAAACCCACCCATTTGCCGTTACTATATATAGCGTGGCTAGGGAAAGACTTCTATTTCAAAACCAAGGAAGTTCAACAATCAAGAAGTGCTACCAGGTTTTACCTGGATGAATAGGAGGCATATCCATTGCAGGTCTTCCTGACATCATTCGTGGGTCCATGTAAGATTGCATCATAAGCCACCGTGGATCAAAGCCCATTGAAGCCAAATGTTGAGGATGTGGTTGCATGGGCTGGTAAAGAGGTCTATGCTGGGGAGGCGGGACAGGGCCACCAGAAGGCTGTGAGGGAGCAGACTGTGGAAGGACACCTTGCTGTTGTTGCTGCCACTGCTGCTGTTTCATTTGCTCCTGCATAGAAGTACACAGTATTACAAGACTTTTTATTAAGATGAAGATTTGAGCACAATTCAAATAACCCTTGGAAAAAACAAGTTCAGTTATCTCCAGAACAATAAGCGTGCTGAAAATTAATTGCAAACATGTAACAGGATGAACTAGGAGAAATGGGGAAAACCAGACTGGACAATTTAGAATAGCTAGTTTTGTCGGTATTCAGGGGAGACACAGAACAACCTATACTTTGTGCATGTCATTAATGTGAAGTGCTCTTCAGACCACAGGACCCATGTCCAAATTAAATTTGTGAATGTCACATCCTTTAAGGAAAAGCTGCAGAAACAATGATCATCAAATCCCACATTCCACAAGTAACCACAGGACAATGTTCTACTTCAGCAACTGATGCAAAAAGTTTAAAGTCTTTTTAAAGTTTAAAAAGTCTCTTGCCTTCTGCTCACTTACATACTTTGCAAGTGACAAGAAGTATTTAATGCAGAACAATTCTTGCCAATACCATAGACGTTATAGAAGCTAGAAAGCAACAACTTCAACTTTTTGAAACTTCTATGGTCATGTTCTTATTCAGAATGACATAGAACACATCATTCTTTTAATGAACTGGTTAATTACCTGCTGCCTCTGAAATCTTGGTGGTAACGATTTCTGGAACTGTTTAGAATAGCCCGAGGAAACAGCAGGACGAGGTTGAGACCCTGAATCTGGCTCACTCTCATGAGTCACCTGTGAAATCTCTTTCTCATTCCGACCACTATCTTGTCGGGTAAAGATTGGTTGATCTTCTGAAAAAAAACAACACACACGGGAGATGAGAGTGAATCTTAAAACTATGACAATTTCACCAGAACGTTAGATAAAGGATGTTCTGAAATGTAAACAGGCTGTCTTCTCTAGCCTCACAGTCTCAGCTTCCAAAACCAATAAAGGCAAAAAAGTTAAGAAGGACCCCTCAAAATTAAACAATTCCTGTTAATACATCTCTCAGTGTCCCTTTTAAATTCAAATACACTGGGTAATCAACCACTGGCATTTAGGTTGTAACTATTAAGTGATTTAATAACTGCTGTATCAATGCTACCATATTACACTTGAATAAACTTTTTTAACAAAGTTTTAGTTTTACAGTTACTTTTATCCATTTAAAGGACATCACAACATTATTGGGCACAGTCTAATGGTTCTCTTGTGGCATTCAAGTTCCACTACAAAAAATGCACCAAGTTCAAATATGCACTCTTTGTGTTTACTTCTCTAGGCTTGCTGAAAGAACGGAATAGCTGAAATAATTTACATTGCTTTTTAGCAACACTAGTTGCTGATCCTCCTTTAGCAAGAAAAGAAAGCCTGCTTTTCTTTCCGGATTCTTCAAAGTCCAATGTAAATCACAAAGCCCAATTTTTCCTTTAATATTTTGATGAGTTGGACAAACAGGTCTAGCTCAAAGGACAGTTAGCAGCTGTAATGTGTCAGGAAAATAAATGGTCTAGATGCACTAGGTTAGTAAGGTATGCAAATTAGCCTCCTAGGTTGCAACTATGCTCTATGGCTCAGCTTTAAGAGAGACAGCTCCTACTTGTGTGCAAGATTACCTTTTTCTTCCTTGTTATTCCTGGTTTCAGTTTCTTGTTTTTCTACTACAGGTGTTACCACAGGTTCTACAGGCTCAGGAACCTCTTGTGCTGGTTTCTCCTCTTCTTTCTCTTCCTCATTCTCCTTTTCTTCTTTCTCCATCTCCTTTTCTTTCTCTTTCTCCCTTTCTTGCTCTTTTGCTTTCTCCAGTTTTTCTTTTTCTTCTTTTTCTTTCTCCCTTTCCCTCTCTTTTTCCTTTTCCTTCTCCCTCTCTTTTTCTCTTTCTCGCTCTCTCTCCCGCTCCCTCTCCTTTTCCCTCTCCCGCTCCCTTTCTCTTTCTCTTTCCCTCTCCCGTTCCCTCTCTCTCTCCCTTTCCCTCTCCCGCTCTTTCAGAGGGTCTTCCCGGGAGGGTTTTGTCACACAGCCGAATTTCTCATTTAACCGTTTTAGCTTTTCGGCACAAGCTGCTTTTCGCTGTTCTTCCATTCTTCTTTCTTCCTCTTCCCGCCGCTTACGGGCTCGCTCAACTGCAGCAGATATCTCTGACTGCTGTCTTCTCCTCTGTTTCCAAATTTCATCTTCATCTGGAACTGGTTTAGGGGGAAAGGGTCCCTGCCTTCCAGGTCCTATCTGGCGATCAGGGGGAGGAGGGTGCTGCAATATTAAAATCAGTTAAGTCAAGTTGAGCATGTATTATATAAAACAGTTGGCTGTAACATTATGTTTAACTATTTGTCAACACATGTATTTGCATGGCAGTTTTAAAAGCAAGATTTGGAAGAAAAAGCAAGCCTCCACCTTTCCGCTCCAGTTCAAACTCATGCAACCTGAGCTCAGAAAGGAAAAGTAAAGATTCAGTTGGGCTCATGTCACTCCTCCTTCCCATCACTACAGCAAAGTGACAAGCATCTTTTAGATTCAGTTGCAAGCTGCTCTAAACTACAAAGACTCAAGGCAGATCTCAGACAAAATTCTCCCAAGAAGCCAAAGCAAATCAAGGTAGCTCAGGATAACAGAGATTTGAATAAGGACTGTTGAAAATTGGTAAGAAGCTACTATTTACACATTTAATTTGGGACTTAATCTCTCCATCTGACTCAGCAGCCAGCCCTCCAGAACTGTTCCCACGCCCCAGTCCTCTCTAGCTCCCAAATGGGGCTGGATAACTGAAAGCTCTTGAAGTTCTCATGCATTTCATACACCACATGCAAGATGGGGCTGCTTTATACAATTAGCAACACAGCTGCGTTGGGGTCCCATTCTTACTGGCCTCAGGCAGTACAATCATTTCACTCATCGAAGAAAAGGCTTATTCCTATATGAAGCATATTTTTACTTTTCCTAGCCTAAATCCCTCCACCACAGCATTAAAGAATTCAACTCAAGGAAATAAGAACAATTCTAATCATTCTTACCGGTGGTAAAATAGATTTGGGATGAAGAGCAGGACCACCTCTGTCATGTATAGAAGGCTGTGGACCCCGATCCTATTGAATAAGACACAGTACCAGGGTTAAGCTCCTAACAACAGTCAAGCTGACAAATTCTAGATTTACCATTTTCTACTGCATTAAGATACTACACCTAGTGAACTACCTGCATACAATAGAAATTTGCATGCAAAACAATGGCAAGAACATTTTCACTTTATGTACTAACAGATAATTACTTTAAACATTCACACATCCAATTTTAGTGTTTGTTACTGTACTGTTTTTCCTTAGATTCAATGTAGCATCAAACCCTGAAAAGATAACATGATCTTGATATATAGACAAAGCGCAAGTAAAACCAATTAAAGATCTCCCATCTTCATTAGCACTGCTGTCAAGAGAAACCACTTCTGGAAGCTTTTCAGATAAAGTCAATAGTAGCTTTTCCCTGGCAGGGAAATACAGAGCGGAAGCAGGCATAAGCTGAGGTGTCTGCCAATCTTCCTCTACTACAGGATAAGCTGAAAACCAAAATGGCTGAGCTGATGAACTCTAGGTGGTCCGTATAAAATCTATCCACCTAAGGTGTCACAAGTGAGCTGACACATTACTGCTAAGTTGGGCTGAATAAAGTGGGTCACAATACCATAAAAAAAATCCCCACACCCAGGAAAAATGTGTGGGGCAATGGGGCACTATTTACTTTGTGCCACTATAAAACATGAGACACCAGAACTGCTTCATTCATAGTTACAGGGACAGACAAAGAGTATCAAATTAAAGGTTGTCAGTTGAGAAACAGTAACTGACCCAAGAGTTTTCACTCCCTCACAACTGCGGATTAGAACACACTACATAAAGTCACGCGATTTTCATTTTGTGACCAGAAGCTGCTAAGTTGACTAAGCAGCACCCGATCAGTTACCATAGCTCAGATAAGCAGTTTCACTCATGTTCATAACCTTTATTGACCTGACCGTTTGGGAAGACACCCGAGTGGGACCTCTCCTAATGAGGCTGTTGCCAGAAGAGCTGAAAAAAACACCCCACAACCCGTACAAACCTGATCAAGCTGAGAGCTTTTGCTGTAAGACCCTTTGGTTGCTGCTGTGGAAACCTGGGTGGCAGACTTAGCACTTGTCTGTTCTTCTGCGTCCTTCTGGCCATCAGGACTCTGGGAATCTTTTGATGGTGTTTGTTCATCACTACGTGCAAAGAAGAAAAATGGCAGGTGCATTCCACATAGATATTTAGTCATTTATCTTCTATCCTCAATGTTTCTTATCAAGAGTGAAATTTCCTCACAGCAAGGATCATTTCCATTACATACCCGGGTGACTACAGTCTGCGGGTAGTTATGCAATTTAGTACAGTATTAAATTACTGGAGTAAATGTTATTGGAATGAGTACTTGCACTCATTTCATTCAACCTTCCCAAAAGCTAAGCTAGTTAGGTGGCATTCAAACCCAAGTGGCAACAGCAACTCACCCACTTTCCTTCTCTTTTTGACTACTTCCTTGTTCATCATCGTCACTGAAATTCAATTGCTCCGTGTAATCCACTTCACTCTGAGCACCTGACACATAAGCAAACATACAATTAATCTTTCAGAAAGATTCAATGTACAAATAACAGAAACCATTAATCTGATGTTCTTACCTGCCCAGCCTTCATCAGCCTCAGCATCTAGGTTATCGAATTTATCAAGTTCTTTAAGTTCACTAGCACTAAGAATGGATGGGCGCTCAATAGGTTCTGAACACCATGAAGGTGGTCCTCTTCCCCTTGGCCCTCTAAAAAAGAGAAACAAAGGTCACCGCTACTATTTATCCAGCAACATGACTAGAGAAAAGGTGAACTTGTACGACAATTATTTGAAATATACAGCACCGTTCTCTCAAATACAGTATAAATGTGATCTATCATCCACATGTGCAATTACTGTACTTTAAAGAATTACTGATACAGCACCACATGGTTCTTAATGGATGATCAGATGTTACAGCCTTGCTTGCACACTTCACAAAGAAGCCAAACATCAGTTGACAGTAGAAAACCACACGGCTTGTAGCTTTCAAACAACACGCTGCATAGATCTGGCATCCTTCTTATCACTAATTTATCCACCTTGGAGATAGTTCTTTATACTTTTCTTGCTTTCCCACTGTCAAAGCTTCTGTATCTTCTCTGTACTCTTATATTCAAGTTCTCCCAGACATCCCTCTCAGACTTTCTCTCCTCTTTCTGATCCCAACAACAGATCACTGATCAAAGTTTGTACCCTACTGCCTATAGCATCCCCTATTTCCTCATGCACAGCCATCCTCAACTGCAGAAAAATGCACAGAAAGGAGGATGACTAATTTTATAATATATTAGAGGTCTACTATAATTGGAGAGCAGTAGAGTTGAGAGCCAGGAATTAACTACTTTAATTACAACAATGGAAGAATCCTTTTACAGGCAAAATACTGGTTTAAGTTTCAAAGGTGTTCCCAAGTGACTCCTCTTCTTCATAATCAAAAACCCTGTAACGTGCAGATTTCCCTCAAGTTTTGCAGTTGTCAAACATAAACCACTCCACGGCACTGCTCCACACAAGTCAAAGCTGTGAGACTAACCAGTGGCAGTTCTTATGCAGTGTATAATCACAATCAAGATATTCAGTGCAAATTTTCTTTTTTTGAGTCACAAACAGTTCAAACCCACACAACATTAACACTCATAAAGTTTCTTACCTGCTAAGCTCAGAATTGGGAAACCTTGTTGGACCTTGCATGGAAGGAGGATATGCCATTCTAGGGTACTGAGCAAACATCTAAGAGAGGTTTAAAAAAAAAAAAGGAGCCATTTGTTAAAAAATATTGTTGCATTAAGCATACTGAGATCATCAAAGAAATCATAACGGAAGTAAAGCATGACTTATCAGTCAAGACATTTTGCTATCTAATGACAAGTGTGTGACATCAAGCTACCAGGGTGGAGTGATTACAAGCGCTAATCAACTCCTGACAAGTTCAAACTCCATGCAGCAGGACTGGCAAAACGGTAGCCACATCCTTTAACGAATTGGTTGTGATCCCACCCTTCTAGCGGAGCTGCTAAGTGTTCTATGGAGGAAGGAGAAAGGGAAATAAGGAAATCACACTAGCCAACAATCAGCCCCTGCTGCTTAAAACTTTTCACGTAACCATCACTTACATAAGGTGGTGTCATTGCCCTGTACTGAGATGAGATAGGTGGTTGCTGCTGGCCATTCAGCTTGGGCTGAGGGATCTGTGGTAACCGCACATCCCTCTTCTCTGCTGCCTTCTGGCCATCATTTTGTTCTGCTGGTGTGGCGTTACCATCTTCCTGCCCAAGAGTCTTAGCTTCTTGATCAGTTGGAGAAGCGGGAGAGTTGCTTTTATTTCCACCGTCTCTCCAGCTAGTAGCATCTGCATGGACAGAATCAGTACGAGAAAAAACAAGGACAAACTTTATATTACAGATTTACAGACTGATATGATGAAAAACACATTCTTCCCACCCAGTTTTCAGTGACTCAGCGATCTATGCAAACAGACGTTCATATTTGGTACTGAAACAAGCAATGGCCACTTGAGAAAATAGGGGCTGTTTTCTAATCCTCTTCAGCTAATCCCTACATCCAGCTGCACTTATGAAGGGCAAGAGTTAAATTTATAGACTGCTCCAGTTGTCCTACTCTACCTTCCAAAACGCAACGCCATTTGGGAAGGATACTGATAATAGCAGAGGGGAAAAAAAAACAGCTTTAGCTGTGGTAACTGGGCCACTGTTGACTCAATGTGAAGATTCTGTCAAGGGACAGATCAAGCTTCTCAAGCAGCAAAGACCTACCACAAAACTCTCAAGCAGCTCAAAATGATGTATACCTGTGCATTATATTTCTAAGCGAAGACAGACATCCAGAGTCTGGCTTACACGTCTGTCTCGTAACTATGGAATAGAAGTGATGAGGGCTGTACTTCTGGGTGTGAATGTCTACAAGTCCAAGAAAATATCTGTCTGGGTTTGAATGTCTAAGTCAGGAAAAGTAAGGGATTTTTATAACCTATAACTTGTGCCAGGCAGTCCATTCTTTTAGGAGTTTCTGCCTACAAAGCATGGGTTAGGTCCACCCCCCCCAAAAAAGTAAACTTAGCAGCACTGCTCAAATCTGTGGGGATCAACAACAATTCACAAACCCACACTGTAAATAATGCTCTTTTAGGGGCACAAACCCTCTAAAGCAGTGCTAAATTACACTCCTAGATATCCATTACACTTCTTCCACTTATCTTTGCCTGGAAGCGCAGCTGTTAAAGGGGCAGTACTTGCTAAGTTTGTTCAGCTTTCTGCTGTCAGACCTGAAAGAAGGGCCTAATATAGAACGTACAGTACTGACCAAAACTACAACTGCCTGCAGAGGGCTGGAACAGACATACATGGCTATTCTCCTAATTTGGTGTTGGACATCTCTTAAGTTTCTTGAAAGCTTATTCTTCACATCAAAACTAGTGAGAACACAAACATGCACGTGGCCTTGGTCTGCAGGATCTGACTAAACAAATCAATGAAAACTGAGGCCTGTAACACAGAAAGGAGTCAAGGATTCCCTGAGAGCCCAAGCCCTCCAACAGCAGTGCACGCCTTGTCTACCACTGCCACAAGACAGTGCCACCTACAGTGTCGGAAAGGGTCCCTAGTCCATCAAACCTCATCAAAAGTAATTTTTTGAGGAAGAAAGGAATCCTGCTTTTCACTGGCAACATGCAGAATCCCAAACACTTCCCCATTAAAAGGATCCGGGGAAACCACACATTTCTTCAGAGACATGTTAAAAACAGCACTGTTATGGTTGTTTTCACTAGATCTAACCCCCCACAGCTGAAACAGATCCAGCTAGTCAGAGCACCTCAGCCACAAGCTAAAGATGCCTCAGCCTTTCAAATCACAGTCCACTCTTTTGGTATCCCATACATTACACTTCCCAGTCAGGGTTTTTCAGGCTACTCTCTTATGAGTACTAACTATCTGGGGACAACTCTAATGACAATTTATATAATTAGTTTAATATTAGGAGATTTCTTTAAATACGTATTTTAGCCATTGAGACATCTAGTAGTTGGAAGTAAGGAAATTCCAGTATTGTGCAACTAACAAATGCTCCTCAGAGCACAAGTGGAGTACTGACTAGGTGGGGAAAATGGCAAGTTAATTGTAGGATAGGATTAAATATCTTATTTTCTACACAACAAGAACACAGGAAAGCAGAAGAAAGCCCCAAAAATCCCTTTCTTCAATATAGGAGTGTGTTGATTAAAACAACCATTTAATCAATTTATTTTGTAATAAAGAGGCACAAGTAATCTTGTAATAAATGAGTTCCAGACAAGCCCATGCAATTTCACAAAAAAATTGTAGTATAAACTTACTTTGTGGTCGCAAGTTGGGTCCTGATCCATGGATCTCTTCAGGTGAATCTTTCTCTTTGCCTGACTTTTCTTGATCCCCAGCTGCCGGCAGACTGGGAAACTCTTGCTGGAAATAACTATTTACTGGAAGAGCTGGACCTACACAGTGAGATATTAAAAAAGTCACAACTGTAGTCAATTAAGAAATCAAAGCCTGATCATCCTTAGAAAATGAAAGTTAAAGTCACATCAATTTACTGGTAACACAATTCACATAAGCAAAGATCAATCCTTGCGAAACATTCATATTTGCTACCAAAGTTGTTGAATTTACTAGGCTTGTCAGAACTTTTGGGGCTGAGAAAAATTTGGAAGCACCAGAGCGCAGTAATGGACAGTGGAACAAGACTTAACATGGGAGTACTTGAAGTTCCCTCAGCTCTGTTAACACTTTTCTCCCCCTCCTTCCAGACAAAGATTTCTCCGATTTTATTCTACAACTACTGTCAACCCAAGAATGGGTAACTATATTATTGCAAAGCCCTTAAGATTTAACTATGGTTCTAAGAACAATTCAGGACATTAAAAGGCCACAGCTTTTACATTATGAGAAAAGTATCAGAACTGTAGCATTCTTTGATTTCTAAAACCCTTGACATCCTAACTCTGGATTGGAATTTAAGACTTCTGTTGCACATGGTAGGAAAGCAAAAAATACAGATTGTCTTGCCCTTTAGCAGGTTTTGTTAGCATCTACTTTGAAGCAATTCCCCCAGCTCACCCCCCACACACGTAACAGATATTGACCTATTAGGTCAATAACATCCTAGTACCAAATCACTAATAATCTTACTGAGGGAAGACTTGTGTTCCAACAGCCTGAATAACACCCTTTTCACACATCATCTTTACTACTGGATACTATAAGAGGCATCATATTAGGCTACATGGACTACAAGGCAAATTCAGAAAAAGGATCTGAACATATGCCATCCAAAATCCCCAACCCTCTAGATGCTAGAAGTGTCTGTTCTCTCCAACCTGTGAAAGAAGCCTTCATAACAATAAAACACAGGGATTCTGATTTTTTTAAAGATTAATTGTGAAGCACAGGGTAAATTCCTTATTCTTTGTAAAGGCATGGCAGAAAATACCACATTTATCCCTGTGCCTATAAATTGCCTTGAAATCTTTCAGTCTCCCTTTGAACTTCACCTGCTACACATCACACTAACTTTTTTGTTAATGGGCACTGGACTCTTGACATTCCCAAGCAGCTACATCCAATTACTTGCTTAAGGGGAATGAAAACTGCAGTCACTGACCAGATGGCCTGCCAGGCAAGGGGGCCTCTTCAAAGGTCCTGTGGCATACAACATTCATGAGATTTATGAATCTTGAAAAAAATCTTTTCTGCTCTAGTCTACACAGTAACAGCAACAATGTTTTAATTGCTAAGTAACAGCACCTTCAGCAATCAGCTTGACAGCACTTAAGCTATTAACCTGAAATAGCCAGGTTGTTAGCTAACAGTTCAGAAAAGAAGTAGAATTCATAGATGTTATGGTAACAATTATTCCCAACTTTTAACCAATGCATGAAAAATACATGCTGCCGCTATATTTTAGAAGTCTTTCTACATGGCTACCAACAGCATCAGAGAAGGATTTAGCCTTGCCTCACTCAACTGAAATCATACAAGAACATGAGGTGGCCGGCTGGATAACTTCTGGAACACGTACAAGGCATCTGGAAAAACTACAAGTTCCACCAGGCAGCTACAGATCAGGAAAGCATGAACACAACAGGCGTATCCCGAGCTTCAAACTGAGGAGGATAGCAAGCAGCTGATGCCAACTCACATTCTGTATTTCTTCTTGAAACAGCAAACCCACTACTGCATTAATTGAACAAAATGAGGGCGCCATCTGGGCTTGGCACACAAGCTGCCATGGTAACTACAAAATAATTAGCTAAATGCATTTTGAAGCCACTGAGCTGAATCACTATTTCCTGTGTCACAGAGATGATCTTATCAGCTTATGTAGAAAGGCTGGTATGCAGATCACTTTGCATCAGTGTTAATTCCTTTTTTTTTATTCTACAAAATTCCTGCAAAAGCTTAAAAGAAGGAGAGTTCCTGTATTTGACAAGGAAGGAAACACTGAACATTAGAGAGGAGAACAAAAAGCAGAGAATCTAGAATTGTCACTTCTAATACTTACTGCAAAAAAAGGCAAAATCTTTAAGATATGCAAGGTTAACAAATTCCATATAACGGCTTAGAAGTTATCTCCATGCAATTCAGATTTTACTGTTCTAAGATCTCTATCCAAAAGAGAGCCCACTCCTTCAACTTGGAAGACACAGAAAGCTTACAAGTCTCAAATTTAAAGAATAAAACATGTTGCAGGTTATTTTTCATAACAGACACAGGAATTCTAAGTAACTTCTCACTCTACAAGCAATTAAAAAAAAAAAAATCTGTTAAAGGTTTACCTCCGGTCTTACATCTGTAATGAAAACATTCAAGCTAAGATTCGCAGTAGTGGAAATAGTTCTCCATCCTTTCATACAATTATCTTAAAAAAAACCACCCAAACATACCCCTAATGCTTTTCCCATAAAAAAAAAGACCTACTCGAACATTATCACTTTGAAAACAAAATAACCAAGGAATCTAAAACAGAGGAAAAAGTATTCCTATACTGCATAGCAGATGTTTAAATAGAAGCAAGGCTACACACACTTTGCGCAAAATGTTCCGAAATTAGGATTAGAATGACCACCAACTGTTTACAGTTCTCCTTCCCATGCCCAAATTGTATGCATCGTAAGCACTGACTGAGATTTTTCCCTCCTCACCACAGCCACATTCAAGATCTTTGGAAAGAATGACCTGGGAGTCCTGGTGGACAAGTTGACCATGAGCCAGCAATGTGCCCTTGTGGCCAAGAAGGCAACTGATATCCTGGGGTGCATAAAAAGAGAATGGCCAGCAGGTCAAGGGAGGTTATCCTTCCATAATCAGGCCACATCTGGAGTGCTGGGTCTAGTTCTGGGCTCCCCAGTTCAAGACAGACAAGGAACTACTGGAAACAGTCCAGCAGCAGACTACAAAAATGATCAGGGGACTGAAGCATCTCTTACGAGTAAAGGGTGAGAGACCTGAGTCTGTTTAGTGTGGAGAAGATTGAGAGGGTATCTCACCAATGCTTATAAAATACCTAGAGGGATGGTGTCAAGAGGATAGGGCCAGTCTCTTTTTAGTGGCACCCAGTGACAGGACAAGGGGCAACGGGCACAAACTGGAACAGAGGAAGCTCCATCTGAACATGAGGAAAAACTTCTTTACTTTGAGGGTGACAGAGCACTGGAACAGGCTGCCCTGAGAGGTTGTGAAGTTTCCTTCTCTGGAGATATTTAAAACCCGCCTGGACATAATCCCATGCAACCTGCTCTAGAACTTGCTTTAGCAGGGGGCTTGGACTAGATGATCTCCAGAGGTCCCTTCCAACCCCTACCATTCTGTGATTCTGGGATCTTACACTGTCACCACCATTTCCCTGTCAATCCAAAAGAGGTGACTATGCCAGCCCTTTAAAAGGCGGTCAGACCTGCTGCTAAACCAGGCTGGAGCTCACTTGAGTGACAGGGAACTGGCTCACCTTCCAACCAAGAAAGTTACTTCCACAGCATTTGTTACATTCCCAGCTGGTCTGATCAAGACTCAAAAGGTTGTTGAGTCTGGGGGTCTCTCACAGCAGCATTCAAAGCCTGGTAGGCCAGTCAAGAATCCTTCTACCTTCAACATCACTTACCATCTTGTCCACCTGGTTTGGTGTTGGCCCATGATTTGGCAACAGGAGCTGCTTCTGGAGGAGCAGGAACAGCAGGTTTTGGCTGTGTCTGCGGCACGTCTGGTTGTCTGGAATTATAGGAAAAGTATTTGTGAATGTGTGAGTGCAGAAGAAGCTCTTCAGCTCTCTACTGCAAACAAGTCAATGAAATGAGGTATCTATGCAGCTGAAGAACCAGTAACTACTTTTCTGCAGAAATCTTCTTATACAAAAGGAGTTGTTATAGTTACAGTTAAAAGTGGGAATAAATTAGCTAATTCTTTCAAAAGTACATTTCCCGAAGTGGAGAGGAATGAATGAAACCGGCTGGGCAGAGAATGCTGTCAGGTATGAACAGGATTATAACTTTTGTAGTGTATTGGACAATCGAAAAACCAATCAATGTACAACCTCGGAAGGGAATAATTTGGAATAATGTTCTCTTGCCTCAGGAGTTATGAGGGGAAAGCATTTAAAGGCCACCATAAACTGAGAGAAAGAAGGTAAGTATGTCAGAACTTATGAAGTAAAAGGACCTGATAAGGAAAACTAAAGAGACACAACAATTTATGGGTATCATAAATTGGTGCCCAGAAGTCTATTAAGAACGAAGTCTCAAATTCACCATCCTGAGACAGACGTAGGCACTCATTTTGTCCAATATAAAAGTCAGGCATATTCTTGAGGATCTTTCCTGTTTACAGATTCAGCAATGTTGTTTACCTTCTTGCAAGAATAGCTCTTTCTGAAATTTACATATTCAGTAAGACTCGAAAGCATTAGCATCCACAAGTCAAAACCTCCAGCTCATTAAAACCTCATCAGCTAATTTATCAAAAGTAATAATTTTTGATAAAATAGGAATTATGGGGCAAATCCAGTAGTCTAGAATCACTTTATTATACCAGTAAAGAGATAACTATTGCAATATCATGTCAGTTAACGTAAAATAAACAGTTGCAAATGTTTTTAATAGATCCTAAATTCTGAGGACTGCCACTGAGAAATCAGTTCCATTTGGGTTCTGCAGCAATCAACCCAAAGCACTACAGGGTAGTCTCAGAACTGACACACAGGTAAACATCACTCAAAAAAAAAAAAAAATCACTGCTGGGAGAAACACTGGCTTCCCACAAGGATAACTGAATGCAATTTTCATTTGTTCACACAAATTACCAAGACTTTTTTCTTTTTTCAAAAAACCCTCATCTTTTGTTTCCACTTAGCTGTGTTTTCTTACAGCTGCAGATTTTCTAAGCAGACTTTAGAGAAGTTGTAACTTGCATAGCTGTACTTTGTCATACATAAGTGAAACAAGGAATAAGACTGTTAAGAGTTTATTCCTTTCATTTCTTGCAATTCTACTCTATTTGAAAGCCAAACCCATTTATAATCTGAGTTATCCAAACACTGTCCCACAGTTGTGGGTATTGACGAGGGAAAAAACTCAGCTTAGTGCTAGCTGAATTAATAAAATCAATACATGACCAGCTGCACTATCCAGGAAAAAGGGACTGAGGCAACACCCATAGAAAAGAGTGACAACTTGGGAAAGCAGCAGAAATTTTTTTTTCCTAATTAGAGGGAACAACACACTCACGTGAACTCCAATGGAGTGATACAAGAAAAAAAGAATTAAACTAAAGCAAGCTGATGTTAAGATGCTACCTTTATCCACAATACCTGTGAGAGGATACCAAAATGCTTTACATGTGAACAGCAGCATTTATGAGCATGTTGCAATATTGGAGAAATACAGCAGTAGTTACACAAAAATAGTCTGAAGACTTGAGCAAACACATTAGATGGTCTGAATTTACAATTTACCCATGGCCTGGGCATATATATCTGTTCCTGTGAAAAAAATCCCTCCCCCACCCCTAGTTTTACTTGCAGGTGGTCTTTGAGGTGTTTATCAGAGTAATGCATGTGAAAATACGAAGGCAAACACCTTCTAATTGCAGCATAGGGACAGCTTTTTATTTATTTTTAAATACATCATCAACTACTGGAATACACTTCTAACACATGCAGTAGGCTATGGAAAGGCAGACAAAGATGCAGATAAAATGTGTTTTAGTCAAACAAGCTATTTGCTTAACACAAATTTAACTAGACAAAGTGTAAGCAACCTTGAAGTACAGGAAGATGCTGTTATAGTGCCATACAAAACACTGGGCACAAAATTGTAAATTCATAGTTTCAGAAGCTTAAACTAAAAAGCTAAACACACACTATACTCCTGAAGTCTAACAGCTTTTCAGAGATGTCAAAAATTGGCATCTCATGTAGGAAAGTATACAAGGAGAAATGAAGGGACAGCAAGAAGGGATGAAAACCTTTAATCATCTTTTGCTTTCACAAGTGACATACAACCAGTGCCTCTATCTTCAAGTGTTTTTCAGAACAATTTATGTCAAAGAATAAACTTTAAAACTCTCTTCTACTTTTGTAGTGAGAATCATATCCTATTTTAAGCTTACATGGCAAAAAAATTGCTTTAAAATACTTTCTAATTAGATATCGAAAAGTTTTAGTCTCTATTTTCTTTAGCTGACCTCCTGTACAAGTGTGAAAAACTTAGCAGATGAAACTGTACAGAGGATGGGAAATTATATTATACACAGTATGCAGCAGTGCATCAACATCACCATTACTTCTATTTTGTTTATATCATATACTGGGGGAGTGTGAAATAGTGTAAAGCTTAAGATCGAAAAATTTTGTGTCTGTATAACATATGGCATACTAACCAAACAAATTAAAGCACAAATATTAAGAACCATTAGGAAACTAAAGCAGATATTCAAACAAATACATCCAAACAAAGAATTTTTGAGCTTTCTCTGCCATACATCAGGCACAATCACACTAAATTAAACAGATTTTTGCACAAAAATATGCTACGGTATTTCCTTTAAGCAGCCACCAAAATTTACAGAAAGGTAGCCACACCAGGTTGCTAACGAAAACACTCATCCCCTCATATGGAATTTAAAAGCATACTGCTTTCAACTTAAGTGAGGAGTTTTTGTGGATTTTCTTTGGTTTTGGGGGGCTCTTTGTATGGTTGGTTTTTTTTTTCTAAAAAAATAAAATTAACTATCCTCCTAATAGCAAGATTCTTCCTCACAAAAATTAAAGTGGTGCTATTTCTTCTCTGGTAGCTATCTTGAGGACAGTCAAGTGTAGCCACTTTCTTACCAGTCCCTGCTCAGCCCTAGTTTTGGGAAAACTTGAGAGAACACAGCAAAACAACCCAGACCTCACTGGTCACTTACTTTTCTTCTTCGTGTTGTTCTTGTTTTGAAGCCCATCCTGTGCCGTCTTTAGGCACAATGTTCACATTAGGGTCATTGCCTTTGTTCTCTGCTTTGAGACTGGGGAGGTTTGCTGGGGGAGGCATCCTCCTTGAAATAGCAACTTTTCCAAGACTCTGTAATCCATGGCGTGCGGCAACTGCATGCCAAAACAGAAAGTGAAAGTTAACAATGCTGTTTAGCAGGTAGTGTTCTGGCAAAGCTACATAAATCAGTGTTTTGCAAGAAACTCGGAAAAATTTGAGAGTATAAGAATTAGAAATTAAAAAAAGAATGGGAATCAGCATGTCATTCCCCCAGGGGTCTCAATCCAATCAATCATTAAAAAGTAGGCCCAGAGTGGGCTTATGTTGGTAACAAATGGAGACCGCAGCTATACACCACTTTTTATTTACCTATATTCTACTTCTTAGTAGACTGCAAATGCTCTCTCCCTGAACTGACACTTGTGTCTACAACTAACCAGAAACTGTAATCGACACAGATTCCAGAATTCTTCCACTTAACTGTTGTATCATGCAGGTAAAAAAATTTAAAAAAATCTTGCTTTGGTGAAGTGCTTATATACTTTGCACTCTTAATTAGTACTACAGTAATGATGAAACAGAATGCAAAACTAACTCAGTTCACTCACCTGTGGTTTTCTGAGTTTCCAGTGACTTTCCCTTGTAAGTATTAAACAGACTGAGTGTTGCATACTTCGTTTTTCCATCCTTTGCTTTTGTACTCTGGCCTGACTTTTCCGACATTTCGATGGAAAATCATCGAGTCTGATACCTCCTTCTCACCCCTCAAAATTTGCCTGAAAAGAAAAACAACAGAGAAGTAAAGTATTGGCTTATATTCAAATTGCTTAAGACAGAGTTCACAGGACAAAAGCGGACAGCATATTTAACACCATTAGCACTGTTTCCTTTGAGCCCACAGGCGATGCATAGAATACATTAGCTCCAGAAACCCCTAGCCTTATGTAACACTTGTAATTTTGAAGTATTTCTATCTCTACAATTTGAATGTCACAAAATCAGCAGAATCAGCATGTAATTAATATCAAAGCCTGTGAAAGCAGTAAATATTATCCATGATTTCACTAAAAGCAACAAACATGCAAAGTTTCCAACCAGCAGCTAGTTCCCCACTGGGGAAGCTCAATGACCTCACCCACTCCCAAAGCCAAGTGCTGAGATATCATTAACTGTGGTGAAGTATTTCTGGAATTCAGGGCTTTTTTTCCCAATTAAAATCATCATGAACTCAGCAGCTAAAGAAACTAAATACACTGAGTCAGAAGTTTTCTTTATCAAAATTAGGAACACAGTATGTTCTGACAGGGAGGGTGTAAATTCCTTAAAACAAGAGTTACACTATTCTTGCAGCAGCAGCAAACTATAGGGCTGTTACAAAAGATCACCTCTCTCCTCTCTCCTTCCCTCAGAATAGCAGACCTTGAGAAAAAGAACCCAGTAATTATCACTGATCTTTCACTAGAAGTTCTTAGCAGGAACTTGCCAGAGTTGCTGCTCACAATCAGGCAGGAGCACAAGAGAACATTCACTTAAACAGAACATTATTATATAGTTGATTTATCTCAGCAACATTCAAAACACTTGCTGCTGTTACAATAACAATTTTTATATATATTTCCATATGAATTCCAGAATAGTTATACATGCTCAAATATTCTTGTGTTTCACTCTAAAAGCACATAGTAAAAAGCAAGACATCATGCTCAAACCCACTGGTGTTCAACAAACTCCCTGGTCAAACTCAGAGCCTCAGAAGATCTTCAAAAGGAACTTGGTTCACATGCAATGCACTAATGTATTAAGAAGAGTATCCACAGACAAGCAGTCTAAAGGATAAAGCACTTATTTGGTCATGACAGATATTAACCAATGTCTAAAGATTAGGAAAGTCATTTATAGAGAAATGATAACATTCCCACGCTCCTCAGCCTTCTACTGCAACTTACAAGCCACAATTGAAAAGAACGAATGATACCAAATAACCTTGGGATGGTCCAGCTTCAGCAAGATTTCAGCCAAATGCTATTTTACTACAATCCATGGAGACTTTTGCAAAAGAGACAGACTTCAGCTTCACATGGAGCCACACACACGGCTACAAAATATATCCTTCCCTCTCACAAGGAGAAAGCAACTACCAGGTTGTTGGGGCTTTTTTCAGATTGGTCAGCATTTGGCTATTCTAACAGCATGTGTTACACCAACAGCTGTTCCTCATGTCATCCAAAACCATGAAATACAGGATGGAAGCAGGGTAAACCCAGTCCACCAAGTTACCATGTAACCAGAACACAGACCTCAGATATGGCTGTTAGGCCATCCCTTATCTATGGAAGCTGCAAGGTTTCACTGGAAGCCACAGTCCACTACTCAGACAGGCACATTAGAGGCACAGGGAAGGAAGAAAAACCAGCCTGATACAGGAATTTAGACAAGCTTATATTTGGAGCTATCAGTCAAGCAGATTTCAAGCAACAATACACTGTTCAGGCTGCTCCAACACTTATCTGCAATTCAACAACATGTCAAGTTTTGCCCATTATTATTATTATTCATAGCCACGCAACCACCTTGAGCTAGTCTGGAGACCTGAATCCAGGCTGACTAGTTTATCAAGCTGGAGTCTAAATCAGACATTAGACCCTGCATTAGCCTCTTCTTCTATGAGGAAACTCAGTTTATCATAAGTTCTTCAGTTAAATGTCTGTGAAAGAACCTGGCAGTTTCTTTCCTTTCAATTCTCCTGTTAGTCTCTCTCCCAGACTTGTATTTATGATAAAGAGTCCACCACAATCATCCTGGAGCATCAGAGGAGAAGGTACTGGGCAGATAATTACCAGGAATGCACGGGTGGCAAACGAGCTTTCAGGTGTGCATATAACCATATCAAGTAATATACTATAATTACTTCATACTTAGCTATGCTCGCACGCTCTTTCAAGTGAGAACAACTCATACACAGCTTTAATTTTCAGCCCAAGACTCATCCAGCCTGAGATTTTGTAAACAAGAAGTAGCTTCACAACCCCGAATAAACTAGAAATTAGCAAACAAAAAAAAAAAGAAAAAGATGACTCAAGTAATTTCTTGCCCCTTGCCCCTCCCCTTCACAAAAGCAATGAAGCCCTAACAGATGCAGGCAGAACAGAAAGCAGTTTGAGGATCGTTTGAGACAACATTGAGTTTTTGTCATACTTTCCAAAGCCTGTACCTCTGGTAGAGATCAAACATGGAAAATCTTAATCATAACTCTCTTCTTTACAGAATATGATAGAATTCATTCTTGGACAAATCTTAATTGTAACAACTGTTCTTTCTAGAACATTTAATAGCTTAAAGAATAGGAGGCGGTGGTCATGTTCCCCACTAATGCTTTTTTTTGTCAAATTTACAAAAACTGGTCTGCTCATTACAGCTGAGCTCTATGCCTTTTATAGTATTAAAATTCACACTGTTTGACAAGTTTTTCCAAAGTTATACTACAAAGCAAAAGAAACAGAATATTCTAAATGGATTAAAATTGCACATTCCTGAGTAATCTGACTTGCAGAAATCAAGCACTGCAAACAGCACTCTTTTACATTAGGCCAATCAATATATTCATACTTAACTAAGTTTAGACCCAATACCAGCTGCCAGAGAAGATATACTTGCAAAATTAGAGTTTAGACCAGGTACTCAAGCCAGGGATGACAAAACCCCCTCTGAAGAGTCCATGTGGCCCTCTACAAACATACCTGCCAGGTCATCCAGTGCCTCCTAACAGTTATAAAGAGATAATTGTATAGTTTCCAGCCATATGAAATGCATCCAGCTCCAAGACCTTTACCTTTTCACTCAAACTTTAGTTGTATATACTGTATCCCTATACTGGAGCTCTAGAATGATTCCCTCTGTAGCACCACCTACAAGGTATTTTAACATGAGACATGTTTAATTTGTGCATACAATAGATTGGCAAGTATTAGACTCACCGAGTGATTCCAAATTTGCCCTAATATCTTTTGTTATTATCAATTAGGTACCTGTTAGTCTGAACTCTAATAGTAGTCAAATCCTTAAAAGCAAACTGCTATTGTCCGCTACGTCTAGACTCATTGTTCCATGAGGGAGATCATGAAACAGTTGTATACCTCTGAACAGCAGCAATGTATAAAAGATGTCAGAACTACTTACCAAAATTAAGTAACTACCATGACAGCAAAGAGAAGGGCAGGCAACAGCGCAAGCAATAACGGCAGCTGGCAGGGTTCACTGCACTATTAAGAATTTTAAGCAAGTCAGCAGTTCATTTTGAATGACTGCAGTTACTATTATGCATAATTACAGAAGGCACAATGCTCCCAAAATTCCAGGGCAAAGATTACCTTTCAGCTGCTTTGTAATGTTATCAAATAAATTAACTGACCTTTGCCGTAGCCTTAAGACTATAAGTTTAAAATTATTACTGTAATTTCTGTACCAGACTATTTTTTCAGACTGCAAGTGGTTGGCTTCTTTAGATCATGCAATGAACTTGGAAGCACATGTACAGAAATTAGCACAATAAATAGCTGCCATAAATTCTAGATATCCTGTCTCTGGTCAAGGAATATTTACCTGTACCCTCTTAGATACTTACTGTTGGTAGAAGAGCCAACAAAATACAGTATATTCCAGACTGTAGAATCATATTTTAAAAATAATAATACAAACCCAGCAAAAACCCCTACATACCACACAGACCTTTCCCATCAAGTTCCTAGCTCTTCTGATCATTTCAGAATTCCCCAAAATGCCTTGTTTAGAATTTAATGATACTAGTTCATATGTCTGTAAACTCTGCATAGTGTTCCATTAGGACCAACTGCAGACTGGAAAAGATCTTACCTCCACTTTGGAAAAAAGTTCTTATACTATTAAATAAGGAACACAGTATTACAAATTTTGAGGTCACTTTTGAGGATCAGAATTGTAAGGAGTTTAAAACATTTAACAACTTAACTCAGCAATTCTTGCCTGGTTTCCTTCTTTCTCTCCTACCATGTCCACTTCAGCATTTTGTAGTTTTCAGAAGAAAAACTGTACCATAGGCTGATCCCTGAGGCACTACAAAATCTATAGAGAACTATTGTTAATGGCCACCAAACAGAATATCAAAATGAATTTTACTCCTTAGAACCAAAGCACTCTGTCATGAGACAAAGCTGTAGTAAAGCAAGCTTTGCTAGTTCTATTATTCTTCAAATTACTCCCCTTTAAAGCCTAAGAAAGTCTTTCCAAAACACTTCCAAAACTAGGTATGCCAGGTGGAAAATATGACAGAAGAAAGCCATTTTAGGACATCATCCCACAAACGCATCTTATGAAAATACAGTCTCTGGATGCCAAAAATGAGCATCCACAAATATGTCCGCATCAGTTTTAAGAGACGTCTAACAGCAGTCTAAATAGAGCCACTAATCTATGCAATGGAAAGCAACCAAAATTAGCCACCCTCAAAAAGTCTACACAGAAACTAACTTTACCACAAAGCATATGTTAATTTAAACTAGCAATCGGTAGAGCAACCAATTCTTTTGCTGCCTTAGAAAGGCTGGAAGGCAGCTTGTTGAAAGTTCATCTTCCGTGAGAAATACTAGTCACCTAGAATACAGCCTTCCAACAGGACAACCAGCATCAAACCACAACATCTCAGGGAACTCTTATTAGGAGTCTCTCAAGTCTAACATAGCATTAATAGTAGTGACTAACACTTTTAAGATAAACTTTTAGGACATCCTGCAGCAGAAAAATACTAGGACAGACTAAAACAATCTGACAGTTCTGTTTTTTTTTCCCAGGGCATTCTTGAGAACAAAAGGAAAAATGATTTAAAAGCAGCTGGCTGGAGTAAAAAAACACACAGATAAAAGGACAGCAACCATGTAAACCTCAAATTTGTCTCTATCCACAGATTTGAATATGTATTTAACTATATACGCATGAACATTTCATTTAAGATGCATAGAAATCATTGCTGTGGAACAGCCCTGCTGTCCGTAGGATCAACCATGATCAGCATGTCTTTTTAAATGTGCCCATATAAAAAGGAAGCAAAAAGCCACAGACTCACACTGACAATAAAACTGTCAAAAATGCACTAAATATTTTCATGTGTCACAGAGCTCATTTCTTTCAGCTAACAATTTCTGATCTCTGTACTGTTTATGAAATCTTCTCCTTCTGAAGTGATCTCAGGTAACAGAGAGGTTATGGTCCCCCACCTCAGAGACCAAATGATGCCAGTACAGCCAGTTAAGAACTCTGGGAAAAGAAAAGACAGTTTTCATTTCATTGAATTTGAGGATAATATATATTTTTTTTTTGCATGCTTACATTTAGAGTGTGAAATAAAGCTGTTCATTATTTTAACAAACATTAGCTAAGTATTATTTAAGGTGATACTGTTACCCAGGGATCCAATGCTTGTAATGCTTATGTATGTCACTTTCTTCCATGTTTTACACCAGTGACACAATTTTGGTCTCCCACTTTTACCAGATAATAGAAGCTGTTCATCAACGCAGCTCTTATAATTTTGCCTTTTAAAGGAAAGAAGGAGATAGTGTAAAGAGACATTCAAACACATATACAGTTATTCTTATGAACAAAACACTGAAATTTGTAAGCGCCTCCCTAAAATTTTTATTCAGATCCTAACTACTGTATATGTAGATGACGTAATATCTGCTTACTTTGGCTTTATAATTACACTTTTAAGTCCTCTTCTGGCCGCAGACTCTTCCACATTTGAGATATAAACCCAGTTTTATCACTATAATAGATTAACATCTGAAATGTACAAAGTGCTATCAGTGAAACTTTTAAAATAAGTAGCATAAGACCAGCTACAGATGACACGTTACACACTATCAAAGAATAAAAAGCCATGTTTTTGAGATGTACAAAGACAGCAGGTTTTAAAGGTTCATAGGTACTAAAAGACAACCAAATAATTACAACCTTTTTTTTTTTTTTTAAACACTTGCTTGTCATCTTTGTAAAGAGACTGCCACATACCGAAGTAAAGCAAATTATCTTCAAAATAAAAGTAAGGTTCTCTCCAAATTCCTGCACAGAATTCTTTTAGCTATGAGAACATCCTATGCAGGTCTTTACATCCTTATCACATCAAGTAGAATGAAGACAGTGAAGTGGTTCAAATGAGAAAAAAAATGTATCTTTTTTCCAAGGGAAAAAGCTGAAAGGCAAAGCACTGGCATCACCTCTCTCACTGGAAGAGTCTGATGAAATAAAATCAAATTTCAGTTTAAATTTTAGACTACAGCCACAATGTTTCCAATCTCTTTAGGCATCTACCTCCTGCTACAGTCAATGGGAATTAGGCTCCTACAAGGTGTGATTGGAGCTTAAGTTCCCAGCCTGTGACTCAGTTTAGCAGAGTGGCTAGTAACTTTTGATGCATAGTTTCACTGTTACCATTCTGAAGCTCATCAAGAGCCAGCAACTTTTACTTTGTAACTACTAAGATACAAATAGACTCATTGGGGCTTCCCAGACAACAAACAAGATTTGTAAGGAGGCAACGCATCACCACAGAAAAAGAAACCTAAGAAAGCAACAGATGCAGCTCCCAAGCTACAGGCAGCAAATGATGTCTGGAGTGCAGACACCTACTAACCAGCAGCAGATGAACAGGTGACTGAGAGGGAGTTCAGGACCAACTAACAACCAACTCCTGCCCTTCCTCCCAGCAGGGAAAAACATTTCCTGAGACTACTGCTCCTATGTCTTCACGTTAAAGTTTTCACTCTTTGTAGTAAATTTACAACCTCTGTAAAGGAAGGACTAGAAGTTTACAATTAAAACAGAAATCAGTTTTAAAAAGTATCAGGTATTAAACAAGATCAAATTAAGAAACACCCTTCAACGGATTTCGTATCTTCAACCTAAATACAGATAAAGCTCCAAAGCTCCCCCCTCTTTCTTGTCACATTAAACACTATTTCCAGAATTTCAGAACAAAACAGTAGTAGAATGTAATTCTTTGAATTACCAGAAGTTAGATAATGAAAAAGGGCACAAGTATCACCAGAGAGTTTTAACAAAAAAGCCTCTACTATTTTGTATGACTTCCTAGTCTGGAACATCATTTGACTTATCACTGCACCTTCATGTTCTACCACTCACACAAAGCCACACGTACTCTCCCCCTGAACACCTAAAGTACAGTTAAGTAAATTCAAGAGTAACTGTACAGCTTATACCAAAATAAATATACAAGCACGCTACAAACCATTCTGCCTAGAATACTTATATCACAATTCTGAACTGAAAATCCAACATCCCCCACAGCAGGACCTTTAGACACAAAGACTCCTACAGAAATCCTCTCCCATACCCACTCTTAACACTCAAGCACCTTCAAGAAGTGAAATAAGCAATGTCTAGACTCAGTCTTAAGACTCTAATCTTATGTGTAGTCAAAACGTTGATGACTAGTTTAAAATATCTAGACAGAAGTGATTTCAATTTGGCTTCTGAATTTAGAAAGTTTACTTTGGTCATTTTTTCAAACTTTTTTGCAACAGTAGGGATAGTTCTTTAGGCTAATATGCTGATGGAATTTGCATACAACCAAATAATAAAGATAACGGACTTAAAGGTTGAAGTTGCACACCGTAGTTGGGTATGACACGGGCACCATAAAATTATGAGAATGAGAAACCCCTATGTCCCACTAGATGAAACGAACATCGCGTTCAGCATTCACCGCTACTGCAATAGACCAGAATGATCTTGGTATAAACACACCAACCACAACACTGATCCAGCATGTCTTGCTTCTGTCTTTACAGACACAGTTTTGGAAGGTTGCATTTGTCCCAGATAGCTTCCCACTGATGACTGAAGTAAACGTGGACTCATACTTAAAGAAATAGTTCTCCGTACGTCTGCTGGCAAACTCAAATATTAATGACTGACAGGCTAGTGGAATGAGCTCACAATTCTTTTCAGAGCAGTTCCCAGTTTAGGTTGAGGTACAACAAAGCAGCAATGCAAAAGAAATCTTGTTTCTCACTGATACATGAAAAAAAAGCATCCAGAGCCTGAAAGGACTACAATCTACATTATATGCTAAGAACAGAGTTACTAGACTGAGATTTCACCAGAGGTGTATAATGACCACATAAAAGATACTACAGCCTTCACTGGTATTACAAGTGCCTACCTCTTCTACTCATTTGCTCCACATAAACTAGACTAGTGGAAAGAAATTTAATACCACCACTACCACAGCTCAAGTAAAAATGACAAAGATTAATAACTACTAACAACTGCACTGTATTAGAGGCATTCCTTCAAGTACCAGTCCATTTTCAAGTTATCAAAGTACATTTAAACAGCTTATTTGCCAGAAAGGATTTTTCAAAGTATTCTAGTAGAGACTGACAGCGCATGCCACACATAAGTCAGAACTAGCACACTATAAAGGTAATGCACTAATAAAACACAGCTATTCGTGCTGTGTTCTGATAACCCACAAACATAAATTACAATAATTCAGAAGCTTTGCAAGATTATCGAATACATTTCAACTAAAAATTTATTCATTTCTGAAAAAGTAAGATCTAAAACTTCTTTGCAGCTCACTTTTAAGGCAGGCTATTTTTTTTCCTTCTTAGCCTAACAATTTCTTAACAAGTCTTTATTTCTTTGCCATTAAACATTAAAGCAAATTTTTTGCAAGACAGAGTTTTAATTTTCCAGTTTCATGAGGTTGGTTAAGAAACTTCTTAAAACTGTAAATTTTTTATTGCAGCAGGAGTTTTGAAGTACTGGAAGCAAGCCAGGACAAGGAAAAAAAAAAAAGAGAACAGTTTCTATACAATTAAAGATGGCATCATAATGAGATGCGTTCTCATTACTTCTGGGAACAGAACAATGTAAGTGCTTTTACCCAATTAGCTTTTCAACTTGCTGATGCCAAATGAGATTTTTATTTTCAAGATTTGCAAAAGCGTTTATTAAAGAAATTTCCATTATTTAGAAGAATGAGAAAACTTCAAAGTTCGCAAAACTGAATCACTGCGTATTCAAGAAAAAGATAAGGGAACAAATTAAGGCAAACTCTTGCAGAAACAAGCCATATACCTGCTATCAAAATACAGTATTCAAATAGTAGGTTGGTAGGCAATGCTTTTCTCTGAACACAGGAAATTAATACAACCTGTCTTACTTATCAGAATTCTTTTTTAACTGAAAAAGTTACAACTATTCACTAGGCTTCTTACAAACTAATTCAGGTGAGTTTACCTGGACCACAGCTGCTCTCTGTAAAGGCATCTGTTAATGTTTAAATCACAAACACTTCTTAAAAAAAAATATTACATAGGCACTTAGCATGCTGTCACAAGTACCACTTTGTTTCTTGCTCAACCGCATCGTGCCATCCAGCAAAAGCCCGGAAAGGCAAAAATACTAGCATACCCGTTGTCCTTCCAGACACAGAAAGCAACATGGGGAGTCTCCTTCTTAGAGGCATCCTGAGTAGCAGTTCCTCTCTCAGGCTGAGAATAGGGGAGCAAAAGGGAAGTCCACAGTGGGGCTGCAAAAGAAGCTACATAACAGATGATATACAGATGTTCCCACATCTGTTCAAAGGAGAGTGCCGACAACATTCAAATGGTCGGCACTTCCCTGCATTTGCTACATTTGGATTTAACCACACAAAAAGAATAATCAGAACTGGTGATGATGGTGGGTTTGAGGATCCATTTGCAAGAATAAAGGAAGCAGAATTGCTTGCACCCTACAGCAAAAAAAGGTATGAACAAGAAGTCTCTACATATTATTGGATTCTCTCTTTATTTCTAAATATACAGAATAGCAGTGAGCTGCAATTCCCCTCTGGCTGCACTTCAGCAGATCTGACTCCAGCTGCAGGCTGAACAGCTCTCAGGATCTGTTCCTCTGCAGGCGGCTGAGATAAGTTACCAGAAACAACAGCTGAGCTGAACAAGGGTTCACTCCTTAAGTCAGTCACAGTGTCTGGTGCAGAACACTTCCTTTTAAGAAGCTGATGAAAGATAATCAATAGGTACATGAAAATAAGCCAGATTCCCAACAGATGAGCAGCAGAAGTTGCAGCCATTTAAGATTAACCATGTCTCCATTGTTTTGCTGTCCCCCTCTTGTTTTAATACTCTTGCTCCAAAAGCCCTTGCACTTTATTGCAATCTCTGACACAATGGCATATTTCCAACCCTCCCCACCCACCCCACGTTGAAATGGACAGTGGAAGAGGGCAGGACGGATTAAAGAGACAAATGTAAAGCCATTCCTTGCTGTGAATAACTTGAAGAATCTTTTTCAAGACTTCCATTTCCTGCTTCTTTACTACAGTTTCCAAGTCCCACTGTAGTAATTAACATTTTTTGACAGAGGTAGTGACACTTAGTTTCAGTGTTCTTCCCAAGGAACCATAACTCACTTTGAGCAGTGTATTTCCTCGTTGTACCTTACTGCACCTTTAAAGCACCCCTGAGCTCAGCTGCAAATAAGCGAAGATTTTTATACAAAACTTGGTTTCCAAAGCTCCTACTCATAGATTAGTCCTTAAGTAAGACAAGTAGTTACACACCTAAGGTTTTTTACTTCAGAAATTAGTTAGATGTTGCTTTGAAATAATGTTCAGGCATGCTCTTCTGTTCATGAGCTCTTTCAGAATATTTTGGTACTGCAAAAGAACTTTAGGTTAATCCTTAAGGATTTTCATTCCTCTCAAGAACAGATGCGCCAAATGAATTCCCTCTTTTCTAACTATTTTTCCGAACTTTTTCTGTTCAACTTCTTTAGCTACTCTTATTATTGAAGAGTCCAACCAGAAGATGGAAGCACAGTCACCAACACTAGGAATCTACAAAATAAACAATTTTATACAGAGTTCCGTACAACCTCAGCATGATAAAAAACCTGCTCAAAAACAGTTACTCTAATCAGTTATGTGATGACTTAAAGCTACTTGTCACCCCCTTCAAAACTTCCCACCTTGCTCAACATCCAAATTCTGTGTTGCCTTTAACTCCTACCATATTCCTAACCTGATTCATGTCCATCAAAAATAATCAGAATTTCTCCTCCGTATTAAGAGATCCGGCAGTATATTTGCTTTTAAGGTTATCAAAGATAGTACCACTGTGCGAGAGCCAGGGTTGCCAAATGCACCAGCTTATAATACACCATTGACAGCACCAATAAAAAAATATTTCACTCCTGTGCATACTAAGGTAGTAAAATTTGCTCCTTGGTCTGGTCCAGCTCAGAGATAGCGCATGGCTGCCCACAATCAATCTCTTCTTCCTGGTTAACTAGTGAATCACAGGGAAAAAAGCAGGTTTCTGGAGCAGAGATCATATCCTTCACTGAAAGAATGCTCAGCATGGAAGAGATGCAGCTGCAAAAACCACACTGACAACAGTTGTGGACTACACTATTTAACTACAGTAAGGGTCAACTTCAGCCCTGAGCTGGATTCCATTCACATTTTGGCTTAAAAAAAAGAAAAAAAAGATGCAAAGCTTAACTAGAAAAGCCTTACAGCATACCCAGCTTTATGTATCTGCCTTACAGATTTACAGACCCCATCTTCCATGGAAGTTAACTTGCAACAGCAAAATGGCTACAGATGATGTTTAACATCTTCAGTTGCTCTTGGATCTATGCTTATTCTGTTTAGACAAAAAAAAAGAAAATCCCATGTGTCCCTTGATACTCTGCTTTCAAGATGCAGTAGGTAAATAATCAAGAAGGCTCAATATATTATCAAAATACTTACCAAGAGACTTTTCTTTATCCAAAGCTAAGTACATACTACAAAACACTGTCCATCCTGATAGCTTCCTTTGTGGCATGAAAAACATCTCCTAACCAAGGCGACTCCAGCAAATTAACCACGTAGCTATATCACAAACGAAAGGCAAGTTTATCACACTAGAGCACATCTTTTCTACGGACTATTTACACAGAGTGGCAAGAGAAAATGTTATCCTTCCTCCTCACTAGAACACTTCTGCTGTGCACCTATATATACACACAGAGATACACCTGTACAGGAAACACAGACTGTCCTAAAGACTTTTATAAAACAAGCCCTGTAAATACAATAATTTGTTTTTAGAAAAATGAAAACATCAATGCACTGATCTAAAGACAGTGAGGTCCTTCAGTGAAATATACAGTTACTTTGAAATAGAAGAAATATTTAAGTCCTAAAGTATATGAAGTCTCAAATTCAAAGAAAATATTTGGCTTCTCAAACAAAACGAAGATGTTCCTGCACTTCTGCCTTAATTTAAGATTCAAATTAGTTAAATAATGTTTATTTTGGCAAGAATAACTATTCCTCTTGCAAATACAATTTAAGTCTACAGTCATAATTTTAAAGTACAAGTTAAAATTTACAAGCACTAAAATCTAGAAGTATTAAGGTCACATGCCTACAAAATATTAATTTTAAAATAAGCTGTTTCCATGATTTAATGAGGACAGTCCAAGAAGGTTTGCTTTCCTAAGCAGAGAAAGTTTGATTTGCTGGCTTAAGCAAGCATTGCAGCAAAAAATGGGCAACCTAGCCATTGCTGGTTTTTCTATGAAAAACCTTTTGGTACCTCTGAGCATGACGAACTACATCTTCCATCTCAACTAACTAAAAATTGAGTAAAGTCACCATTTCACTTAGGAGTCAGTTGTACATTGATTTAATGAGGTATTGAATAGACCCCTCTTCTCTCAGTCACTAGATGATGCCACAGTTCTTCAGGCACTACTTCTATGTACCTGAATATAAAATGCAGTAATCCCTGTCTCTGTTGTTGTAAGCTCCTGAAAGTGTAGCCCACATTATTTTCACATACATATCAGTTAAAATTTATCATCATAATACTTTGGGTTGAAAATATATAATGTTGATTCTGCACTACAATTTTACTGTTTGTTAACCAAGACAATGTCAAATACATAAAAGCAAGAACAACATTAACGATACACAGCTTCTCCCCTTAATACGTGTTCGCAATCTGTAACAGAGTAGCTTGTTAGCATTTAGTTAGAATGTTATGTAATGGCTGAGGTATTTGTAATAAAAACAGTCTATTTCTGTTAGCCTGTTCTTCATAGACATAAAAGCTGTCTTCATCTGATTTTTATTAGGACTTAATCTTCCTCTGCTCTTTATGCATTTTATTATTTTTTAAGACTTCTGTCCACTCCATTTTCTATTCACAAACACACACTCACACAGAGTGTTATTTCCTCCCACAAATCTCAGCTTTTACTTTTGCACCTGCTTTCACCCATGAGAAGTTTCTATGGGGTTTTGTGAAACCCAGACCCAAAAAAAAAAATGAGGGCATGAGGCTGAGCAAAGAAAAAATTTCCTGCAGAAGACGAACAACTGGTTCTACCAGTAAAACACCACTGGCAGTCCCGTCATTACAAGCCCAACATCCAACCCCAACTAGTGGAAAGGTGGTGCATTTTCTGGGTGGAGCTTTTTTCCCCCCCTCAAACCCTCCACTACTGTACACAACCTCTGAAGATGTCCAACTCTTCCTTCAACAGTAGGAAGAGGAATATTTTTTCTTCAGTCACATCTCCAACACACTACGCAAGGGTTTATTCCTCCGCAAGAGCACATTATGAAAGGGTTTAATCATTCTGCAAAAGCTACCTTTTTCTTTCTATCTCCGCATCTAAGCCTTTTATCCATGCCACCCTTACACGGTATTTAGACTATATTTTCTACCCTCTCTCCTCTTTCACATCACTCCTGTTAGTTAGTCTGGAAAATATTTTGGAATAAAGGACTTGCACTTTCAGTAACCTAGGACACCTGGCAGACATTAACCCCATACAACGTACTCACTGCTTTGACTTACATTCTTTCTCTTTATTGACATACAGCATTTATTCAGGCAGAACAAACCCTACATGAAAGCTGCCTTCTGAACTGCATCATCTTTTCCTTGCTCTTTGTGGCCCATTTCATTTTCCCTAGTAGACGTCAGGATGTGGGGAAACAGGACCTACAGAAGATGCATGCAATAAATCTGTACCATTGAACAAGGACTCCAGCAATCAAGTTAAAGCTGTAGAATGATGCAACCATTTTTACAGGTTGCTCTACAAAAAGCTAGGGTTCCTGTTATGAAATCTAAATTAGAGTAAAGAAATTATAAATTGCTACTAAAATGCAAAGAGACAGAATATTTCTATTAGCAAAACTCAGAAATGACTGCATAATAATTTATACATATTTCACAAGCTATTATTTAACAAAGCAATATACTTTGTGCAGGAAACACATAATACACTAAGGCAGAGTTCTAGGTGACAAAAACACTCAGAAACCATAAGCCCAGTCTCCACACACAAGCACTGGCCTATGCCAGTTCTCACTTCAGTTCAAACAGCCACCTCTTAAGCACACACCTCCACCAAAGCAGTCATACTCCTCACTCACTGAGCACAAGATTCTGGGGGGCAAATTGCCTTTTCATTGAACATTCAGCAAGTTCAAAGAACTCCCAAAACTTTGAGACTCCTTAGTCTCAAGGAGACTGTAGCAGAGTTACACTGAAACACCCCAAAATTAACTCTGAAGAAAAAACCTCTAGACTATTGTCATGGTTTAGGTTGAATCAGCTAATTACAGGCAACAGATGCTCTCTCCCTACCTCTCACTCCAAGAAGAGGAGAAGAGATAAAGAGATTTATGAGTTCAGAAGAAACTAGACTACTTCAATGAAATTGTGATTCTGTGAAAGATTAATAATAATAATAAAAAAAAGAAAATAATGAAATAGGTACAATATATAGAAAACTCAATCAAGCTCCCAGGATGATGTCACCAGCAAGCACTAGGGAAGTCTCAGACTGGATTCAGTAACGGATGGGAATCGGATTCCAGCTCTGGAGTCAGGAACACACAGATTGGGATCAAAGGCAGATGAATACACAGGGTCCTCTTTGGACATCAGCCATTGAAGAAAGAGAGGACTACCCTTTCATCCCTCAGCTTTTATACTGAGCATGGGGCAGATAGGATAGAATACCCCTGTTGGTCAGTTTCGGGTCACCTCTCCCGTCTGCTCCCTCCCTGCAGCTGGGATCCCTCTATGCTGTTTCCCACCCTCCAATGGTTCAAACAACAAAATTAGCTGACTTTAATTGTTATAGCCGTAAGTATAAGCAAGAGCCTCTCTACATACCATTCCTTGGCATTGACTATAAACACAGGCCTTATCACTCTAAGAACGAACGGTTTTCTGCACAATACGCTGTAATTTCAGAGAGTTAGAAGAGGCCTACCTAAGAAGTAAAATTACTGAACAGAAAGTTGGTTCTATTTCACTTCAAGCGAGGACAAATATGTAATTCAAAGAAAATTGACAGCCATTCAGCTCCTGGCATTGAGTATCAAACGGTAATCCTTTTGTTACTCACTGATGGACAAATGAGATCATGTCCTGTTTCCTCCCCCTTTCAAAAGGAGTTTCTTGTCTGAGCAGAGCTCTTAAGACTAGACAATGGGTAAGCCTGACGCCTCACTGCAGAAGAAACAAAGCTATTAAAAATTAGAGTCCCGTTCCTTCTGTTGGAAATAACACTAATTTCTACTAATGCACCTATGTCACCCCAGTAATTGAAGAGCAACAAGGAAAAACGTTCCTTCCTCAATGCAATGAATGCTTCCTCCAAGCATTCGAGACCTTTCACAAAGGAACAAACTTACAAAATACATGTGCAAGAAACAAAAAGGAAAGAAATAGAAAACCCAAAGTGTTTCATTCAATGCCCAGCACCACGCTCTCAAGCGTGCTCCCCTTCCCCATAAAGAAGGCCTGAATCGGAAACTACCTGGGCCATCCTTAGCCCCAAAATTTTCAATCCCTGCTTCCCTAGGTGATGGCTCCCATCCTGCCCCCTGCATTATGCCCACTGCAGACTGACTGCCTGAATTTTAGCCATGTCATCTAACCATACTCACACAATCCTTTAAACGCTATCAATAAGAAGACCTCTGACTCTGCTTACCCCACTCCTAAAAATCTTGCTCCTAGGAGCAGAAACAACACCTTCCTGAACAGTGCTTCACTCATTCCTAGATCAAATAACCCAGGAACAGCCTTTCACTGTGCATCTCAAGAACCGTGGATGAATATTTCAGAGTTAGGAAACCAAAGCGCCGTGCCCTGCATGTGTCTTCAGCACCCTGTAAGAAAAGGCTCCCCTCCCCCCGCGTTTCTGAAGGAAGAATCACAGCCACAAAGTGAGCGCAAAAGCACGAAGGAGACGGCGCGTTTCTCGAGTAATCTCCAGAGAAAGGGACCTGGAGCCGTTAAAAAAAGAAAAGGGGGGGGAGGGGAAGGGAAGGAGGGAATGGAGGACAGTAGGGAAGGTAGAAGAAAAAAGCAGCACACGCACAA
>JAHREE010000142.1:559550-647831 GCA_033628505.1 Tringa tobata
TTCCCGGAGGGAAGCGGCTGCAGCCCGAGCGCAGCGCCCGGCCCGTGGCGTTTGCGGCAAAAGCCCCGGCTTGGTGGCACCCGCGGGTGAGCGGGGAGGCATTGCCTTCCCCCCGGTGGGCTTCAGGGTCCCCCTGCGGGGACGGTCACCCACCTGGGTTTGTCACTGCCGATGTTATTTCTTAGGATGGGGTCCTCCCCTGTGCCACGGCTCGGGGTACTGGGTGCACCTGACCCTCCCCACACTGATAATAAACTCTTAATGAAATCGTCAGAGAAGACCAAATCCATGAGGTTTATTTGTGGCTCCCTCCCTCGTGTCCCCAAATTTGCCAGACAAATACAAAGATCTCTACAGTTAGTGTTTCCGAAAAATCTCAAGATGGTGTGGGTCTTGCTGAAATTTTACGGGCGAGCGGGTGCAGGGGGAAGGCTGGCCCCCTGCACCGGCCCATCCCAAAATGGTTCTTCCCAAAAGCCCTCTGGAGATCCAGCCTGGTGCTGGCACAAAGTGGGCACAGATTGCTGCAGGTTTGGGGTAAAAGCTACATTCGGCTCTTGATGGGTGTGAGACATTGGCAGGAGGAGGGCAGACACCAGACAGCACCAGGCTCCAGGCTCCTGCCAATGCTGGGCCAGCTCTAGCCTTCCTGATGGCACCTGGCACCATCCCCAGCTTGCCCAGGACCAGGTCTCACCAGGCTTCTTCTACAGCTGGGGACTTACCCAGAGACTCCAGCCTGCCCGGGGGTTTTTAGAAAGAAGGAAACCTGCTGTGAGAGCCACCGGCAAGGCCAGGAGGCACATCCAGCACCAGCTGGAGGAGCCACTGGAGGAGTCATCTACCACCCGAGTTCTCAAGGGCTTCAGTGTCCGCTGCCACTGAGTCAGGATGGCATTTCTGGCCCCACTCCACTTTCCCCGTCCCACCAGCCGGTACTGGTAGGATGTGCAGGGGCCGAAGAAGATGGCCAGGGCCAGCCTGGGGTCTGTCAGGAGCAGCCTCAGCACGTTGGGCTTTACACCAGCACATGAAGCAATTTCATCAGTGTAGCTGATAAAACTCATCTTCAAGTTTTCCCTCTCGGATGGATTCCTTCAATAGCACAGAAAAGAGACAAAATCAAATAACATGATCCCATCTTGGTTGCCAGCTCCACATAAAGCCAAAGTTCTGGCCTCAGATATCAGCTGAGCCCCAAACTCTGGGACGAGATCCCTCAGCCCCAAATAAACCTAAAGGCGCTGAAGGATCCTCTGTGTGGTTGCTCCCCAGTAGTTACCTGGGGCAGGGAATAGGCAGAAGCTTGTTTTGTCTCTGCAACCTACTTGTGGCCTCAAAAACGGTTCTGGCATAATAGTGCCATCATTACAATGCCACAAATACCCAGGCTGTGTCCTTCCTCGAGGTTCACAGGTGTGGATTTGACTGATTTTGGTAGGCAGAGGAGTAGACGTTCACAGATAAGACTGCCAAGGGGACTAGGAAAAACTGGGAGACGCAGAAAGCTTCCCACACTGGGAGAGACCTCCAGGATTTTTCTGCTTGAGGCCTCGTCTCCCTCACAGGAAGGAGGACGTGCTGAATCTACTTGTGCAAACTTGGGGTAGTCTCAAGTTTATCTCCATTTCACCCCAGACTCCTATATTTCTGTTTAATAGCATCACGTCTGCAACCGCTGGGGCTCCCGGTGACAATCCCCGTGGCTCTGTTTTATCCCAGTTTTTCATCAGTGTCCTGCGAGCCAGCTCTGCCTCGCTAGCAGACCTAACCCAGCCTGTATCCCGCCTGGATGGTGGTCCCCTCCTTCCTCCTGAAAGCTGCTGCAAGGCAGCATGTCCATCATCACTCATCCCACAGCCTTGAGGACACATTTCAACATCCTGTAAAATCCCAGTGCCGACAAGGCAGGACGTTAGCTCCCACGTACCCAACAGACAAGTTCCAGCCTTGTCTAATACTCAACTTGACCTGTCAAAAATTGCCACCAAACAATCCCCCACTCACATCGCCTGGCTCCAGTGGGGTTTCTGGATGGGGCTTGGCCCTGACCCCAGTTCTCCTTGCTGCCTGGATTTGGGAGGGAAAAGCCACGAGATGGCACCCTTAGTCTGGAGGAAACCAAACCTCCATCTTGACATGCTAGGAATAAGGATATGGCTTGAAGTCCTGGCAGAGGGGATCTGCAGGTCCTGAATCTTGCCATAAGCTACTCCAGGGCATTGTGCCCTTGGTGGCTTGGTCCGTCATCAATAAAGGAGCCACAGCAGCATTTCCCCACCTTGCTATGGGTGGTGAGTAAATGCATCCAAGAAGAATGGGCTGTCCTAGGTGGGTCCCTCCCACAACCCCCATTGGGTCCCCCTTTCCCTGGGGTTATCCTGGTACATGGTACCCCAAGTGCAGGAGCACACCTTTTGACTGGTGGCTTCTTCTTCAAAACATCAGCTATCATCCTGCTGGTGGGAGGGAGCTTGTTCCAGCCTGAGAAGAACAGAGAAACCAGAGACCTCCAGGAGCACCTTAAGCTGAAAAGTTCACCCGCTTCCCATGCTCCCAGACCCTTTACCAAGAGTGTTCGTGCTTGATCGTTATGGCAGTCTGCCTGGAGCAGCAGGGATATGGGGATGCAGCTGGGCAGCAGAGGCTATGATGCTACTAATGCCAGTGTCCACCATGGGCGCTGTGGCAGGAGTTGAAATATGCCCTGGGCTCTGTGGACATCAGGTCAGGCTGCTCGAAACCTCCCACCCCAGCAGATCCCCGCATGCCTGCACCCCATTTCTCACCTGCAAAGATCCCTGTCACCCAACGAGCCTGCATTTCTGTTCCCACCATCAAAGAGCCAGTGAGTTGGACTAAGCCAATGATGGCCAGCGTTGGCTTTTCCAGCTGTGGAGGGAAGATGCACTTATAGAGGGAACGGTTATCGTCGAAGAGGCCACGAACTGACTCTTCAAGGAAGGGAAACGAGAAGACGTAGCCTGTGGCAAAGAGCACCACATCGATATTTTCTTCGATTGTCCCGTCTTCAAAAATAGCAGAGCTTTCGGTGAACTCCTTCACGGTTGGCTTCAACACAACGGTCCCAGACAGGAGACAAAACGGCAGCTCTTCATTGATAATTACCTTAAAGTTGGAGCTTGCAAGTGGAAAAGAAGACAGCAATGTTAGCATCTGGGAGAGACCCAAAATGTCTTTTGTGGCCAGAGTTCCCACCCAATGATTTGCTATTCCACAAATATCCCCTGAAATTAAAAATCAAGCATCTCATGCCATTAAAACCCCCATACCAACCAACAACATAGACAGAAAAAACACCTTTTGGTGGAAGCCAAGCCATAGTTTGCATGGTTAAACCACGAATTGAACTTCCGAAACCTGATCCTCCTTGTGAGGGCTGATGGGAGAAGCCAGTCGAGAAAGTGGTTGAAGCGGGTGGTGCTGATCATGTCGAAGGGGAAGCCGTGGTCCGAGACCCGGCTGAACACCCATGTGCTGCTCCTGGCACTGAGGAACACCTGGGGGAGAAGGCAGGTCTCAGCCTTCTGCCCAGATATCTTGTTGCTGGTTTTGCCCTGAATGGCAAATCCCATCTCCTGCACTTGCCAAAGAAAGGAGATGGCATCCGGGTAAACCAAACAGCTTGTGGTGGCTTCTGCGAAGTTCCCACAGCTGCTGAATAGCCACTCCTCGGATAACCCTAACTCTCCAGGAATTGCAGAGCTTCTTCAATTGCCCTCAATTTGAAGTGCTATTTAATGAGAAACCCCTTGAACAAAGCTTCCTGTGCATACCCCGAGCCACCAGCTCTTGTGGTCCCTGGTTGGGCTCCACGTGACCATGGAGCTGTACCTTTGCAGCCACACGGCTCAGGTCCACAGAGAGGTCACCGCCAGTGTTGCCAATGCCGACTACGAGGACCCGCTTTCCCCGGAATGCCTCCACATCTTTGTATTCCCGGCTGTGGAGGTACTGTCCTTTGAAGCGAGTGTTGATACCTAGGCAAAGAGCAGGGAGCATCTCCTACTGCCAGCTACATTTGCTTGCCCCAGCCTCGTGCCTGGACTCTCTGCAGCCCCCAACTCTCCACCTCCCACCTCTGCTTGCAGCTGAGAAGCCCATGGGGTCTTGGCTCGCTGGGTGATGCCACCCTCCTGCACCTCCTCGGCTCAGTCCTGCTTTGCAAATTCTCATGCAAGAGCCTGGCTGCACCTTTCTAAGGTATTTTTCCCATTCTCGGGAATGCCCCTCACCATTCCCACAGGGTGAGGGTCCCACCTGCTCCAGCATGGGGGCTTTGTGGAGCAGACAGGCTCACAGAGGAAAATGAAGCCTTGGGTGCTGGGTGAAACCCCGCAGCCCTAGCCCACCCTGCTGCCAAGGCAGAGCTTACCTGGGAAAGAAGCCAATGGTAAGTAGGGCTCCTGGTAATGGCCGGTGCAAACCATGACGGCATCGAAGACGTGTGACTCCCGGATGCCGTCGGTCTCGGTGACCACCTCCCACTGGCCTGAGGTGGCAAAATCCGGGCGCCTCCTCACGCTGACAGCTGTCGTCTTGCACCAAAGCCCAAGAAAACAGCAGCTGGGGACTGCACCACATTTTGGAGAGGACCTGCCTGCAAAGGGCTGGGGCTGCTGGGGGCAGGCTGGGTCCCCGGTGAGCTGCATGTCACCTCTGAAGGTGTTAAATCCCACCCTGCACCTTTCCCCTGGTGGTGGCATTGAGGGGGGTGATGCACCAGGCAGCCCACGTTTGAGCAGCCTAATTTAAAACATGGAGCTGAAAAGGCTGCATTCAGGATGCAAAAGGCACTTGTCCTTGCGGGATTGTACCTAATATTGTCCCGTCCCACCTGGACAATGCCCTGGTATCTGCAGCCACTGATGGCTTTTCTCCCCATGGCATTTGGGGTCCCTGCTCACCTTGAAGCGTATGTGCCGCAGGAGGTCAAAGTGCTGGGCATACATCCGAAAATACTCCAGGAGGAGGCCATGAGGTAGGAAACTGGGAAAATCCTCTGGGCAGGGGAAGTCACTGAAGCAGGACATCTCCTTGGAGGTGTTGGTGATGACCGAGCGGTATACACTGACCCTCCCACCATCCATGGAGTCCTGTGTGAAGCCAGTGGAGCCATTTGCAGGTGTGCAGGCAAGGACCTTCTCCCCTCAAAGTATTTGAGTATTTTTCCTCCTTGTATAAATCAGGACTAGCACCTGGTGACCATGGATTCTGCTCCCTCCATCTCCTTCTCCACCTTGGAGTCAGGGGGAGCCCCATGCCTGGGACAGGGACAGTCCTCGAGGGCATGGTCACCCTTTCCTTTTTGCTGCAGGGAGGGGACAAACCCAGGGACAATCCTCCCTGCGCAGGCAGAGCCCACTGACCGTGTAGCGCCAGAGCCCCCCGATGTCCTCGCTCCTCTCAAAGCAGGTGGGCTCCAGCCCCTCGTCCAGGCAGCATTTGATGGAGGCCAACCCACCGACCCCAGCCCCGATAACAGCCACGCGCCGCACCATGCTGTCCCACAGCAGGCAATGGGCCGACGTGTGAGTAACTGGAAATGAAATAGCCCAGGGATTAGCAGACACACCTCTCCCTTCTTCCCATCCCCAGCAAAACACCTTCTATCTTCCTTGGCTGCGGGTGTCCACAGAGGAAAACTGTGCTTGGAGAAAGCCATCACTAGTTCCTGACTTGAGCATTATGGATGGACACTTCTCATCACCCTTCCCGCTGTGCTAAGCCCTCAGCGAGTGCCCAGTGACTCCCCTCCTGCAGGCGGGGAAAAAGGAGGCACTTTTAAACCTCACTGCACTGATGCTTCTATTTATTCCCTTTCCTGGCCCAAACCAGGGTGTGCAGAGAAGGGGAAGGGGCTTGCAGCTATTCGCTTCTGCTCGCACAAAGTGGTCCTCCTGAAACCTTTTCAAGAAACCATTTCAGCTAAGCTGGCTCGTTTTCATGCTTTCCTTTTGAATTTCCCATTAAAGGGCATTCTCTCGAAAACAAAAAGTGTTTCTTTCTTTTAAAAAAAAAAAAAGCGATGCCTGACTGAGCAGGAGCACGGCACAGCGATTCAGAAGTTAGACAGCACCGTGAAAGTGCGGCTGGGATTACAGAATACACAAAAGGTAAGAAACCCAGGAAACGCAAGGCATAAATGGGGGGAACTCAAGGCTCGGGGCGTGTAAACAGAGCTGCACCGAGCTTGACTGGAAAGCAAAAAAAAAATTAGGAAAAAATGAACCCGTGTGAACTTTGATTAGATAACAAACACGCCTACTGCAGAGTCTGAAGAAAGAGTTATTTATAACTTTTTTTCTACCCGTTTTGTGTCAAAAAGTACGTTAACATAAACAGGAACTGGAGGAAACTGCAGCAGCCAGGGAAAAATGAGGGAGGTGGAACCCAAAGCCCAGCCTGAGCCGCTCCTTGATCCGCAGGAACAGGGCAGGACATACCAACAGTCGCCCACCCCCTGGTTTCTGGACCCTCCCTTGGCTTTGAGAGAGGGGAGCGACGTGCCCGGGGTGCTAAAATCACCCCTCTTTTCCAGCACTGCCTACCGACTGCTCTGCTCCAAAGGGTCCCTGCAACACCCCCCTCTCCCCCTGCCCGCAGCCAGTCGAAGCTGGTGGTGAATGCCAAAGCCCCAGAGAGCTGGCTGCCCACTTCTAGAGCCCGCAAAACCCAGCTGGAGAGAAGAGAGGAGCAAACCTTGTGGGACAGAGCTGCACCTTCGCTGCTCAGGCTCCGGCCAAACTTTGCTTCGAGTTTCTCTATCCACAGATTCAAAGGAAAGGCTGAAGTCCGGGCTGCTTGCCGTGGCTTTTGTACCATCGACCTTTACACCTCTGCTTTGCTTTGCTTAAATGCCCTAGCAGAAAGCTCCCAACCTCCCCGAGGCGGTGCTGGGTGGAAATCCGGACCGAAATCCCAAGTGGGCCGTGCTTGCAAGGACTCCCACGCTGCAGCTCGAAGCTGCCCTGGCCCCAGCAGCAGCTTGGGGTTGTCCTGATCCATCCCCCCCGTGCGCTGCCTGCGCTGGGCAGGCACTCACTTGGCATCCCTGGGAAATCGGCAAAACGTGCTCCAGCAGACAGCATGGAGCAGGGGACACAGCCCATGGGGAAGCCTAATTTTCGGTGGTGAATGAAAGCCCTCTGAGCCCCAGGCTTGTGGGATGCACAGCCCCAGCCTGGGCACGGGACCCCCCAGCTCTTCCCATGCACACAACGAGACGACAAGGCAGCAGCCTGCAGCACGCTCCCTCCACGGCCAAGGAAAATTTATTGATTGAAAGTCTCTCCGCACACAAAGTGAAGTCCTGGGATCCGGTGATGTGGAGTGCAGGGAAGCAGGGGCAGGAACACTCAGCCCCATGGGGTACCAGCCCAGTCTCAGTGGTGACAAACCACTCCAGGGTCTCTTCCCCAGAAAGATGCACCGATTCAACCCAAACTGGGATTTTTGGTTCATAGGGTATAAGGTCAGAAGAAGAGACAGCCTGATCTGCGTACCCAGCCCAGATAACTCCTTGCTGGACTAAAGACCCCAGTTCCCAGCTGATTTAGGAGAGGACTAGGCTCCCGTGTTCCTTTCTGCACCCATAGCCATTTTTTGCTGATCTTATCCCTGCTCCCTCCTGGCCAGCATGGTTTGGGCATGGCTATGCCACGCAGCTGTGCTCTGCTCATGGCAGCAGGTCAGCAGAGGGGTGATGAATACTGGGAGGAGTCCCCCATCCCTGGCTAATCAGGTCCGCAAAGCTGTGCTCAGAGGTGAGCTGGAAGAGAGAGGTTTGTGCTGCTGATTAAAGTTTTAGCGATCTGCTAAAAGCCCCTGCCCCGTGGCACCCTGAGGAACTGTCTGACCTGAGGCAACTTCCCCAAGGACAAGAGAAAACATAAAGAGGCTTCAAAGTCTACTGGAAACCAAAAACCACAGCAGCCAGGAGCAGGAGGAGCCCCATCACAGTCAGAAGAGAAGGGCAGATGCTGGAGGAGCTGGTGGGGACTCGTGTTCTTGTGGGCTTCAGGGTCCGGTCCCACTGGGTGAGGATGGCCTGGCGTGCCCCCTCCCAACGCCCAGGACCACCCAGCCGGTACTGGTAGGGGGTGCAGGGGCCAAAGAACACAGTGAGGGCCAGCCAGGGATCTCTGCAGAGCAGCCCCAGCACGCTGGGCTTGGCACCGATGAAGGAGGCGAGCTTGTCCATGTAGACCAGGCAATCGGTTTTCAGGACTTCATCAAAGGACAGACCGAACCTTAATGAATCAGAGAAGAAAAAGAGGTGGGAGAACTGGTGTCAGCAGGGCTGAGATGAGCTGGAGGCCAGATGCTCTGCATCCACGCTGTTACTGCATCCGAATACAACTGGGTTCCTCTTAGGAGAGGACGGGGCATGTGTGCAGTGGGAACCTGAGTCTGTCTGGGCCCAAATCCTGCCTGTGACACAGCACATGTAAAGCCATGCTGGCTCTGGTACACACCTTTCCCACATGCATCAGTGAGGCTTTCACTTCATCACCCACAAATTGCATCTGCCCCCTCCCTTCACCTTAGTAGGCTTTTTCTAAAAGAGTTTGTCAAACCAGTTCAGTTTTGTTTTTTTTTTTTTTTTTTTAAAAACTAGCTTTCCCTTTGCTCTCTGCAGAGAAGTCAGGTGCAGTGTGAGAAAGGCAGCACCCTTCAGTTTCCCTCACATTCATTTCCACTGAATATTGCAAAAACGTGTGCTGAATTGCAAAATTGCTTCCAGTTCAACTTCTCCTCAGAATTCACAGCTTCATGTCCCATCTTCAGTGGCTGAAAAAGGCCATGGGTGTTTAGCCTGGTACTGTACGGCAATTTTTCTGTGTGATTCTGTACTTTACTCTTTTATACCTTTTCTACTATAGCAATCTAGGGGAACCACAGATTAATACATTGCCAGTTTCCTTGTTTTACCTCATTAATTTCCTAGTAATTCTTAGCCTCTGAGTTGACGTTTTGCCTGCCCATGAACTATGTGCCAATGTGCTGAAACACCTATTCATGGTGATTCAGATCCCTGTGCTGAGAGGTGAGACAATTTGTATGTACACCTCAGGCTGGCTTTCCCCTCCTCTGCTGAATTACTCTGTATTTATTACCATTAATTTCTCTGCCATTTTATCTCTCAGTCCCTGAGGACTCTGGCACACTTCCCCAACTCCCAAGCAAACTTTAGTCTCAACTACGCTGAATTAATTTGTTCCTGTCATCAACAGGCAAAATATCAGCATCAAATCAAAGGTTACATTGGCTCAGTGTGAGTGAGTAAAGGGGTGGCTGGATCTGGGCATCCCCCACCTTCCTTCCACTGTATGTGCAGGGAGCAGCCACAGATTGTGGAGCTGTGTATTGCTGGTCCCCGAGTCCCAGGGGCTTTTCAATCCACTGAAAAAACTTTGGGGCTTTGGAGAAGGGCTTACCATCGCACTTGGTTTTTCTTCTTCTCATTTACTTCCTTCTCCATGACAGACCGAGGAGGCAACTGACACAAGCCTAGAAGAGAGAGGAGAGTGTCTTGCAGAGTTTAACTCCTAGGGGACTTGTGAACTCATTCAGTGATGCGCAATGTGGGAAGCCAGGAAAACCTCATCGGTTGGAGTTAGCTTGCAAGAGGCAATTCTGTCAGAGACCAGCCCTCCACTGTGGTACAAATTCACCTGCATTTTTTCCTGCTCTTACAGTTTTCTGCTGTCAGGGCACAGGCAGATGATGTGGGGTGAGATGGGCCATGCAAGCCCCAGAAGGGATCATCCCAAAAGGAAACCCTAAAGTTCCTCTAGATCTCTGGAGGAACCTCGATGCCTTCCACACCAGCCCAGTGGGAGGTTATTATTACTACTTTAATTTAAAAAAAAAAACCAAAAGCAAACCAGCAACAAAAAACCCAAGTAGGTTTCTTTCCTCACCCCACTGGTTACAAATAATTTCTCTTGTGGGGCAATGGGACTCTTCTCCTGTGGTAGTCATGATGGACAAACCACCCTGTCCCTAAAAAGGGCAGTGAATTCTGCCAGGATGGATCCACCACAGTGTCTTAAAGACAACTTTTATCTGTGCATCCAGGTTTCCATACCCATATGTATGCTCTGATGCCTAAAATATTTTAGAGGGAAAATCCTGTCTTGAACAAACTAGTTCAGACTGTGGTTTGCAAGCTCAGGTACAGGACCACACATCAGCTGAGTCACAATAAGTCTCAGCTTGCAGCAGGCAGGGTACAAAGCATTAGCTTAAACAAAGCTTAACAAGCCAAAAAAAAAAAAAAGTGATTTAAGGTAGACGTGATGAACTTGCATGTAGCTTGGACCAATCATGCATTCATGTTGCTGTAGCTCAGCTGAAGTGAAATAACTTGGGAAGCCTGAACCCTAGAAATGCTCCCTCGTCCACTCTGCCATGAGCTTCGGGGTCCCCAAGGACTGAAATCCCTCTTAGTGAGCGGAGAGGACAAGACACGTCCAGTTTGAACTGCATTTTGGTACATGAGAGAGCTCATGTTAGCTCTCCTACCTTTGAAGACACGGGTCACCCAGCGTGCTTGCATCTCTGTCACGGGCATGATGGCTCCAAATGGCTTGATCAACCCAAGGACAGCCAGGGTGGGCCTCTGCAGATGGGTTGGGAACACATATTTGTAGAGGGATGCATGCTTGTTTTCCACTTTGACAACTGCTTCTTCTAGGAACGGGAAAGAGACGTTGTAGCCCGTGCAGAAGATGACAATATCAATGGGCTCCTCCTCAGGGTAATTGTGAAAGACAACTGAGTTGTCCTTGAACTCCTTCACACCCGGCTTTATGGTGATCCTTCCTGACAGGATGCAGCTTGGAAGGTCGTCGTTCAGCACAGGTTCCCGCACCAGGCAGCTGTAGAGAGTTGAGAGGCTCTGAGCATTGGAGACCAGCCCAGCCAGTGCCCCTGCTCCTCCTCCTGCTGGGATGTCCAGCCCCATGACCTCCCAGTGTCATTTGCTCCAAACATCCCTACCTCCTCCCTTTCCAAATACTGACATATCACTGCCCCACAGCTCGTGTGACACTTGGGCATCTCCCGCCTTCTTCCTCCATTCACTCAATTACTCTCTAAACCTTCTCTTTTCAGAGCTGATCCATGATTTAGGCCTCCCTCGTCCTCGTTTCCCAGGAAACCTCATGGTCCTTTCTAGGCTTCTAGAGCTCCATCTCACACCACCTAATGGGGCTACAGCTCATCTTCTCCCACTGGGCTACAAACTCCTCACTGGAGACCACCCCAGTCTGGGTACTCTTTGCTGCATTGATTAGTGTTGCTTGCTGGAGATCTCCCCCTGCCCAGAGCACAAGTTCTGTGACACCACATGAGGCGGGAGCCACCAAGGAGTACCTCTTCTCTGGTTGAAGGCCATAGTTTTCATGCTTGAACCACTGATTCACCCTGTAGTTAACTAACCCCCATGAAAGGGGTCCAGGGAGGCTGTTTCTGATCAAGCTCATAAAGCGAGTGTTGAAAACCATGTCCCATGGGTAACCATGGTCAAACACACGGCTGAGCACCCAGGCACCTCGGCCAGTGCAAACAGTCACCTGGGAGAGAGAGCAGAGAATCAACAATTTAGGTGATGAATTTGCTGGTTTGCCTTTATAAAGTAACCCTAAAGGTGCACAGGGCAGACAGCTATGTGATGAAAAAGCAGCAGCAGCATCTTTAAGACCTCCTGGCAGCTGGAGATGGAGGTGAAACAGGAGAGAACAACTTGCTCTCTTTCAGGGTAGGTTTGTGACCAAGAAATATGAGTTCAGAAATATTGTTTGTACATCATGCAGAGTGATCCCAGCTCACTCGCCCTATGATGGTGGTAAACAGAGCTATTGCCCTCAGCATCACCCTCCCTGCACCCCAGGGGTGGCTGGATGGTGGTACCTTCGTAGCTACACGGCTGGCCTCCACTGCGATGTCCACTCCCGAATTGCCCATGCCAACCACAAGGACACGCTTCCCCTGAAACACGTCAGGATGCTTGTACTGCCGGCTGTGAAAGTACTGGCCTTGAAACTTCTCAATGCCTTGGGGAAAAGACACACAGCTTTTAATTACTTGAGCATTTGTGGTTTTTGTTGGGAGAACTGGCATAGAACCTATCCAGATAGCAAAAGCAAGGAAGTGCAATCAGTGGCCTCTAGGGACTTGAGGAGGTCCAGCCCTCCATCCCACGCACACAGACTTGTTTCCTTTCGCAAATGGGGTCTCACACACACTCGCACGGCAGTGAGCAGGGACACACGTGCTAGGTGGGGCTTGGAAGACAGTTACGTGCATAAGCTGTACTGGTGCATTCTTGGGATTCAGCATCTGCAAGATGAAGACACAGAGGTTCAGAAAAGCCTGCAGACCTCCTGTCGTACAAGCGGCTTCAGAAGCACTTGATAACACTGATGACAAGGCAACCCTCTCTATGATGACAACTGGGGAGATTCATCACAGCAGTGGTGTATATAGCCCTATCAAAGATGATGGAGCTTCACTGAGAGGACCTTGTCCCATCTCACATATTGTGTGGACAGGCTAAATCATCCTGCCTTGGAAGTTTGCTCTGAAGTGACCAGTGCCTGCAAAAACAAGGCTGCTGAAGGACAAGGATGTATTGCTGTTTATGCCAGGAGGTGTGAAAAGCAGAAGCAAGAAAGGAAAGAAGCATTTTGCCTGAGGAACTGCTAATACTTCTTCTCCCCCCAGCCACTGGAAGCAGGTAACCGCAGTCAGCCGCGTACCATACCAGGAAAACAGTGTAGAGGGAGGGATGGCTCAGAGAAATTGCCACTGCAAGCCATAACAGCATCGAAGACATGCAACGTCTGCTTCCCATCTGCCTCTGTAACCACATCCCACTGGCCCGTGGTGGCAAAGTCAGGGCGTTTCCGGATGCTGACAACGGTGGTCTGAAATGTGGAAGTCATGCGGAGTCACCGCTGGTGCCTGGCATGCACAGGGAGCAGGGCAGCGCCAGAGCACCCGTCACTCACCCCAAACTTGATGTGCTCCCGGAGGCCAAAGTGCTCGGCGTAGCGCCGGAGGTAGTCCAGGAGCCGGGCGTTGGGCAGGAACACTGGGAAATCCTCAGGGTAGGGGAAGTCAGAGAACGCTGACATCTCCTTTGAGGTGTTGCTGATGACTGACGGGTAGAGGCTTGGCCGGCCAGCCTCGATGTGCTCCTGGTGTGGCATCCCGGGGTGCATCAGCCCTCTGCCCCGAGGTGGGGATCGTCCCCCTGCTCCCCTTCCCCTGGTCTTGGGGAGCGCAGCTGGGAGAGGCCAGCACCCAGCCAGCTCTCACACCCCCTCCCCACCCACTGGGGGACCTCGGCCCACTCCCCAACTCACAAAGCTGCAGCTTGCATGGGAAGGGGGGACAAGGGCTGACTGCTCACCGTGTAGCGCCAGAGCCCCCCGATGTCTCGGCTCTGCTCAAAGCAGGTGGGCTTCAGCCCTTCATCCAGGCAGCACTTGATGGCCGTCAGCCCACTGACGCCTGCGCCCACCACCGCCACTCTCATCCCGGCGGTTTCTGCTGGGGACCCGGGCTGTGAACGGGGCTTAACCTGGGAGAAACCCCACAGACAATCACCACCTTCTCAGGGAGCAGCTCCCAGTGTACCCTCTATAGGGGATTTCTTTATGTGCCACCAGCAAACCCTGCGTTCCCTTTACCAGCATTCTGAGCTGTTAATTTACAAGTTAGATTAAACAATTTTAAATATTAATTTTCTCTATTTTTTTAAATTAAAACCATCTACTCTTACAGTGTGCTCGCCACACTGCCCTCAAAACCCTGCAGTTGCCCTGGAGGCTTGCTTTGAAAATATGTAGTTAAGCTACACAACACTGCCACTTTTTATTTACAAGTCATGCTTAAACTATCCCTCCTTATCAGTCGTGCAAATACTTGTATTTTATCTTTGGAATTCTGCCCCTGCCTCTCTTTGAAAAGAAAACAAACCACGTACTAGGACTATTCAGTCTCTGCCTCATGGACAGGGTCCTGTCCCCCATCCCTGGGGAAGACGCTGCTGACTTCGACATGGCCACCGAGGCCAACGGAGGGGCTGCAGGAATAGCACATCTTGGCTTTAGGGATGCTTTTGTTTCTGTCTCCCAAAGCTGCCCCACTGGGGAGATCTAGGCTGGACAGACAGACTTGCAGGGCTGCAAACGGCTCAGCCTCAGGGTTCAAAAAGCAATCACCCCCCAGTCAATGTCTAGCCCTATAAGGACCCAAACCCTTCTTGATAATGCCAGGCAATGAAACAAAGGATGATTGGCCACATGGCATTGCTCGGGCTGGATACCACCAGAGCAGGCACCATCACACAGGTGCCCTGGAGGGCTGTTGCAGCCTCTGGTTTCACCCCAGCTCCAGTGGGGCGCACCCTGCTCAGCTGGGTTATTAACCGGGTGTACCAGGACCACACTACAACTGGGTGGCACCGGCTCCTCTACCCCAAGAAGCACTTTCAGGTTCCACCAGACACAGGGGCTGGTGTATTCACCAGAGAGAAAGAGACTTCAGTAGAAAAAGGGGGTTGGGTACAGTCTTTTCTATAAAACCCCAAATTCCCCAGGAACAATTTCAACTTTCTGTAAGAAGGCAGCACCTAATGAATACCCTGCTTTCCAAGTTTGGAATGAAAACATGACTTTTTCCTTTTTAAATGAAGAAAGTGCTAGCATAAGCCGCTTATTGTTTCACTGCTTTGGGTGGGGTTTTTTTTTTTGCATGGTGGGAGTTAACGTATATCACAATCATCCCCCAGCTACGTATGCTATTTAATTTCCTACTGTTTTGTAGGGAAGCTAGAAATAACCCCCAGGAAACACTGCCTCAGCTACGCCATGCCTATTTCTGCCACGGTTTCCATACAGTCCCTGCAAATATTCATAGCAGCTCACCTCAGAAGGCTCGAGCTGTGGGGTGTTTGCGTGGGGCAGGAAGGGATGGGAAGGCTTTGCAGCCCCCCCAGGCACACTTACCTCCCAGCCTCCGCCGCCCGAGCTCCGTCTCACTGCCGCTGTGGGGAGAGCCCCTCCTGCTCCCGATTTATAGGCGAGACTCGGCACTTCGGCAGAGGCAGGGAAGGGCAGGCAGCTTTCCCCCCTCCACCCCAGCAGGGCCACCCCACTCCCAGGGCGGTTGCACAACCCGGGGTTGCGGTGGGAGGAGCGGCTGGACTGGCCTGCTGCCGTGCAGAGTGAGCCGGACGGTCCAGGAGATGATCCCTAAAGGAGATGGAGTGGGGTGGGAGAGACCGGAGTGGTCCAGATGTGTCCCCGCAGTCCCACGGAGAGAGGACTCGTGTGCGCGGGGGCGGCTTCAGCTGCGGGACGTTCTCACTTGCCTCTTGGCTGGGTACCAAAAGGGAGCCGGAGCGGCCGAAAGACAGCAGGGTTTCAGCTGGACTTTGCACCCAGGGTACCTTCCAAAAAAAAAAAAAAAACCCCAAGAGAGCTGGTTTTGCGCTCACTGCTCACGGCCACACGCGCAGCCACCTGCGCCCACGGAGGGCAGGAAGGTCCCTGTGCAAACTGGGAGAGCGTGAAACGGCCACAAACACCAGCGTAGCAAGGTCCTAAACACAAAGCAAGTGGAAATGTTAGCTGAAATATCAAAGCAGGGCATAGTACCCATCCAGGTGTCTCCAAGGGGTAAGTGATCCCAAGTTTGCTGTCAGCTCTTTAAGCTGTTTAAATAACCAAAGAGGCTGCAAGGAAGGGGAAGAAAAACACATCCAAGGTCTGCAGACCAGAGGGTGATAAATAAAGCAGCTCCATCCAACAGAGACATCTGCTCAGAGCCTGTGTTCAAAGCTGCAGAGGCACGACATGGGCCAGTAGCTGGGAGTTGAAACTAGAAGTGGAAATAAGATGCACATTGGTAACAAGGAAGGTAATTAGCCATAGTAAAAGTCTGCTGAGCTTTGTGGAGGACTCGGGCACGAGAACAAAACATGTTTCGTTTGTGGAGGAACAGGACTCAATGGCCCTGTGCTGGGGCAGCGTCAGGAGCACAGCAGCCGGGGCTGCTACCCAACTGCAGCTTCCCCAGCCCCAGGATTTCCCAGTGCTTCCTCCCAGTGCCCAGCTCCTGGGTTTAACCCCATCAAGTTCAGGGCACGTGCATGGTCTGGGGCCAGCTATGCCACGCATGCTTTAGTATAGGTCTGTGAGCGGCAGCTGAAAGCCTTGTGCTTGCAGGGGTTGGAGCCTGTGAAATCAAACTTCAGGTCAAAATCCAGATTTTGGTCTCCCAGGCCAGTGGGATGCAGTTACTGAGGTGAACAGGCAACAAACCTTGCACATCTTTGACGCTGTTGGGGTTTGCACAGGCTATGACTTCCAGCCCTCCCTCCCACTGGACTCTTCTCCAGATGCACAAAATTTTGCACCTGCAAAGACAATTGCCAGCAGTCAGCAAAAAAGTGCAGGAAATCCATGAAGGCGAATGTTTTGTTCTTTATCTGCTCCTGCTTTTCTGCGTTTCCCATCAGGCATCCAAGTGACTTGCAGTTAGAGGGACACTGTGGCAGTTACCCAGGAGAAGTGTTAGTGCTTTTGGGAGGCCAGTTCAGGGAAGCTTTCTAAAAGAACAAGCTGTATTTTGTTGTAGATGAAGTACTGGCATAGAAATGGGGTCAGATGCCTTTGCTGCAGCTGCTTACAGCAGTGGTGGCTCTGGCTGTTCCTGATGGGGAATCCAGTCTGGAGGTGCAGGACAGGATGTAGTGAGTGGTACCACATGAGTCTAGGTTAGAAACACCTCCGAAGCCCCAATACCCTGGGGTTAAAACTCACTTTCCTGTGACCTGCCTCAGTTCTGCAGTGTACCCTTCCACAAATACCTCTGCAATGGCCTGGACCAGGTATGCAGAACAAAGTATTAGTGCAGATGGACACGCTGATAGCAGGGAGGTAATTATTGTAATTATGCACATGCACATGCATGCCCAGGGCACTGAAAAGCCCTTGGAAACACCCAGGGAAGTTCTGGTTGCTTTACTCACCTCTGCCACTGACACGAAAGAAGATAGCATCCTGGTCCCTGTGCTCTGCCAGCAGGGAGACCCAGGATCTATCTCTCCAGCTTGTCTCCAGGGTCAGCCTGTGCAGAGCAGAGAGGAACAAGCACATCAGGGTGGGGTGGTTAATATGTTCTCAGGGCTGAAAAAAGCCTTCATGGCTTGGTGTTCAAGCAGAGCATCCCTTACTACCCTTGGGCCAGTCCCCCTGAATTTATGTCCTTGTGAAGACAGGAGCAGACACAGTCACAAAGGTCCCCGTCCCCCTTTCTGAGCAAGCAGGATTTGCTGCCACCCTGTTGGGGAGGGAGGGGGGACCCTGCCATCACACACAAACTAGTGGGGGGAATCAGGCTTTGGCCAAGGGGTGGGATGAGGCCAAGCGAGGGCACATAATTTGGGTAACTATTTTACCAACTTTCTTCTGCCCAGCTTGGGACACCAAGCAGTTGGGTTTATCCGTGTCCTCACATGCTGGGATACAGGCTTCATTAGATACTGGGGATGTATTGGTCATGAGGGACCACGGGGAGAACCATGAGCAGTAACAACCCGTAGTAGCTCAGGAGGAGCACCAGGAACAGGATGCTCATGCACCTGCCCACTGGTGAGTCCCTTCTCCCCTTGAGGACCAAAGTTCCCTAGCACCATGGTGCAAGCCTGAGCTCTGCGACAGGCTTTTTATCTTTAAAGTGTAGGGAAAGAGAAACTTGATATATCCATTTAGCATTAATCAGACGGGAAAGGCACCTTCTTTGCAAAACTCTGGCACCAGTTTTATCATCTCTGTTTAAAAAAAAAAAAACACTTTAAGCCAAGGAGGGGCAAATTGATGTACAAACAAGTCTTAGCACAGCCCACTTTGCTATTTTCTAGGCTTGTGTCAGCAGCTTTTGGCATCTGTCATAGTGAATGGGGACAAGAAAAAAAAAAAAAGAAAAGTGGAGTTTCTTGTTAAGCCAGTCTCTAAGCAAAGCAGGGTGCTCATCACCAAGCAGCCGCTGCTGCCACACACACTCAGGAGCCAACGGGATGTGGAGTCTGGGCTCGTCAGTGAAATGCTTAGTTTTCCCCTCTCTGATATTACCCCTGCCCCCCCCTTACTGACCAGAAGGCTTTAATAACCATTTCTTTTCTACAGAGAGGTGAGATTGCCCCAACGATGGCTGTTGCCTCCCACAAGGCTGCAGCATAGGATAATCCATAGGTGAAGAGAGCCTGCAAACCAGCTCCTGATGGCAAAACGTATTCCTTCCTCCCCACATGTTGTAGACCCTGGATTTTGGCTCTGAAAAAAGTTGCTTATGCTTTGGCCCCAAGGCCAAAAGGCAATTTTCTGCTAAAAAAAATATACAAGACTGCTACCTCAAGCATCAGGGGCCATTTTCCTACTTTACTATTTCCAGCAAATAGAGAACACCGAAGCACTGCAGCCAGCAGCAGCAAACACTGGCAGGGCACTTATATTTCTTTGTAATCAGAGCCAGGCACGTTCAATATCTTAAACTCTTCCCGAAACCTCAGAAGAGGCATCACTGTTGAGGAGACCCAAAGGATGTGGTGGAACAGACATGGGCTGTAGCAGGTACTATGGGAGAGGAATTTCCTCGCTAGGCAAGGAGGTGCCTGCATGGAGGGCACAAGTTTTACTCGAACATACTTGACAAAGTTTAACCTGATTTAATAATAAGTTACTGTGTTTTCCAAGCACGTAACCTGTGGAATTTGTCAAGAAGCTACTGCTTGTTAAATCTGTTGCCTCCTATTGCATCAAAAAAAAAAAAAAAACCCTAAGAGCTGCAGTTTTAAAGTTCTTGGATTTGGAGGTTTTAAATTGTACAATTGAGAGGTTCCCCAGACAACCGCTCAAAAATCTTCACAAGAAGAACTCTGATGGAAACATACACCCTCCTTTGCTCAACATGTCTTTGTACCAGTACTCAAAGTGGATAAACACATACAGTCCAAGTGCCATGGAAGATGCACCCAAATAAGACACAGCACTAGGAAGGGCTTTAGACTCTCCCCATTGCTTCTGAGTCAGACTTCAAGGGTTTGTGGTCTGTCATTTCACAGGTAATAAAACATAACTACTGAAGAGACTGTCAAAGCAGGAGGTACAGTTAAGTAACTTGTAAGCAAATAATCATAAGAAAGAGCTGCTTGGAAAGCCCATGGCTGAGACATGCATACTCTGACCAGAAGACGCCTGCCTACCATCACCACCAGGTGAAGTCACGCATCAGCTTTCGAGTGTTTGCAAAAATTCAGTCAGCGCAGTTGACCCCCTTCTGTAAATATTGACAGCACTTCCAGGCCAGGCAGTCTGAATGCTTTCAATTCCTGCCACCTCTCTGAGAACATCCCCAGCATAGGTGTGCCCATGGTTGACATTCCTGTCCCCCAGCACAGGGTTGTGGCAGCACCACTAATTCAGGCAGAGATGTGCTCCTGCACCAGCCTCCTACCCAGGAGCACTTCTGTGTGTTTATTCCCAGAAATCAGTTTTTTTTAAGAGGACAAAAACCCCAACACTAAACTAGGTGCTACTTTTAGACCACTCAGAAGTACCTTGCTGAGGAGCCAGCACAAGCACTGTGGAGTTGCATTAGTTCACATCAGCTGGAAAACCTTTCACCGCTTCTTTCGCCTCGCCATATCCTAGGAGACAGGATGGAAAGGAACCCCAGGAACATCCAATCCATCTTCTCTAAAAACAGCTCTTACCTTTATGACCTTGTTTCCTTCAGCTGTTTTAAAAATCTCTGGTGATGCAGAGTGCAGCACACAACTTATTCTTGCTTTTGGAGTGGCCATCAAGTTTTTTCTTATCTCCACAGCAGAGGCAAGCTATTAGCTGACATTTGGAAAGAATGGAGATGTTGCAGCACCACCTCTCCATCAGTTTAAATGGGAACTTTCCAGCTGAATTGATAGAGGAGCTGACTGGCTCATGTCTTGGCTTGCTAATTAATTGGTGTGAAAAGCTGTTGAGCACTCACAGGTGATCCTGGGATCTTGAGGCTGCTCAACATCACTGAAGGTTAGCCTCACTGGCTGGTGTTTCCTATTTATATTCTGGAAATTATTTTTTTGGGGGGAAATTCTTCTGTAAGGATGAGAGTATTGGATTATTTCTCAGACAGCTTCAGCTATCTGATGAGATCAGGGCTGGGAGAGGTCAGAGAAGTGTGGCCAAGGCAGACAGACTGCAAATAAGCGAATGGGCTGATGGCATGAGAGGGTGAGTGGCAGGAGGAGAAACAACAGCACAGAGAGGTGCTACAAGGAGCCATGATGTTGCTGAGGGAGCTTCTGAGCCAAGCTCTGCCCCTTTTGTCCCCTCTGACTGGGAGGAAAAGACACATATTGATGTTGGGAAATATGTGGGACCTCCAGTTTAATTTATACAATATCGATCTGGGAACAGGAGTGGAGATACGTGGAATAACCTGGCAATAGCTGCTCCTAGTGAATATCTGGATATGAATCAGACCTGGGACAGGCAAATCCTAAGACCAGCCACCCCCTCTCTGCCTTTTCTAAAGCCATGCCACCTCTCCAGTTCTTCATCCTGACAGTACAGTCCTCACCCTTGCTGAACATCTCCCATGGTTTTGTTCAGGTTGCAAAATATGTAATCGATTCCACAATACAACAACAACAAAACCTTTTTTTGTATGGAAGGATTAGTGTCCAGAGAGTAAATAATGGTTTGGTCAGGACTGGAGACAAGACTTCTCTTCTGTCTTTCTTCCCAGGCATCAGCTCCTCCGATCCTTGCACTCAGAAATACCTGTAGTGTGGGACTGGACCTAGTCCTCATGGTGAAAACACCTACTTGTAATATGTTGATCACAAAAATACAACAAATTTCATGATAGCTCTGAAAGGGTCCACCTTACCCTTAGCCTCTGGGGAGAGCTCCACCCCCATGTCCAATCCCAAATTCCCCGGACCAAATGCCAAATTGATCTTCCCTTTGCATCCCTCAGGGGTCTTGTGGAAAGATCAGCCCTTGAGCTTCTCAATATCTGCAAGAAGAGATGGAAGGAGTGTCCAGGGCTCCAGGAGCCTTGAACTGTAATATTCAGCACAATTTTGGGTATAACCTAAGACCCTAGGGTGCTGGTAGTCAGACTCCGGTGGTGGTGACATGGCAGATTATATATATTTAGCCAGGAAACAGAAGAAATGTGGATGAAGCCAGGGCTGAGCTTAGAGGTCTATTTCATTGCTTGCTTCAGGACCGCTGCATTACAGAGTAGCCTTTGCCCAAGCTCAGACAGTCTACAAGAAACACACCGATCCTTGGAAAAAAGGAGATATGTTACTGCTTTGGCAAAGAAGTGCATGAATGCAGTAAACATAAGCTTTCAGGAAAGCTTGTAAATGGCCTGTAAAATCTATTGAAATGTTGTCTTGCTGCTGCTGAGACAGCAGAAAAGGGAGCCACTGTTTGCTAAGTATTGTAAAAGAGCCACATTATTTTTTGGCAGATATTTAAAGATGGCTACAGGAGGCAAGCTCCTCCCTGTCAATGCTCCTGCAAAATGCAATGTCACATGGTGATGGGACTGGCTCAGAAGCAGCACATCACTCCCCACTGCCCTCTTCTCCCCCAGATGAAGATCGCAAGCTCAGAAACCAGCTTCTAGTGCCCCGTTTCCCCACGCCACACACAGGACTCACACAGCACTGCTGCTGCAAAATGGCAGGGATGCGTATGGAAAAAACCTGGGATTACAAACTGCCTTTTTGCAGTAAACCCAGATGGCAAGCCCTGCCCTGCCCGCTGGTTGGGATTTTGCCAGCATCTCCAAAAATGGCCTGTAGCAGGGATTTAGCTGGTGGGAAAGCCGGGAAGCAGCTACAGCAGTCTCTTTTCGGAGACATCCCGACAAGACAGGTGGACTTTTCTGGAGAAGCTTGTGAACAGCATAGTACCCCATCTAGGGACTACGGGTCAGCATCGCCTGCTTCATGCACTGGCTCCCAGTGACAGCTGCAGGGTCTTCAGGAATATCACGAGGTCTGGGCTTTACCAATGAAACCAGAAACACAAGTGCAAACAGCTGTGATATATTTTTCGAAGGTCTAAGCCTTGTTTGGTGGGGCATAAGGGAGGAATAATCCAACAGTGGTGAATCATCTGTCTTGTGCTACGTGGCATTTGTGTTAACATCCAAGAACAACTGCCATAGCCCAGCTGCAACCCCGTAGTATTGGATGCAGCACCAAGGTGTTGGAAGGGGATGGTGCTGGCTGAACATTTGAGCTGTTCCTCTGCTTCTCCCTAGACCATGCAGGATGGTCTCTTTCCAACCCTCATAGCAAACATCCATTTGCTTCTAGCCAAAGACAGGCTGAAAGCTTTGGTTTCAGCCCTTCCAGTAGGGCATAGGCTGGGACCCAGCAGCCCTGGCTGGCTGTGGATGGGCCAGCTGCCTCCTGGTTCCCCACCTTACAGCTGCTTGGATAGTATTATTCTGGAAATAACTTGCCCATCTGGCAGCTTGTTAACCCTGCTCCTAGGCACATGCCTGCAGCAGCACTCTATAAACAGCTTTTACCTCGGATGGACTCCAGCAGGACATACGGATGTATGTGGCAACTGATACCAACCATCACAGCATCCAAAATGGCCAGTTCCTCCTTACCATTAGATTTGGTGACAAACAATCCACTGATGAGTGGTTGAGAAGTCTTAGAATTTGTTTTTTGTATCCTGCTGACTGATCCAAAAGGAAACCATAGCAAATGCATCTATACATGGGTCCTGCATGATGCCAATTGAACCCGGCAGAGATGGGTGCTCAGTCATGCTTCCCATCCTTACTTGCCTTAAAATAACCAAACCAGCTGTGAATAACGGGTCAGCTTGGAAGCTCCTGGCTTGGCCCCCCTTAAATTGGTGGGAGATTTCTGGGAAACAAGCATTTACTGACCCACACAGGGACAGAGAGCCCAGGCCCAGTGGGGAGCAGGCACCCCCCCAGCACTGATGCTGTTGCCACCCACCATTTCAGCAAGCTCTGGGTCACGGGAGGCAGGCTGGGCTGGCAAACTGGTCCTTACTAGGTGGAGCACTTGCTCCAGCAAAACAAAAATAACAGTCATAGAATTCGGTCTGCAATACACTGTGCAGGTTCACTTGCTCTTCGCCCAGCAGCTGGCCTCAGTGTTGGCATCCCAAGGCAGCCAGCAGTATGACAGCAATGCCATGAAATGCTGGCTAAAATTCTGGCTTTTTGGAGCAAGCCGCCAATGGGTGAAAGTATCATGGGTGGTTACTGCTTCTGCACATGTAAAATAATGAATTGCTCGAATAGCAGGGGAAGGCGGAAGCTGGTGCGGAAGGAAACTTGGAACTCCTCTCTGCTCTGCAAAGGACTACTCCGCAGTGCCCTCCTTTGGAGGGATGCTGTTGGATTTAGGGGTTTGGCCCTGGGGTGGGTTTGCACACCTGAGAAGAACTGCAGAACAGAGGAATTAAAAAAACAGCAGCCAGGTACAGCTTCCTCATGATCCTCTGGCCAGCAGTAACACCCTGGAACCTGCCCAGGGAAGAGCAGTGCAGCTGGCGTACTCTCAGCAGCGCAGACATAGCACAGGTCGTGACTTCACGTCTGATAATGATGAGGTCATTCAACCCATTTTGCAGATGTAAGTCAGCCCCAGAGAGCCCTTGTGACAGCCTGGCCCATGCCCATTTATTGATCACACTGGAGGTGTGGTAGCACCCTACAAATCCTCTTGATTCATTCCCTGGCATCATCTCTGCTCACCCCGTTGGCACCCCAACACCTCCCTAGTGCACTCCACAGCTCCCAGCACCATCAGCTGCCTCTTTTCTCTACTGTCCTTTCTTTCATATAGCATTGTACTTTGGCTTCCAAAAGGCAAGGGCTACTCTCACCCATGGTATTCAGTATGGGTCCTGCCAGCACCCTGCAGCTCAGCACAAGGCAAGCAGTGACGTCCCCTGCCCCCACAGTCTGTGTCCTAGCCTGTTAATGAGGCTTGCTGTCATCAGCTATAAAGAAAAATCACATCGTTACACCACACGCAGCTTGTTAATTGCAGGAGAATTAAAAAAAAAAACCAACAAACCTGATCAAATGATGCCCCTACATTTTTATTCGTGTTTGTTTCTGAGATAGTCAGTATGTCTTAGGTCTTGAGTTGGACCACAGTCTTAGGAAAGGATTGCTTCCCACCACGGATATGCATCACTTGGACTGGAAGAAATAAGAGCCAGCAACCCCCTTCATCTCCTGGCAGGAGGAAGCACGCTAGCAGAGCACTGAGGCAGAGGCACTGAAAAGGGAACAGCCGGCATTCTGTTGTCTCATTTCCAGGGCTTGAGCCCATGGTAATGGTATTATTTTGCATTTACAAGGTGCCTTTCTTAAAACCATGGAGCATTTTGCAAAGCTAGGTCATTGCTGAATTGCCCCCAGCTGCCCGCATCTTGGGGAGCACTGAAATCATCCCATGGGCTGGTTCCACCCCCAGCAGATGGACACAAAGGAAAAGCCACAGGATCTGGCTACATCACGAGTTTGACAGCTCACCAGGATCGGCCACCCAGCTTCTCCTCACTTGCTCAGGTGAGGGTGAACCTTGGAGGCTTTGCCCTCCCCGGGGTGGGTAATTGGGCAGATGGCACATCATCATCGTGCCTGGACAAACTTTGGGAGTAGCCACAGACAGGGGTGAGCCACAGCACGGGTGCCCATCCAAGCTGTGGCTGCAGGGCCGGTGATGTCCCATGGGAAGCGGAATGGCTCAGAGAGGGATGTCTGCAGGGATGGTCTCTCCATGGCCACAGCAGCCACAACGTTGGGTTACACACTCCAGCTGGGCCAGGCATTTTGGCTGGCAGACACTGTTCATCTCAGCTTTTTGATGCTCACACATTCAAGCGACGTGGAGATGTTGTCCTGGGAGCTGGTGGGCCATTTGTTTATATACCAGAATATTCCTCTCATTATTTTAATCTGTTTTTTTTCTTGGTTTTTTTTTTTGTTTGTTTGTTTGTTTTGTTTATTTGGGCATCTTTCCCCACTAGAGAAAAACATGGATATTTTCCTTTACTTGTTACAAAAATTATTTTTCAAAAGCGCCAATTCAGGCAAGGTCATTTTAGCCAGAGCATAAGCTCTACACCAAAACTTTTCTCAAAAAAACCAAACACCTTGACTCTAATTTTCCACCAGGAAAAAAAAAAAAGACAGTAGACAGGGAAAAATTTAAAGACATATAGCATCACTACTTGAATGCATTTAGAGGGACAAAATAACCAACATTACTTACTGGGGCTGGTGTTTACACTCTTCCATAGCCCCAGCGCAGAAACCTCCTGAATTTACCAGGCATGGAAATTGCAGTTGGCTTGTCAATGCCATTTTTTTAGGGATCTCTTGAGAAGTTATTTTCAGGTTAATGAGCAAGGCAGCAGTACACAATGCCCAGCAGGAGAAAGCATCCCACACATGCACACCACTTGGTACTCCTGCCTCTCTCCCCATCCTTGCCACATCTCCCTGGGGTCCCCTAGCAGTAAAGGACAGCGAGGAGGAGGAGAAGTGGGAGGAAGAGCACTCCTAGGACAACCAGGCAGGGGAAGGTGGTGGGGGCAGGAGGGGTGATGCGTGTCCGTGTGGCCTGCAGGGTTCGGTCCCACTGGGTGAGGATGGCCTTTCTGGCCCCGCTCCACTTCCCCGGGCCCACCAGCCGAAACTGGTAGGGGGTGCAGGGGCCGAAGAAGACCTTCAGAGCCAGTTGTGGGTCTGTCAGCAGGAGCTTCAGCACGCTGGGCTTCACACCGATGGCCGAGGCCAGCTCATCCATGTAGGTGATATAGTCCGTCTGCAGTGTGGTGCTGTTCCCGTACCTGCAGGAGAGAGACAGAAGGGGAAAAAGAGGGACTGCTTTAAGTTTCCCCCTCCTTTTTTTTTTTTTTTTAATTTTTTAAAAAATTTATTTCTTTAAGCACAGCGAATACAGGGTCTGTCCTCTGCTCTCCCCCACCAAATCTGGGGAGTGGAGCTGGCTGGGGGCCACGGCTCCAGGCGACATGCATCATTGCCGCTGCTGGTGGAGGAATCTGGCTCACAAGAAAACGCTGCATTTTGAAACTTCCTACAATGCAACGGTTTCTAAAAACAAAAGAAAACATTGCTTGGGCCAGGTTCAGCTTTCACTGATTATATTCGTATTTTTAAATTATTGCTTCACTATACTATCAGATTGACTCGGAGAGGGGGAAAGCAAGGCACTTTCATGGACTTTATGGAACAAAAAAGTGTCACGTTGAAGAATAACGATGGAAATGTTCTATTTCTGCTGGGGCCTCACCCTGATTGTGTGTGAGTGAGAAGTGCTTTTTTGGCCTGATAACACTCAGTGATGGCAAATGAGCATTTTCAAACAGGAAATCTTTCCATCATGAATTTTCCACCTAAACTTGCCTGATTCAGGTCTCCACAGTGCCTGCATCTACCTCACTTGGAGTCGAGAAAATAGCAGGGCTCTTTTGGCAGCACAAGAGTCCCATGAGCTGCACTTACCACTTGAGCTTCTTCCCCATCTTCTCATCAATATCATCCATCATGTCACTGACCGGGGGGAGCGTGCACTGCCCTAAAAAGAGAAGGAAGAGGATTGGCAAAGGCACATGATGCCCAAGAGATCTCTCCTACTGCAGGTGGGGTTTGCAGGGATCAGCTGACCCCTTGGGTGCCTCTCTTCCCTTTCGTATCAAGATCTGGGCTTGGGTCAAGCTTGGGTGTGAATGTGACAACACTGGCTCCCCTGTCCTTAAAGTTGTGTAGTGATGCCCAAGAGGCTCTTCTTCCCCAAGCGGCCTCACCACAGAGACCTCATTGCTACTGCAGTGGGCTGAAAAGTGACAGTGCAGGGCACCCCATCACACGGACAACCCATTACTGGTAATAATACCATTACTGGCATTTCTGGCCAAGCCACGTTATGCTCCTAAGAACTCAGGCACTACCCCGATTTTCAGTTTCAACCTGCACATTGCTGCTGGGAAAGGCTACTTCCCATTAACAGAAAGTGGACCTTCACCCAGCACATGCCCAACCACCTACCCTGAAACACCTTGACTGCCCAGCGGCACTGGAGGTCTGCTGTTGGGATGGTGGGTCCAAGGGACTGGACCAGCCCAATGACTGCCATGGTTGGCTTCTCGAGCCGAGGGGGGAGAATGCCTTTGTAGAGGGTGACCTGATTGTCCCTGCTTTTGATGATGGAATCGTCCTCCATGAAAGGGTAGGCATAACTGTAACCAGTAGCAAAGACTACCACATCGACATCATTCTGCACAGTCCCATCTTGGAACAAGACGGAGGTCTCTCTGAACTCCTTCACATTTGGCTTCATCACCACCACGCCACAGGCGATGCGGCTCGGGAGGTCGTCGTTGAACACCGGCTCCTTGCGGGAAGTTCTGCAAGAGCAAACGTGGTGAGGGTGTCACAGGGGTGGATTCTGCTGCCAGTCCAGGATAGGCATAGACCAGCCCCATCTAAAATCAGCAGGTGGTTTGGGGATGGATGGCCCCATGCATACCTGTTCAGTGGCATGAGGCCAAAGTTCTCGTGCTTGAAGAACCGGTTCATGCCTCTCACATACAGCCAGTCACTGAGCGCCCTAGGGAGGATGTTCCCCAGCCAGGTCCGGAAACGAGTGATGACCAGCATGTCCCAGGGGTAGCCATTGTCCCAGACGCGGCTCATCACCCAGGATCCACTTCGGGAACTCAGGTAGACCTGGGGGGACAGCCAGATAGGGGTGAGCTGCCTCCATGATGGTCCCACAGAGGTAGTGGCCAATGCTTGAGCAGATGGGGGGACGCCACTCCTTTCCAATTGGTTCTGGTGTAGGTCCCTGTACCTGTGATGCCACGGTGCTGAGCTCCACTGCAATGTCACAGCCAGAGTTGCCCAAGCCTATCACCAGCACCTTCTTCCCTTTGAACTTCTCTGGCTCCTTGTACTCTCTGCTGTGGAAGTAGCAGCCTTTAAAGTTCTGTATTCCTGAGAAGGAGAACAGAAAGGGTCATAATTCATCCCAGAAGTGAAAAGGAGATGCTGTGCTGGGCTTGGGATCTCCCCTTCCCACAGATGCTCTTCGAGCATCCATCTGAATATTTCTCAGTGGCAGATGTCTCCTGTACACAGAGGGATGCTGCAAACCCATAGTAGGATGGGATTTGTTTCTGGCTTTGTTTAATATTTAAAGAGGAAGAGTGTGCAAGTACAGAATACCTTTGCATGGTGTTTCTTTACCCTAAAAAGGCTACTATTGCAACCCTAGCATTGCCCTGAGGCACCTGCACAGCCACAGTCTATCCCCTCAGCGCAGCTTTACACCTTTATGGTAGTGAGCCACAGGGAAGCAGCTTGAATTTTTAAGAGAGAAGATGGCAAGGGATCTGAGAGGAGTTTTCGTAACCAGTTGATGCCTCAAGTCTGTGTACTCCAAACAGACCCTCAGCACCAAATATTTCTTGCCAGAGAGAGTTTTTCTTAATAATGTGCCTCTACACAGGAAGGCAAAGGCTGTCAGTTAACACGTATGACATTTGTACTAGAAATCATGGGAAAATGCCCCAAAAAAGTGTTTTCCAAAATCCTTTTATGAAAAAAGTCTTCTGTTAAAGGAAACAGCCTGAAATTTTTTTTCTGAGAAAGATTAGCGTTGTCCCTGCTCTCATATAGTCTGAATACTGAGTCTTTTTTTCTCTAAAAAATTAGGTTTAGATTTCCTGAACAGACCCCCCATCCCCAAAAACATTGCTCTCTCTTTTTAATGTTGAAAAGGCATTTTTTCAGGGAAGAACATTGTGATGGAAAGTATCTGCCTGGCTGTGTCCCAAGGGGTGAATTCCATACATGCAGCTTACCTGGGAATTCAGCAAGGGGGAGGTTAGGGTAGACATGGTGCCCAGAGCAAACCATAACAGCATCAAAAACTGCCGTCTCTTCCTTCCCGTCTCTCTGGGTCACCACCTCCCATTGCCCCGTCACAGAAAAGTCTGGGCGTTTTTTAACCTTAGTGACCAGGGTCTTAAAGGGAAAAAAAAAAGAAAGAGATCCATGGGTGTCCACGAAACAGACGAAGAGGTTTAGGGAGTCAATGGGATTCAGAGATCCCAGGGAGCTCAGGGATGTTTGCCTGATGCTGGCAGCTCTGGGGAGTGCACAAAGAGGGGACCTGATGAGACATGCTTTAACAAAACCAGGAGATTTTACCCCCCTGAGATATTTTCTCCCAGGATTTTCCCTGTGACAGGGAGATCAATGTCCCTCCTTCCCAGGTCCCCCTGCTACTTACTGCCCCTCCCCATGTCAGGCTTTTTACCTTGAACCGTATGTACCGGAGTAGGTTGAAGTGCTCAGCAAACTTGCAGATGTAGTGCTGGAGCCTGGCGTTGTGCATGTAGTTGGGGTGGTCGTCAGGGAAGGGGAAGTCGGAGAAACACATCATCTCTTTGCAGGAGTTGGTGAAGACGGTGCGGTAGATGCTGGCTCTGTCTTCCTCTGCCTGGTCCTGGAGGGAGAGAATCATGGAGGTCTCCCATTAGAGGGAACATGACCCCCTGGAGCCTTGCATCAGTTTCTCCAGATACCATAATCCCCGGATTCAGAGAAAAATGGCAAAGCCATCAAGTGCAATAACCAAATAACTCCTTATGAGCACAGAAGTTCTTAACAGGCTGGGAAGAGGATTCGCATCATCCAGGGCATTTTGGAGCCAGTTACATGTGCACCTGCCATGGAAAGTGGAAGCCTCGAGGGAAAGGAGCACTGTGGAAGGACCATGCCAGAGCCTCTCCACTGCACATCCAGAAAGCATGAGGAGGTCAGGTGTGACATAGCTACACGTGCACATGGACATGTGCAAAATGTCACAGGAGAAAAGTAATACGGGACCTCCCAGTGCCCAGCTTCCTCCTGGTCTGCCTGTAAAACTTCCAAAATCCCACAGGCATGCCTGGACATTGCTCCTTTGTGTGCATGGTCTCGGCGATTGCCCAAGCAAAGGCAGATGCCCAGCTGGGCACGTTTGCTTTGGCACAGCAGCTCAGCTGCCCACTCTTTATGCAACTGTGGGGCAGGTCTGGCCTGGGATGTGGATGGCTTTGTGCCTACTACCCAGCAATGCCCATGCCAACCAGCCAGAGTCCTGCCTGTCTAGCAGGGCAGGATACAGGGGATCTGCCAAAATCCCCAAGACCACCATGCGTTCAGTAGGGTCCAGGCTGGCCTGGTCCAGTCCTGTCCAAAATGGCCAGCCCAACAGATTGCCCTGTCCCTACTGCAGGGGCACCTGCTCTGTCTGCCCTGACACTTGGCACTTAACAGCACAAAACACAGGTAATGCATCTCCTTTCCCTGATGGTTTTGGTGCCAGGCAGAGCTAGGAAAAATGCAGATGGGGTTTCTGCACTGGAAAATTCATAATTGGGTTGGCCAAATGATTACCAACTTCCAATAAAAAAATAAATAAACAAACCGGGAAAAAAAAAACAGAGAATGAGCTAAATTGCTTGTGCCTTTTCTCCTCAGTGGTGATGTTCTGTTCTGAAATTCTTCATTATAAATATCAAAAAGCATTGCCAAGCTTTCTGGAGGAATTCGCTGGAGCCCTCCCCAGAAAAGACCAAAAACATGTGGTCCATGTTTTAGATGAGTCGAATGTTTCAGATCACCCAGCGCAAGTTTCCTGCCCTCCCCTCTGCTCCAGGGTTTAACTCACACAAGCTCAATTCCTTTCCCTAATGGTACCCTGAGCTGCTTCTGCAACCAAAATCCCACTCCAAACTGATCCCTTAGTGCCAGCCTGTCAGCAGGATGTGGCACGAGATGACTCTGGGTCTGTCCCTCTAACTATTCATTTGGGTTCCTTCTCAGCTCCATGGTGCATGGCCACCACGTAAAAGCATACCGAGAGCTATCCTGAGTAGCAGTGAGTGCTCCCCAAGGTGGGGTGACAGCTGGCAGCCCCACAAGGACTCTTTTCTATGGCTTGAAGACCTGCCTTTCAGAGCTGTCCCTATCTCCGTGGGCTTTAAGGGGAATGGGAGCACATTCTCAGAGCAGCTCTGGGGGATTTGCAGCCCCTTAGCTGGGGACAAGCTGGTGGCTCCCTCCATCCCCAAAGGAGAGGGGCTGACAGTTCAGAGGGGGCTTGACCCAGCAAGCCAAGGGACAGCCAGGTGGTCCCCAGGGTAAGGGAGGGGGCCTGGGGACCTGTATTGAAACAGCTAATCCCGACCACGTGCGGCCATCAAAGCAGAGCAAGAGGGTGAAGGCGCATGGAATGCAGCCTCCCAGCTGTGAGGACACAGGTTTTCCCAGCCTAGCTCTGAAACCAGGCAGCCAAAGCCACTCACCGTGTAGCGCCAGAGCCCCCCGACGTTCTCGCTCTGCTCAAAGCAGGTGGGCTCCAGCCCCTCTTCCAGGCAGCACTTGGTGGCTGCCAGCCCGCTGACGCCCGCGCCCACCACTGCCACACGTCGCACCATGCCGTCCTACCTGGGGGAGAACATGGCTGTGACGGAGTGGAGACCAGCTGGACATGATCACCCAGGTGGGTCTGCAGCCCCCGGCAATGCCCCACGGGAGCAGGGCACCTCCTCCCCAGCTCCATAAATAACCTGGGGGGGTTTCTTGCTGGTCTTTGCTCACCTGCTTCCCGTGCAGCCCCCAGGTAAGAGTTTTGGGCAGGGTGGAAGAGCTTTCCCTGGTACCCAGGGGCTCTCTCCTGGAGAGGAGCGGCAGCTGAGGAGAAGCTCCCCCGAAAGAGGAGCAAAGCTCTTTTATGCCACATTGGACGGGAGGCAGGGCCAGCGCCAAGGGGCTGTTTCAACGAGCGACTCGCGCTGTTTGGACTTTAGCAAGCCTGGAGCTGTAACGTGAGGAGGAGCTGTGGGTGCAGAGCTCCTAAATTAGGAAATAAAGTGTTGGACTGAGATTATTGCAAGATAGAGCCCAGGGTCACTGAGCAGCAGCAGCCACCTCCAGCTCGCGGGATGAGCAGCATCTTTCATATGCCTGCACACATATGCCTCTCCAAAACAGCGCAGCAATACCCATGTCATCAAGAACAGCAGGTAGGACCAGGGCTGGCCAACCTCGCCCCATCCTTCCACCCCAGAACTGCAGTTATTTCCCTGCAAAGAGGGCAACTGGCAGTGCTCCTCAGGGACAAGCCACTCCAGCATCGGGCAGGCTCCTGTTTGAAATGTCTGACTGCTTTACCCCCTTCTAATAAATGGGCCAAGTGTGCTTCAGAGGACATCTGCAGGGAAGGACAAAGTGCAGGCAAGCCCAGAGGAGTCCATTCGTAGATCCCAATCCATCTCTGCACTCTTCATCTAAGGCTCATTGTGTGAGTTCATCCATCAAACCCCTGCCTCCAGACATGTCCTGGGGGAGAACCGTTCAGCTGGGAGTATGCCCATTTGAAAGTTTCTGGAGCCTCTAAAACTGTCTAAGCTGGGCTGTTAATTCGTGCTAAATTGACTTGAAATAAAATAGAGCAGAGAATGCCAGAAAAACGATTGAACAACTGAAGTGAAAAAGAATGAAAGCGTTAATTTTTCCACTATTTGCCAAACTGGTTGGGCTTTCCAAGGTAACAGCTTTGGAGTCATGGTTAAGTTGGCTTAATACAAACAAACTGCCAAGCTGGCTTTATGGATTCCCAGCCTAAAGGGGGTGTGGATCCTCTTCTGCAGGGCATAACCTGGAAGAGAAGAACGTCTATAAATTAAAACATTTGTCAGAAAACGACACCCAGGAGCTATGCACAGTGAGAGAGCATGCCTGCTCCTGGCCCTGGCATGGCAATAGGAAAGGTCAAGCCAAGGCAGAGGAGGGGAACAAAAGTGCAGGAAAAGTCAATCATTTACCTGGAGTGACACAGCTGCCAAGCATCTGAAAGAGGAAAAGGCCATGGACCTCTTGAGTAATCATTTCTCAGCTGCTATTTTCCTCAAAAGGAGGAAAAAAAAACCACAAAAAGAAAACCCCCAGGATTTCAGACTTCCCCCCCTCAAAAAAAGAGAAGATGAAGGGAAATAGAACTGCAGGTGTGGGTAGGCAAAGAAAAGGAGAAGGTTAAGGTGGTTTTTCCTGAGGAAAAAGAATAATAAAATCTAAAGCTTCAACACTTCTGAACTAGAAGTAGTTCTGCCCAACATCTGCGAACTCCTGTTTGACTTTTTATCACATGTTACAGGAAAGCGAGAGCTGAAGAGCACTTCTAACATCCAAAAGAGCAGGAACAAACAGGAAAAAGCAGTCACATCTACAAAAACCTGCTGCCTTCCAGGCCGAAGCTGCCTCACACCGGTGGCACGGCTGAGGCTGGAGATAGCTTCCTGCAACGCTCAGAGTGGGTTACAGCATGGTAACAGAAATCCTAGCGGGGACAACCTGCAGGGACAGGAGCTGTGAGAGGTCTTAGTGTGTGCCGTGACCCCAGCCCCTTGCACAGCCCGTGCGGTTGCAGGTCTGTTTGCCCTGGCTGCCATCAGGGCTGTGGCACCAAGAGAGACTCATGTATTCATTAACCCAGGGCTGGTACGGGTGGTGGGTAGGGGTCACTGGCCACCACAGCCAGTCCCTGTGCAGCCAACTTCAACCCTCCTGCTGGTAGTGGTGGCAAAGCAGAAGGTGAAAAATCCTCCAATTTTGACCCCTTTGCTGCATGTGAAGGCTCCCCGAGACAGCAGCCAGAAGGATGCTTGGCAGAGACCCTGGCTACAAGGCTGGGCAGCAGCTTGCCCAGGTGCCACACTGCTCCTGCTTCAGCCAGAGCAGGCTCTGTGGCACTGGATGCAGCACAACGCCCACAGCAAGGGCCGGATGCTGCCCCAAGGAACATTTCCATCGGAACAGCCAGGAAGAAGAAGATCCCTCTGCATACCCAAGGGGAATAAGCCCCTTGAGGGCAGCCGGGCGCCAGCTGGGCACCGCACCAGCCATGAGCAGCCTTCGTCCCCACGGAGGGGACATCCCCAGGGACTCCTCTGATCTCTTCCAGAGCGTGTCGCCCAGCACAACGGCAGAGCCACAGCTGGGCTCCCGACTCCATTGGCAGCCGGGGATGAACCAAACTTGCCGGAGGCGCCGCTGGCCTGGCTGGGGAGTGTCGGGGCCCCGCGCCCCACGGGCGCCCCTGACTCCCGTGGGGCAGGCAACCCCCCTCTCCTCCCGCATCCCTTGGGCTCCGCTCAGCCCTTTGATGTGCAGCTACATTGTTCAACCCTCTTTGAAGTGTGAAATGAGAAACACCCCACGCTGGCTCGGGAGGCCGGGCAGAGCCCTCCGGAGCAGCCAGCAGCGCCGCGGCAGCCACGGCTGGTAAGGGGAAAATAAATCCACAGCCGGAGTCATAAAATGTGAGGCAGTAAACAAGAGCATTCACCTCCCATTTGCTCTGCGCTAATTGCATCGGAGCGCTTCCCAGGCCGGCTCTTGTTTTTCTTGAACGCAGCTAAAGACACATTTTTCATCTGCTTTTCCCCACCCTCCTTCCTCATTTTTGTTTGTGAGCAAAATCCTTCCAGGAAAGGACTGAAGAACTTCTCCCATTAGATTCAGGGCTGATGGATGGAGGTCCCCAAGGGGAGCCAGCGCCTTGTGATGTGGGAGCAAATGTAAGAGTGTCTCTTTGCTCTCCTTAAGCCGCCTGTCAGTCTGGTAAATTTGCTTTGCTGTTCCCTAGGGAGCTGGTCACCTTTCAGCAGAGGTGAGGGAGCTCTGAGGGCATTGCTTACCCTCAGCTTCATGGCTCACCACAGTCACCTTCCCAGATAAGGACAAACCAACCACAAACTCACCACATCTCCCATGAAATCTTTTTTAGGTACAGCAGGTGCAATAGGGTAACACCTTTCACTGCATCTATCTCAAAGACATTTCTCCTGCAAACCCTTTCCCCCTACCCTACAACCCAGCCTTGGAGCTTGTTCTCCTGCAGACCTCCTGCCCATCTCCATGCCTTATCTGGGATTTATCCTTATCCTCTGTCCTCCCTCTTTTTCTCTCCTGCTCACGTGCTATGTCTAGATGCAGACAGGATCCTTAGAGCACCAGAAACCGCTGAGAGCATCAGACAAAACCTTACAGGAAGCCACCCCCCCCCTATTGCAGCACAACCTGTTTGAAGGTACCTGGTTCTCAGGATATCACACAGGATTGTCCTTTTCTTGGGCAACCACCTGGAACAAAGGCACATAAGTGTTTACCCAGCTTCTGCTCTCCTCCAAGCCTTACACAACCTGGCAGGCAGGGGCAGAGGCCCACGAGGACACGTGCACCAAATGCCTTCACCACGACCCAGGCAAAGCTGGTGCTACACAGCTCTTGCCATGCAGAGGGCTGCTGCCATGCTCGCAGCAAATACTGCAGCTCACCTGGGGCCGGAGGTGCTACAGACATGGACAACCCATGGGGTCTGCTCCCAAACATGGGAATCATCCCAAGAGTTACTCTTCCCTCAAGGAAACCCCTTCCTCTTGGCTGCTTCTCCTAACCCCTGCCCTGCCAGTATTTTGGCAGGGAAATCCCCAGGGAAAGGGCTGTCCTCCATCACAAACGTGCTAGCCTTGCTTGGAGCCCCGAGTCTTGGTGAGGTCCCAGATTGGGACTGCGAGGTTTCAGCTGTTTTTCTGCACACCTCCATCAGAGAAGGAACAACACAGCCTTTGTTCAGCGAACAGGACACCAGCGGCTCAAGTCTTAGCACAAAACTGCTCCGGGCTGCTTTGTGACCGCACCTGCCCGGAACAGGTTTTGTGGATTTAAAGATCATATAATTCCTGCTAATTAAGTATGCTTTCCCTTTTGTCCTCTGGAGAGAGGTACCTAGCAGAAGGTATCTGGTTTAACCACCCTGGAACAGGAAGGCAGCGACTACCCTGACACCAAATCTCTATGAGAAAACAAACGGAAGACCTCACCTCGTGCCTTTGAGCCCTGGTGTCATGGATGAGTTGAATTGCATGTTGCTATCTGCAGGGTCAACCACTGCATTTTCTTCAGGTGCCTCATGGAAAGGCAAGAATCCCCTCCTTGCTTCAGTGGAGAAATTTGCCAGAGGTTTGGGACATTCAGTGGATTGAAGGCTGCAAAAGAAGGAAAGCTAATCAAGCTCAGCACGTCCAGTGCTGCATTTCCACAGGGACAGTTCTTGTCCTATCTCCTACAATGGGGATCACAAGACCCAGAGTGCAGTTTGGTGCAAACCTGGAGTTTGCAAGCCCTGATTCTGCTGTGGCCGAGAGCTGGCAGGATGAGGTGGCGCTCAGGAGACAGAGGAGATGAGCTCTTTCAAGCTGGATATCTTCATCGCTAGTCTGGCCACTTTCTTCAAGGCAGAGCAGGAAAAAAACATCCAAGTTGTCATGCTCGGCCCTCCCAGGGCATGACACAAGCTTCCTTTTCTCTTTGCAGGCACTGCTGCTCCCCAGCAGCAGGGAATCAAGTTCCCTCATTATGGTTTTAGCTCTGGTAATTGCCAGTTACAAGAAACCCACCTAAAGAAGACAATGTCCCTTCTCTCTGAAAGGCTGCTTCACCCTGGAGGACGTGCTCAGGTGATGGTGCAGCAGCCCAACTCCGTGGTACCCACCTGAGCTGCAGACAGGACATTTTTACTAACTTCTCCTTCCTGTGCACAGATTTGTTGTGGACATGGTCAATCACGAGGGATACCAAAGGAGAAGTCAAGCAAACCCTCCTAGAAGCATCCAGCTTGCAGCAGCCCATCTGCAGGGCGGGAAGGAGAGCAGAGGGATGGGGGTGGGATCACATCCCAGCTCCCCCAATCTGGGAACAGACCGGGTGCCAAGGTCCCAACTCACAGCTGGGAACCATAGAGGGGTGTTCCCTACACCCAGAGCTCCTGACCTGGCCAGTGAAAACACTTCGCAACCTCTAGAGCTGCTTGGAGCAGGAGCCAGGGAAAGCAGGCTCCCTTAAAAAACAACTCACAGCTCTTAATCTCAGCCAGGCAGGTAATTAGAGCTTTGTTTGCAGGTGATTTTGAACTAGAAAAAAAGTAAGGAGAGAGCTTCAAACCATGGAAAACAGCTCTGAGGAGAGAAAGCCTGCTGCCTCAAGCAAGGCTGCTCAAGCCCCAGCTTCAGGGGCTAAGCTGTTAAATGAAGAATATCAGCTTTCTTAACAATGGAGATTTCTAGCCTTTATGCCTATTGTGAAGAAAAAAAAAACAACACACCAACCAAAAATGAAAGGAAAATATGACCCTCCTACATCTTAAATAAAAGCCTGAAGTTCATCTCTATTTCCCTCCTGTAAGTCCTGTACGCAGGCTGCTCTAAACCTGACCTGAATAAAGCTTTACTAAGCAGTATCCTACTGTCACTACAGGAGTATTTATAGCTCCCAGTCATATACTGGAAATACTTAATACACATATAAAGTAAAATGCATCCAGATGCTTAAACGGGCATTAGTATCACATACACAATCCAGTTTGTCTGATTTCTGTGCCAGGAGGCCTGGGAAAAACCTTGAATCAAGAGGTGAAATCCTAGTGGCTTTTCAATTCAAGGTCTGGATCTATTACACAAAAGCCCACCTTGCATCCTGGTTTTCATATCCACACTTGCATTCCAGCTAGCTCTGCCCTTTTGGGATGCTAAACCACTGCTGCTGCAGGGCAGGCAGCCCCAGGAGCTGCCCCAGCCTGAACCCTAGCCTACGTTTTATTTGCCCTGTAGATTGCTTTCTCTGCACTGCATGTGGTCACATACCCCATGACTCTGTGAGACGTTTTATGTATTTATATATTTTATAACTTCCCCATATTACATATGCAAAACCAATACCTCTACCGTTAAGATGCCTTTATGCTTGTATTACTTATTTTGCTCAACTTCGCACCCACAACCTCTCTATCCTTCCCATGGCCCGTTCCCAGACAGTCACAGTGATCAGATTGGTTTTGAAGTGAAACTACCAAATTCCTCATGGTAGAAAGCAAAAGGCTTTGACCAGCAATGGGTACAACACAGCTGTCTTGTTCTTTGGCACCTGCACTTCAACACAGCTGCACGTTTCTGCCCTCTTTTTCTCCACTGCACATCTACTGAGCAGGAGCTGTCTGCTTTTGGGCAGAGAAGACTTGGGACTGTCACTTCTCCCTGTGTGCATCCCCACAAGCAGAGCTCTGATCCATGAACTTGGAAACACCTTGCAACCTAGGAAGCTGGAGAAAAGCATCTCTGCATGGGAAACCTTCACTGGGGCTGTTTCCCCATGGTTTGCTGCCCCAAGAGCTCTCCTGTACCCAGATGAATAAGCAATTCTGTTGGATAAGTCCATCCCAAGCCCTGGATTGGTGGCACTGATTTCCTTCCATGCCAATGCCCTTTCCCACTGTCTTCTTGCCATTGCTCTGCCTGTTGTGCAAAGCTTGCAGAAATAACCTCAGAACAATTTCTGGCCTTTTTGCTGCAGGGATATTGCTAAATCATATTATTCTTGCTGTCATGCTAAAAAAAAAAAAATAATTATCCACTTCAGTACAACCATTAACCATAATTAGGGCTCAGTTGCACAGACAATCTGGAACAGGGGGATATGATCTTCCGCTACCAGTCAATAAATCTCTCCAAGTGCACAGGGAGCAGTCAGCAAAGTGAGTAATCACTCATTTCTGCTCCTGTAACTACTTTTAAATGCCCCAGCAAACAAGCTTGCAAGAATATTTTCCCCATTTTTCTGTACCACCTCCTGCATCAGTTTCTATTTACAGCCAGTGTCTCCTGCCCTTGGGTTTCCCTGGATCACCAGCCAGGGAGACTGAGAGCCAGGCACTTAGGAAGCCCTGACAAGATGCAGCCCTAAGATATCTGGGGGCAGAAAAGCCCCCAGTCTCATAACAGGCTGCTCGTGGCCTAAACCCTACCTGTTGGGCAGGTGTAATTCAGGGTCTGAGACCCACACCTTGTGCTGAGGCTCACCAGGCTGCTGCAGCACCTTCTGCTCCTGGGGCTGCTGCCTTCCCTGCAGATACTTTGTAATCTCTGGTTCCTCAGCATCTGGCCAAAAAAAAAAAAAATTAAAAAAAAATTCCCAAAGCCCCCTCTACAGCCTGTCATGACATTACAAGACATTGCTGATGCTGCTTGCTCTGAGCAGTTGGATCTCCCATGGAACCTACTGCTCCCAGTCCTACAGGTTGGCTACATGACATCACTCTCCCCTCCCACAAGGTGACAGGGCTGTCCTCTGCAGGGGTTTTAAGGAGCTGTTGTTGCCTCTAGGCTTGAGTTCATTTGCATTAAGATATCAATTAACTTACCTGTTGAATTTTTTTAAGCCTGCCTCTGGACTCTGAAAGAGCCTGGAGCCCTCCAGAAGTGGTGCAGAACCTAAGCCCACTAGGGAGGATGTGAAAACTGGACCTTCCCTACTCAAAATCCAATACAAAGTCTTCGGAAAATGCTTAGGAAGAGGGTGAATGTCTGAACCTGGGCTTAAATAGGACTCCTGGGCCCATGTCTATGGATTGGGGGGCAGGGAAGGTCCCAGGTAAAGCTACTTAGGACAATTAAAACCCATTAGTGCTCTCAGGGCCCCAAGACTCAAGTTGATGAGGTCAATTCCTCCCTTGGGCTTAATCTTGGTGCAGGTTAAACAGCAGGTGAGAAGCATTTTGGTAAAATTAATCCAGCTCCTGTCCAAAATAGCTCAGATGCAGCAAGAGATGCTCATGGCAGGAAGGGTTAACAGCTCCAGACTGATTTCAGCATGGATGCAGCCAGCCCTCTGACCCCAGGCCCACAGGGCGCAGTGGTCCAGGGCATGTCTAAGCTCCTGGTGCCCACAGCCCTGGTGTTGAGTGAGCCCAGAACTGTGGGGACCAGACTATGGGGAAACCTGGCAGCTCTGCCCCAAATCCCACCCCACGCACAGTCCGGGCACCAAGCAGGGGTGGGTGGAAAGTGCAGGGAGCGTACACCCGCTTTTCCCCTCTTTCCTTCCTTCACCCACGGGCACCCCGGGCATCCTGCCCCCCGCTGGTGCTGTGGTCCGGGTACCGGCTCCTCCAGCGGCGTCCACCACCAGACCCACGTCGATACATCAGCTAACCCACGCGGGGGGATCTGACGGGACGCAGCTCCACCCGGTTTGCTCTTCAGCCTCCCCTCGCTGCGGGGACCGGGCTGGGACCGGAGGCGCCGCGGCAGCCGCGGGCGCTCAGCTCCCTCTGCGGGCGGCGGAGGGGCTGCTCCGCCACCGCCGCGGCGGGATGCGGCTCTTCATGAAGGCGACCGGGGTTCCAGCACGGAGCTGCCCTGCCCGGGCTTGTGCCAAGGCGGGAGGACCGGGACGACCCACCTGGCTGTGCACCTGAACCCATCGCCCCATACCCCCCATGCCCCCCTGGATGACGGCATCACCGCCACCTCCATGGAAACAGAGCCAAAGTGCTAAGGTTTAAGCCCCTGTTTAAGCACACGGATGCTCTTTGTAATTAACTGCCGCAGCATCCAAGCTCTGCTGTTCTAAGCAGCCTGTGCAAAACCTCGCAGCCCTGGCTCGGAGCAGCCCTCCAGCTTACCTGCTGCCCTGGAGCTGGGAAGATGCCCCATCAGCCACCTGCTCTTACCTGCTCCCCTCTCACAGCCTCGGCCTTCAAACACCTACCCATTCACGCTGGCAATGCTCTGGCTCGTGTATCAGGGATGCAGATGCACATCTTGTCCCCTCTGCTGCACATCACCTGCTCCCCACCCAGAAAACTCCCTCTCTGAAAGGTCAGGTCCTCACCTCCAAAAAAATGATGGTGGCTCCAGCCAGTGGCTCATTGCTCCCTCTTTTTAATATGATCAACGCAGGTTTGTAAAAACACTCTTTCCAGCTGCAGGTCCTTGTACGGTAGCTCCATCCCACCCCAGGAAAAAACCAACTCATCAGCTCAAACTGCCTGTACAGTCCTGAGTTTTTGCTCCAGAACTGGGTTTCTCTTTCCCTTGCATCAGGCTATGATTTTGCAGGCCTGGTCAGCCACTGACTGCTTTGCCAGCCTCCGCCTCTCCCGGACAACACTCCAGAGTCCATCAGCGAGGGCTGCCACAGTGTCTGGCACCTGGGGAGCAGACAAAAGGATGGCACTGTCCTACCAGCCTTCACCCTTGGGGCTCCTTGGATGTGCACCAGCTCCAAGGCGAGGGAAGAAATCTCAAAGAGATGTTTCTGGGCTGATTAAAGTTAATTAGCTCAAATGATGCCTCTGAAGGGAAATGTTTCTTATTTCGGTTCCCGCTGTCTTGGGCCCAAGCCTGGTTTTCATAAGGCCAGTAACTGCAAACAGATAGGGCCCTTTCATTGGAAACAGGCAGCGCAGGATATAATTAAAGAAGTATGCACTGGCATCTCAAAGAAACCGTTTTCAATTACTGCTATTTCAAGAGGATTAAGGGGAAATATTTTAAACAAGACCACTGCAAAAATAGATTTTGTTTGTCATTAGCTTTGAAATAATATTTGACTTAAGGGCTGAAATTTCCATATGCCCGGTCTGCCTCTGGCGGCACTTTCCCCAAGGGCTGGGAAGAGGCTGATTCATAGCGGCATGGGAGCTGGGAGCAGAGCTCCCTTTGTACGGCCCTATATGGGAAATACCCTCCTTTTTTCCTGGCCAGTTTTTTTTTTCTCTGTGCCAGCCTGGAAGTGACGCACTGGGCAGCCTCAGACGCAAGGAACACGCTGCAAGGGACTTGTTTGGTTACTAGGCTGCACTTGGGGTGCTCTGGGGACACCTTGCCACTGCCTTTGGATGGGACTACACTCCTGTGGAGGGAGTGATGGCTCTGTTGGTCCATGTGTTTTCCTTGGCCAGGCCAGCTGTACCTCTGACCCTTGCGATTTGCTGCTGTATCTCTGCACTGCACAAGCCCACAAGTGTGAATTCAGGCCAGTCTGTCCTGCCAGTGGCCACGCAGGTGGCCTGGATGCTGCTGCTTTGCCATAGTCACCGCGACAGTAAAAAGATGCTGTATCCAGCCTCCCTGTGTCTCTGCTTCAGTACCATCAGGAAGGGGATGAAGCTGGAGCTAACCACAGGAGTGGAGCAGCATCTGTGACCCTTGCCTGGGAGTCCTTCTTGGGGCTGCAGTTGTAGAGCTTCTGCACAAGACTAGAAATGGACCCAGAAAGGGTAAGACAATTTTAATCTGTTTTCGCTTCCCACCTTTGCTATTGTATAAACAGGACACACCTGGGGTGTAAGAAACCCATGGTCACGTGGGGCAGAAGTGAGCAGCAGTCACACCGTAAGCACCTTAATGTACCCAGGTAGGATGGGGACCCCCTAGCTTCATTTGGCATGTGCAAAGTGGGCACATTCATCTTCCGGGCTTGATGTCCCAGAGGAAAGGGCTGTTTCTCACAGCACCTGGGACAGTCAGGCTCCTGGCTCCCCAGGGGCTCCTAAATGCCTGTGTGAAGTCAACAGCATGGGAAGGGCCCGGCCACAGAGCGGTGAGAAGGGTTCTCCACTGACATTTGCCCAGGGAGCTTATGAGGCTCAAGCAACAGAAACACTGGTCCTAGCAGGATCATGAGAAATCATTTCTCTGCGCTATTTACAGCAACCAAGGACATATTTTTCCCTTTGGAAACACCGCAAGGAGGATGTTTCTCATGGCTGTTGAGAAAGAAAGATCCACCTTGGGGAATAGCATGTGTTGGGGTGCATAAGCTTGGGGCAGCAAGGCAACACATCAAAGAGAGCCAAGGACGCCAAAACCAGAGTTTGGCCACTTCCGTGTCAAAGTGCAGGGCTATTCGCACCAGCTCAGACTGTTGTAAGCAAGAGGAGTGTCAACAGGCTGCAGAGATGTCTGACAAGCAGAGGCACCAACAGATGGCTCCACTCCATGTGCATGGGCCAGAGGCATTTCCAAATACATGGCAGCTGGGTCCATGGAATACGTGACAGATTCCCTGTCCCACAAAGGAAACAATGGGCAATGAAAAGGCTGTAAGGAGTGGGCTACCTTTCATGCTGATGGAGGTACATAACCCAAAGGGTTAGCCAAAGTGCTTTGTATCTTCAGGAAGCATGAGAGGCTCAGAGCATGGACAGAAGGCTGAAGAAATGCCTCCTTTCCACATACAATATTCCAGCCCCCGTAAAATCCAAGTCATCATTAGTGCAATCAGTTCTCCTGTAGGTAATCCAGCATCTTCTCATGGACCCCCTGATGCCACTTCCAGTGATTTCAGGTCAGCCCTATGCCCACACTGGCAGGCAGCACAGCCCAGAGAAGGGCACACAGCAGGATGGCAGCCGGCAGCCTCCTACACACACCTTCTCCCTACTCTGCTGGCTGCCACCCCACACCATCGCTCTCTGCGGAGCTGGTTTCCAGCACAGCAACAAGCTTCAGATTGTGGCTCTATGGTTTCCACTTCTGCTGCCCCCTCCCAGGCATGCAGGGTCATGGCCCCACCTCCATCCTTATCTCCATCCTCAACCTATTCCCCAACTCTTCTCCAAAGAGCTGCTGTTCCACCTTTCTTCCCTCAGCTCTCCCATGCATCTCCAGCTGTTACCACTGCTCCCATCCAGCCTTTTGCCATCCCTCCTGGGGAAAGGCAGAGCCAGGGCTGCAGGACCAGCCTCAAGCGCCCTAGGTCCATACATGGGCACTGGCCCACAATCCTATATCGAATCCCAATGGCAGAGGAGGGGAGGACATGGCTGGGCAGGAGATGCGCTACCCTCCCTCACCCTGCCCACCTTCCTCCCCTCTCATACCACAGCCACTTGCCCCCTCTTCATCACTGCCAGGCATTGATCAGCTGATGGATGTGCTCTGTACTATCCCTGGCATGGCCCAGAGACAACCCCTTATAAGACCACAAAACATCACAGAGATCCCTGTCAGCACTGATTCTTCCCACCACAGGGCTGGGTGGCCTCTCTCAAGACTCCTATATGCCCTCCAGGAAATATCCTGCGGAGAACAAAATTAGATGTCAAAGAGCAGAAGGATTTCAGCTCTGGCTGAGTTCTGGCAGGTCCCCAAAGCTGGGAAGGAGAAAAGTGTTATGAAAACACTCATCAGAAAGTGGTGAGAAATTAGACGTAGGTCATTTGAACTCCAGCCCTGAGGAAAGGGGTCAAGCCCACAGGGTAAAGCCCAGCTGGATAGGAAGAAGTCAGCAGAGTTTTTTGGAGGAGGAACTGCTTGGTTTGTTAATTTGATGACATCCCTTCGGCTGGGTTTTTCCTCCACTTGGGATTACAGGTCTGGACCCACTTGCTCACTCTTGGCTCAGTGGGAGATGGCGGTGCCTCTCCTGCCAACACCACGGAGTGGCTGGTGCCTGTGTGTGATGCTTAGATTTTGGGCACAGACCACCCAGCTGGCAGCACTGTCGGGTGATTTTACTGGACGAAACACAAGAGCTGCTTGTCTGTAGGGTGCAAACAGGTTGGGCATTAATGACATGGTCCAGCCCAGAAGACTGGGGCTGTAGGTTTGGTCTAAGTGGCAGTACGACGTGAATCTCCTCTTAGCACGTATTTTTGGGATTGGGGAATTCTTTTCTGACTGCTATTTAACAGCCTTTTACACACGCCAAACTTCCACTTTCAAAAGCAATTGATTTTTGAGCACATTGTCTCAAAGGGACTCCGTCTCCCAAGAGAAACTTCCTTTTGAAAACAGTCTCCTAAAGCTCTTGGGGCACTTGCAAGATGTTTTACTTTTATATTACAATTTTTAAAGAGCCTTTAAAGGAGGATGTGAGGCAATGGATAGGACCCGAAGAACAAATTAAGTTATCATCAGTCCTTGTGTTTATTTTTTTCTGCAGAAAAAGTCCTTTTTCACTTTCAAGCATTTAGAGTGGCCGCATGCAGCAACAGAGCTAGTGAAATTTTTCAATTACCTGGTGGTGCATATTTTGGACATGCCACTGAGTGGATTAACTGGTGGATTGACCTCCTAAGCTCTTCCAATAGTGTTGCAAATGTTTCTTGAGAGAAGCAAAGCGTCACTGCAAACGAAAGAGACGCATTTGTTGGTTTTGATGGCTTGCATGTGTGAAGCGTTCACTTTGAAATCATGGCCTTTTGGGGATGGGATAGGTTGACTCCTAATAGGATGCCACTTTCTACCCCAAGGCAACCTGAGAAAGTGCTTGGACTGGTCCCAAACGCGGCCCTGGAGACTCTCCAAAGACAGTATTTCCTTGCACATCCCCCAGGAGGTCGCTCTGTCCAGGTCCACGCAGCGCTGATTGGCAGGCAAGTTTATTCTCCCTCTACTTCCAGCTCCAGCTCACCCTGGAAAGTCCAGCATCCTTGCGAGAGCTACTTCTTGGGAGATTTATAGCTCGGCTCGGCGGCCGTACACAGTTCAGAGTTTACATAAACGCTGGGCACAGTCCCAGCGCTGGGTGCTGACTCAGGCGCCCGCCCGTGCGATGCTCCCACGTCACCAGTTCAAACGGGCCCCGCAGAGCAACCGTGCTGACATTTCACACTGTCACGGGCCGTAACAGCCACTGGAGCGGCCAAATCACGGGGCTTTGCGTCCTGGAGAGAAGGGGCTTTAAATCTTCCCCTCCCCAGCCCCTGACCTCAAGCAAACACAACGTAATTGGGTTGTCCCAGTTGGTGACGGGTTTGATTCATTTTCCTGTGGGGAGATCCCTCCAGCCGGTTGCACAAAGAGGCTTCACGGTCCTGGCTCAGTTTCCAGTGCCTGCAGAAGGACCGGCTGCCAGGAGCCCCCACTGCAGCCCGCCTGTGCCTGCCAGGCACCGCCGGCCCCTGGGACACCATCACAAGTGATGGCGGGTCACAAGGCTGATGGAGAATAATGGTCTCACCTGCACTTCAGGGGGAAAATAATATTCTCCACTGCAAGAAAAGGCAAAGTGTGAGAAGTGGTGGAGACTCCTGAGATGAGGGGGAAGGGCGCTCTTGCTGCAGCTGCTGAGGGAGAGGGTAACGGGAAGGAGATGCTGTAAATCCTCCCCATTATGGAGGTGGCCACTGCAGTCCATGGGTGGATTCACAACTTCCAGCCTGGGCACTCCTGTTACAGACCACGTTCCAGCTCAAGACAGGATTCATTTGCAGCCTGGGGTGCTAAAATATGGCACAGAAAGGCTTTTCTTTTTAAATTTTTTTTCCTTACACAAGATGCCAAAAAGCTCCGTTATTTCTTAGCCGTGATGGTTCATGGTACTTAATTTTCACAGAATCACAGAATCTCCATGGTTGGAAGGGACCTCTGAGATCATCGAGTCCAACCACATTAAAAAAAAAACCCAACAAAAAAACCAACTCACAAAAAAGCACCCACCAACCAAACCCCACACCAAAACCAACAACACACACAACACCCCACCACATCACACCCGCCCACAAACCAATAATCTTGGGCACTAGAGCATGCCCTAAAGTGCCATGTCTACACGTTTCTTATATACCTCCAGAGATGGTGACTCTGCCACCTCCCTGGGCTGGCTGTTCCAGTGCTTGACCGCTCTTTCAGTAATTCTTCCTTATATCTAATCTAAACCTCCCCTGTCACAACGTTAGACCATTTTGTACCTCACTATGGGTTTTTGGAGCTACCTGGTTCTCATAAGCCCTCCCTGTGCATCTGTACCTCTATTCCCCTCCTAGGAAGAACCCCCACCTCTTTCCTGGAGAAGTGGAAGCTGCAAATACCATAGCACCATCTGGCTGCTGCAGAAACATGGTCCTTTCTGCAGCAATTAGGCTGATGCCCCAGCTCCCCACCCTGCATCTGTACAGAGCCACCCTTATCTGTTCTTCTCAGCCGTATCTCTGTCCCTGGAAATTCAAGGCACAGCCAAAAGCTGTAGACCTGTTTATGACTTGTTGTGCAAATATGATAAATTGCTGCTCAGAAAACGTCTCTTCTGCTGCTCCTCATATGCTCCTCACTTGCATTTTAATAAGCTAATGTTTGGGAATAGTTAAGTAGCTGTCTTGACTTGTTTAACTCAATAGCCACAGATATTTCACTGAGCTGACGTGGGATTTATGTCTCAATAACGCAATAATGTTTGGTAAGCATCGCGGTTTTGGGGAGATTTATGTCCCATCAGCAATCCAAGAGGGATTTATAGGGCCTGTCAGAGGTAGGGTTACAGGAGGTGCCGTCTGAGAGACACCGAGAGCCCTGTGTCTTACTGCTCAAGGGTGGTTCCTTGGAGACACTGAGTCCTGGAGCATTGTAGCCTGATGACATATTGCACTGCTAATGTTTTTCATTAATAAAACTAAACACAAGGGCTAAGGGAGCTGCCTGGTGATGGAAAGGATTTTGTAACGTGCTTCCCTTCTTCCAGCTCTGTGATGGGCAAGGAAGGGTGGTGGGGAACCCATAGCAACCCACTCCCAGGAGGGAGGCCATGCCCATCACCCGGCTCTTGTTCTGTCTGGGAAGAGGCCAGGGTGACCGTGCTGCTGCTGCCACATTGTCCTTTGGAGCTGCCACTCAAAGGGTCAGAATTAGCAGTCAACAAGAGCCTTGAGGAAGCAGCAGGATGCCTGGAGCAGGGAAGAAGCCCAAGAGACAGCAGTGGGGCTATAAGACATCCATTTCCAAGAGATGGAGAAGGACCATGTCTCCCAGTCACTCTTCAAACCAAACATTTCACAACATTGCCATTTAAGTGCAAACTGTATGAGTTAGAAACAAGCTGCATTACAAACAAACGTAAATTCAGTGTTGCAGGTGACTTTCCAGAGCAGTCCTGGTACAACAGAAGTCCCTTGCCTGGGCTTTCCCAGGGAACACTGGCTAGGAAACTAATCCTCATCTCCAGCAAGTTCAGGAGATCTTTCTCTCTGCTGGGACAGCCTCCTTAACTGTTTTTTGACTGCTAGAGTTTTGACCGGTGTCTTTGCAATTTCCCTGCCAGAGGCTTCCTGCCAGAAATCAAGCCAAAGAAATCCTTGAAAATTTTTTCCTTTGTTTAGGAGAGCTGGCAAAGTCTGTGCAAACTTCTCAAAGTGTGGTAGACCTGTGAGAGGCTCAGTTGCACCCTAGGATATGAGCTCTAGAACATCGCCTTTCTTGAGTTCCAACAGCCAATGCACTTCCCAAGACAAATTTCTTTGGGTTGAAGTTGTTCCCTCCTGGGTCTCCAACTAGACATACATCACCTGCAAGATTCATAAGATTGAAACAACTGTAATAAAGTGATTGATTTTGCAAGAAGCAGGTGCTGGAGGGAGAAACAAGGCTCCAGAACAGATCATCGGAGCTGCTGAGCTGAAGAACCACAGTGCTGTGAGCTGCATCATCTTTGCTTCCAGCTCTCACGGTGACAGAATAAAATAGGTCAGATTTGATTAGAATTAAACTAGCTTTAGATGCCATTTCACTCCTGGCAGTTATTAGGACAAGTTTGGTCTTGACTTCTGCAAAGAACAACACTGAATTTCCTGTAACAAAGTCATGGAAGCACCGTGACTTGTTCAGCCTCATCAAGAGGAGACCAAGACATGCTTTGGCTGCTCTGTTCAGCAGCCCTTTGGCTCGAGGGTAGCATTTACTAATTGCAGAATTGTCCAGATATCCAGATATTCTTCAAGCACGCCCTCCACTGAGCTGCCAGAGCTCAGCTGGAAGGAAAGAAACCTGTTGTATGGTTGGATACATCCATACAACATCAGAATACATCAGGATGGATACATCAAATCCTGAGATGCTGAGAGATGGAGTAAAGCAACTTACATCTCCTAGGAATGACCCAAAAATATGAAAGGATATAAAAAAGCTAAAAATCTCCTTCCTCGCTGGCCAGTTTTTGATCAACTGCTCTGAGCAGGCTCTGGCACCAGAAGGATCTGGCACTCCCCGGGTTAGCCAGCCAGCACACCACGCTTTGAAAAAGCTCATTGCTTTTTCTGTTAATATGGGAATTGCTATTAATCACCAAGTGTACGTGACCCTGTTACTCATTCATAACGAGACATGGATGACCGTGCTGCCATCCCAGCCAGCAGGCCAGGTTCTTCAAGCAGTGTTTGGTTAATGACCCATACCTTGAAGGTATCCCAGGAAAAACAAGCATAGACAGAGTCACCCAGTGTCAAATAAACCATGAATGTTAGATTTCATTAAAACAGTGACGTCTGAGTACATAAGAGTTTTGGAGGGGGTTTTCACATTTTCAGTCTTCTCTTGAAAGATTTTGGATTTGTTCAGTATATTTTTTGGCCAGGAAAAACAATTTTTTTTCTTTTTTCAAACAAGTCCCTTCAACTCTCTTTTTTTTTTTTTTTTTAAACTGGGGAAAGTGAACAAAAACCATGGAGAGAAAGCAGCTTTTCAGCCACACTAACACAAAGTCATCCTTCATTCAATCCAGAAAATGACTGTTTGAGACCCTGTTGCACCAGCTAGGCACGGGGAAAGAAAGGCTCATCCCAGCTCTCTCCAGTAGGGTCCCCAAGCCCTTGTATGGTTCCAGCTCTAACACACAGCAGACCCTCCCTCCAGGCTCTGCTCACACTCACTCCATCTCTCCCCAGGACCTACCTCCTCTCTGTCCCTTCCTCTTTCTTTTCCCTCTTCCTTTTGCTGTCCCACTGGAGCTGTGCTACCTGTTAGCATTTCAGGAAGAAAAGGGCATGTGGCGTAGCCAGATGGAAGAACCTGGACCTTTAGAGGACAGCCACAGGCGTGTCAGTGCTGTGAGGTCCAAGTCGGAGGCAATGTCACACCTCCGTTGTGGGTCCACGTGCAAACCGCCCCCCGTGCAGCAACACGAGGAGCACGGCGTGCCTGTGCTCTGGTGTAAATGTACTGCTCACACCAGCCAGTGTCCCTTGCCAAGGTCCCGTTAGGGCTCCAAGCAGGATGAGAGCCTGTGGGAGAGGAGACATGCAAACCAACCAAATCAGATCTCACCACCACTCTCCTGACTCTCACACCTACAGCTGTAACTCTGCAGGCATTAATGCAGCACAAGCAAACATGAGTTGCCTGTGTGCAGCACGTGCAATGCACATTCTGCAAACACATCCTTTTGAGCACAGGCACCTCCCCATTGCCATTAAGCGCGTGCTTCTCCCCTTTGGTTTCAACAAGGATAACACATGCAACAAAATGAGCTTGAGGTTACGCACATGCAGCAAAGCCACCTCCTCAAAGGAAAGCTGTTGAATGAGACCCACCTTTGCATGCAGAGATTCCTTGGGTTGTGTGTGAGGGGTTACACACACGTGCATGTGGCTGCGTGGGCACATTCGTGCTTGTATTCTCCCCGTGCCACCGTCACTGGGATGGCAGGGGCTGAAGACTGACCACAGCAATGAAGGTGCTTCCAGGGCTTCCATCCAGCGGATGGAGAGCAAATGTCCTGGCACCATTAGTGGTCTACAACGTGTTTTTTTAATTAAGAAAATAATAACTTTGCTGACTTTTCTCTTCTAATCCTGTTTCGTTCTCGGTAACAGCTCTTATTGTAATAAACAGCATCGTAGCCCAGACTCGAAGGCTAATGACTGTTGATGGGAAATATTTTGTTTCATAACAGTGGCTTCAGCCAGCAGAGCACATGAGAACATACTTTCAGGAACAGGGAAGATGCTATTTTTAACTGTTCTCCCCCATATTTATGGTGCTTGGAGGAAAGATGCGCCAGTTTAAACACGTTGCAGCAATACGCACCACTTAACTCTGTCTGTGCCATGGAGGGGGAGGAAGTGCAAAAGTCCCTGTCTGATGGCTGGGTGTTGGGATGACCATGCTCACTGTAGGATGGTTTCCTCATCATCAATCTATCTACAGCTTTACAGCACCCAACACCAAGACTATCACCATTAGGACATGACACTGTGCACTGCCATCCAGCCCAAAAACGTACCTTTTGGTGCTGGCTCTGGGCCAGAAGCAGGGAGAAAGCAGGGTCCGCTTGTGCCAAGTGCTGCAGACATCCAGAGAGGGACATAAAAGCCTGGGCAGAGCAAGAAGTGGTTGTTGGGGGTGGTCACCAGGTGGGTGCAAGTTGCTCAGGTGTCATCCAATGCATTCCTCCCTTTGTTGGCATCCTTCAGCCCCCACTGGCAGGGTCTTTCCCTCTGAGCAGTGAGCATTCTCTATGCCCACTGTCATTCCCACCTTTAAAGCCATGTTCAGCATCATGGCTTTCATTGCTTAGTGCAGCACAGATCCACTGAAAAACCAGACCTGCCAAGGCTGGAGAGGCTCCGACATGAAGGTAGGTCTAAGAGCTCCCAACCAGGGCACCAGAAATGTTACAAACCCAACAGCATTAACACAGACAGAAGCGGTGTTTAAGCACATAGTTGGTTGAAAGCACATTCCTCCGTGTCCAACAAAAATACGTTCTTAATAGTCATAGAGCTAAGTGGAGTCACCCAGAGTTATGATTTCCTTTCAGCAGATATTTCATCTTCAGGCTGTCACTTTCACTCAGGCCATGATTAAAACAATAAACCCTAGAGAAGCCACCCTGCTCCCCGTCAACAGCTGCTTCTCCTCCACACGCTGCAATGGGAGCCATTCATCACCAAAAAGAGGGAGAGGAAATTAAAGACAGATTATTATTATTTATTATTCAAAGCTGCCATGTTTGGCCAGCAAGTTCTCCTTGGTAAAGTGAGGGTGGCCACAGCTGCCACCTCGCAGATGTCAACTGAGGAGGGAGAAGTCGCCCTGTGGTATAAGGCATGAGTTACTGCTGCATGTGCTCAGCACCTCTAGTACCTTCATCTCTCTTCTCATGCAGCAGGCAAGTCATTTCATAGGAAGGAGTGCCCTTATTTACCTCTGAAAACTTTCTTGAACATTTGCATTCCATCAGTGAAACCCCACCTTGACAAATAGCTTACAAAGGGAAAAAAATTCAAGTATCAGGCATTGCCAAAATAACCAGTAAGTGCATAGTCCCTGTGATCTTGGGCAGTTTGTTCTCCTGGGCTTCTGCTCTTCCTGCCCCGTGTCTCAACCCAGATGGCATCATGGGGCCCTGCACAGCCTTAAATGAGCTGGCTGATGGGGAAGGAGCAGGCATCCAGGTTGTCCTCTCAACCTGCAATGCATTTTTTTTTCTGTGCACGCAATTACTGTAGAGCTGATGGGCAAGATCCAGCCACCTGGGCTGACCAGAGGGCTCATTGCACAGTTGAAGGAGACACCTAGAGCTAGCTCATGGCAGACACGCTAGAGAAAACAGCATATGTCCTCCCAAGATCAGGACATGAAGCCTCCAGCTCAGACATTTCACTTGCACCACAAAGACAGGCATTGCAGAAATGCAACAGTTTTCTCGAAGTTTGTTTTCCAAAGGCTCAACATGTTCCACTTCAGTAAGGCTGGAAAATCTATCGTGTCAGTGCTCCTGCCATGCCTATGCATATTTGCATTTTCCTTACAGTATTTTTAGAGATTTCCACTCCTTGGCCTGATTTGGGATGAAGTCAAATATGCAAAATCTTGGAAGCTGCCACAGGAAATGAAACTCCATTTTTCAACCAGCTTTAGATACAGCCTTCGGCTGTGGTGATAAATTTTCTGCCAGCCTGGAAAGCTGCACTTGCCTCCCAGATAAGGGCCCAACATGATCCAGAAGGTCTTTTTTCCCCCAGCCAGCCCGGGGAGGTGCTGCTGTCCCACCCCTCTGAGGATGGGATGAAACTTCCCACAAGAGACTGCTTCTGACAGGAGGTAACAGCAAGGGAAGGCAAGTGGCAGAGCTCCCTGGCTCCTTGTCCTGTCCAGCCCTCCTGAGCCAGAGGAGTGCAGAGCTCAGCTATCTCTCCACGCCTCATCAGCTCTCCTCCAAGACAGCCCCATTCCCCGAGGGTTCCAAATCTACAAGACTCCCATCTTACTGCTGAAGCAGGGGAGGAAATGATGGGGCTAGCTTGGAAGAAGCTCAGTTCCCAGCTCTGCAGAAGGACAAGCCTTGGCTTGGCCACATCAACCCCCACGTCCACTGAAGACTCACCAGCACAGCTCCTGCAGAAACTGTTTCTACCTGCACTGCTACAACAGCCAGGCAGTTTTGTGGGGTGCAGTCCCATAGACAACACACCTAACATGATGTCAACTCCTTCCACTGTGGCATGGACTTGGTTTGCCCTTCTGGTCAAACACACACCTTTCTGGTCCATGCCAAGCAGTGCTTCCCAGGCAGGACAGCTCTTCTAAGCTCACTCTCCTGCAGAGAAGGACACCCTTAGTTGTCTTCACTCTCCTCATAGCAGGGGATGAAGCATGCTCTGGAGCTGTATTTGTTTTTCCACTAACCACAGATGACCTTTCATAGAACATACATCCCATTAGATTAATCCTGTCTCTAGTTTGACCATAGTCCACATGCGTTACCAGGAGAGTCCCAAATCTGCATACTTTCTGGAAGGAGAGCCACCACATTAGCTCAGCAGTGTTACGAGGACCCATCTCAGAAGCACAAGTGTGACCTTTCCTGTCCAGGGACAAGCTTTGCTGGTAGCACCCACCATGCCAGCCCTGTAATGGGAGGAGTGAGCCATAGGAAACCCACATGTCACCTTGGGGAAAAGCTCACCTTGGGGAAAGCTCACCACCTTCTCTGCTCATTGGGGTTGGCCATGTAGGAGCTCTCATCTCCTTCGCACGTAGCTGCCTTTTGGGCAAGCCCCCCCAGAGCTACCCAGCCCTGGGGCAGTCCAGCCCCCCAGAATGGGGTGCTTTGTGGTGTCCTGAGATGTGTTTATAGTGTGGCTAATTTTAGCACCTCCCATTCACAAGGAAGGCTCCACCCGGCTCCGTGCTGAAACCACCTCTGGGCTGGAAAACAGCAGCTGTGAGACAACATCTGGCATCGCTCGGACAGGCAGAGTCAGGAAGAGAAGGAAAACAGCGTCTGTCCGAGGCTGCCGAGGGACTCCAGCTAGACAGAGAGCAGAATTTGGCCAAGACACTGGAAAGAGTAACTCTAATCTTAAAAAAAGTTATTAAAAAAAAAAAAAGATGAGACATTGTAAGATGCCGGTTGCAGTTTGTCATCCTTCAGCCTGCTGTTAACTCCCACCATGCCTCTCCCTGCCATGACATGGAGATGTCAACCCCTCCTGCCTTAAAGTCATTTGGGCTTCATCTTCACAGCTGGAGACCTCAGGGCACCACCCCAGCATTGTCCCCTGGACCCAGGCACGTGGGCTGAGGCTGCAGGGGAGCACAGGACAAGGTCCAGCCATCTTCTAGCCCCACCTTGACAGAGGACAATCCCTTACTTTTCAACTTCATTTAAAAAAAAATCAAGACCTTGCAGGGGTTCCCCCCACTCACTCAGGGCACTCTGGTCCTAGCAGCCCCACAGATGCCCTGCCCCACAGCAGGCACCACAGGGTGTGGAAGAGGAGCTTATGGTCCCCACCAGCCCCCAGAAAGTGATTGCTGGCCTGCCTTCCCTCCCAGAGACTATTTTTTGTGGCAAGACCTTAGTTCTGAACGGCCTTGTTTGCACATCACATCCCTTCACCACCTGCTGGTAGGAAACGCAGGCGCTCCAGGCTTGTGAAAGGAGCTAGGGTTTCCCCACTCCTCTATTTTTCTGAAGTTTGCTGTTTCACATGATTCCATCACATTTACTGAGCAGGCAGAATCACACAGAATAACCCAGTTGAGCCTCACCTGGCCGAAAGGGAAGCTTTTGGTGTTAAGCCCCAAATCCAGGCTGCAGAGACCCAACCAAGCCACCGGGCAGCTGCTCCTGGGATCTCGCTGCAGGGGTGGAAGCAGGGATGGATGAGCAGAAAACCCCCCAGGAGCAAACCCCCAGGCATACAGACACCTGGGGCTTTGCAGAAATGGGACAATATGAGCAAGGGACAGTAGTTGCCCAATGCGCTGCGATGGTTTTTGAGCCAGAGCTGTGTCTTAAAAGCAACAGGGCTATTTCCATTGATGACTTTCAGACTACAGGGGTCCAAGTCACTCAAGCCTCTTTGAAAAGCTTTGTTTTAGGTGTATGGAGTTTACAAATTCAAGTGCAGATGGGGATTATTTAAGCTGGAAAGGTTACACTCCCACATCTCACAGCCCTCCAACCCCTCTGCACTCCCAGTCCCACCATCCCATCCAACACCACTGTGGGAGGGTGGGGATGGGGTTAGGCAATGCAGGTTTTCCAGTGGGTCAGGGAGCCCTCGTCTGAGTTTAGGGTCACCTTCGGGCAGGGATTTTTTTGTAAGCACCCAGAGCAGCCGGGCACAGCTTCATCTGCTTTGCAAGTCTCAGTCATGTCCAAACCATGACCAGCCTTTCCTTCCCAACTGGGACCAAGAAGCAAACCCTCCATAGGAACAGCCAAGACGTCTTTCCGGGACGGATGGGGAGTCTGGCAGACAGCCGCAGGGATTAGCTGCACCACTTTGAAATATTCCTGGAAGCAGCAAGGGGTGCTGCAGAGAAAGCCAAGAGGGTGAAGAGCCCCCATGGCTTCACCTGGCAGCCCCACATCCTTCCAGCACACTGCAAAGGGTAAGCTGGAAGTCATGCCAAAGTTTGGGGAAAGATGCAATCCAGGCACACACATTGCTGGAGACAGGCTCCTGGGAGAGGCTCTGTGTTGGACATGGCAAGAGGAGCCAGCAAGCGCTGGCAGAACTTCAGCTCCTGGTTTGCTAGGACAGCCCATCCAGGTGGGTGCAAGCAGCTGCCACTGGTCAGAGAGTTGGACCTAGAAGGGACCAGCCATGCTGCCAAGAAGGAAGGTTTCCAGGGACGTGGTGTGATTTGGGACCAGCATCTCTCCTTCAGCATCACTCCAGCTGCTGGAGTTCAAGCTCCCCAAGTGGAAAGAAAACCACCCCCAGGACAAGATCAAGGACTTACCTTAATGCAAGTTTCTTTTTCAGTATTCCCACGGCTGTTGGATTCTCACTGGAAGGAAATCTCAAGAAGCTTCATGTTCAGCCCCTGCATCCACATATTTGTCATAGAATCATTCAGGTTGGAAAAGACCCTTGAAGACTTTCCAGCTGAAAACTAATCTAACACCTGTTACAATCAGAGTAAGTGGGGCTGGATCTACTCCTCCTGATCCCAAAGAGAGGTTGTGATGAAGATAAGCAGTGTCACTCCTTGTCAGCAACTGGGGGAGGAGGGGAGGAATACTATATAGATGTAACGTATGATGTATGGTCAGACGTTCAGCAGACATCTGCAGAAGCAATGTGCAGCAGCCTCCCTACACACAGTGGCAACTGCATGTTGCTTCTGCCATAGCTGTTATTGGTCCTGCTGGGAAATCCAGGCCAAATTGGGAGCTGGAGCTCCATGGGGTGGTAACTCCCCACTGGTGACTGGCAGCCATCAGGTGATGAGCCACAGCACAGCGGTGCCAGGTGGGGAGATGGACACCTGCCCAAAGTGAGCTCAGATGAGCTGGCTGCAGGCCTGGGTGGACAGCTAAGGCTTGTTTTAACTCAGTCCAAATCACTCCAGTCTTAAAAACAACTTGGAAGCTATGCTATTTGCAAGTCTACTTCTTTTGGCAACCAAGAAATAATAAGTACGAGACTGATATTGTTATTATTTCAGCTTCAGAGGGGTAAATAATCAGCTTTGCAAGGAAAGCAGCTTGGCTGACTGCTGAGGGCTTTGCAGAGAGACCCATCTCCCTTTAACGTGGTCTCCCTATGGGCTGGGATGCTGAACATTGTCTGCTCCTTCCATTCAGCCTGGTTAACATCCCTAGCACACACTGCCCTCGGAGGGCCAAAAGCCAGATCAGCAGGGAAACAGGAGACCAACACAGACACACTCAGGATTCCTAACATTTGACTTAAAACTGAATGAATCACCGAGACCCACCAGCCCCAGACCCCCACCATCTACCTCTGCCAACAATAGCTCCCAGCAGAGACCTGATCCCTGAAGCACAACTCATCAGCTCCAGCCCAACTTGGTGTCTTACCAACCCCTACTTTAATAGCCTCCACTAATTAGCCCTCGTTAGCCTCTGAGCTCTTTCTGACCATCTCCCCTGCTTTGCAGTGGAGCATTTTCCCTAATGAGTCCATCTCTTTTTTCTCCCTGCACAGGTGGTGGGACTTAACATTTATCCTCTCCTAATTTGTGGCTTTCCTTCCTCCTGTCCCTCCCTGTTGGTCACTCACCTCCAGCACCCACGTAAGGACTCCCAGCCCTCCATCCCCTCTCTTCTCTGAAGGGAGACCATCCTGCACCTCTCCCGCCTCACTTTCAGCTCCATGCTGGTGTCTCACCAGCCCAGTGGAGTGTAGGGAGCTAGGGGCAAAGCCACGGGCGTGTTGCCTCTTCCTGAAAACCACTTCTTTTAGGAGAAGTCTTTGTGGATGCTTTCTGCCTTATGCTCCTGCTGAACTCGTTTGCAGCTGCCTGGGTTGTCAGAAAGATGCTGTGGTCCAGGAAGGGCTCTGGACACAGCGTGTCTCTCTGCCTGACTCCCTGGCTGGCTCACACAGCACGTGTTGCAACACGGGGTGTGTGAGGGGGTCTTCATCTCCGATCGGCTGCATGGCATCCCCAGGATAAGCCTGCTGGGCAGGCACCCCCAAGCCCCCCTCCGCTGGCCCCAGTCCCCCTGTCCCTCCACCCAAGGCTCCAGCATGTTCTCGGCCCCTGCCAACGCTGTAGGGCAGCAACATGCAACACATACGTGGCAGCTTATAGAAAGGATTGGGGAGACTCTTCCCCCTTTTATTGAAAATGATCATTTCTATTCTAGTGCAAACACTGTACATTTTACATCACAAAGCAAGAGATAATTTACAGGATACATTTTCATCTGGGAATCCCTCCTGTGGCTTCACGTGTCAAGCTCCACCAATCTCATCAATCATCCATCCCTGTTGTGCTCAAAAATCCCACTTTGAGGGAATCAGCCACCTATTTCTGTGTTGAGAAAAGGGGGGGAAGGGCTGAGAAAGCAGCGTTCGTACAGAGCAGGCAAGAGGAAAGTGCCTCAAGACCATTTTCTCCCCTGAATGGTACCCAAACTTACTGCTAACTGGGGTAACCATGGCAACTTCCCAGTGACTGAAAGTCTACTAAAACCCTGGAGAACTCCACGCTTTCAGGATAAGGCCCTTAATTTGCACATGTATTTACATGGTTCAATAAAATACAGATTAAACATACACAATCATAAAATTTCACTTTGGCTTGACAGACAACTAGACACTGCCCGTTGGCTGAAGTCATCAACAATTAAGACACAAACAACAAAACCTGTCCATTCCTCCAGCTGGACTCTGTTTAGCAGATCCACGTAAACGAAGCAATATTGTGTCGGACGCTCTGTTGTAGATATTGACATTGCCCAGCTCAAAGGCGATGCAAAGGTCTCATCTGGACTGACAACAGCCCAGTCAGCTGTGATGGCATCCCCAACCAAGTAGCCCAACCCAAGGCAAGACCCAACTAAAATTGGAACTGCAAAAGCTTACACAACCTTCCCGTAGGAGCAGCCCCATGCAAGTCAATTCAATCCCTCACACAAATACAGTGAGAAGGGCCAACAAGGGCTTGCACAGGCATTTCTGTGAGCTCCTTCATGTAAACATCACAGCATGGGGGTAGGGATGGATATCTCAGTCCACAGATGGATAACAGAGTACCAGGAGCTTCGTGCTCTCTGAACTGCCTCCTTGTTAACTTCAGAAACGGATGCCTGTACACAGGCACTAAAGAAAGCTGTTCAAGGCGATGTTTCAAGGTGTGATGATGAAAAGGTGTGCAAAGACTAGGGGAAAGCCACATGCCACCAAGATGCTGAAGGAAACAGCTGAAACCTCCAGGGTGGACACTCGGGCAGCCTCAGGCCACCACAGGGGAGTTCATTCAGGCTGCTGTCGCTGCTGGGATGCTGGTGGATTGCAGAGAAGGGCAGCAAGGCAAGGAGAGGGGAGAGCACCAGGCTAAGGCACTCAACGACTGGTTCAACCTCTGAGTAAAGTTACATTGCACCAAGTCCTTTTTCTTTCTGATTGTGCAGGACATGTTCTTCAAGAGTTTCTGTTTCTGTAGGCACAGGAACCGAGAACGAGTTTCTAAGTGAAGGCTGAGATTTCCAACGTGATCACTTGGCTCTAGGAGCTGGAACGACACTACTCATGATAGAAATATTTCAGTTTAGAGATCTCAGCTTCTCCAGACTACAGAAGAAAAGGCCAAAAAAAGGGATCAAACAGAACATCATGAATTTCTTAAAACACAGTGCTTGTCCAGCCTCGCTTCCCCTGCTGGTGTTCTGTCTGCAAATGTAATCTGCAACTTTAAGGTTTTTGTCCTGATCACAAATAATATCCTTTTTTCCCCCTCAAAAATATCCGTACAGAGAGACAAAAAAATTCCAGCAGCAACACACACAATCATGGGCACAACTTACACCAGTTTGGATTTGGGACTTTTTTCCCCAGTAGTAGCTCAAATACTTTGGCTGGATTTCCATTCATCTGCTGCCAGTTTAATTTTCACCTTCACTTTAAAGAGATTTATTTCTCATTTCCTGCAACATACTATTTTAGACTGTCAAAGCCCACTGTCAGACGTCTATATGTGCCCAGCATGTCTGCAGCAAACACCAAGATGGAGACCTAAGCCACTCTACCAGAAGTATCCCTCATGACTGAGCATCATTCTCCTTCCCTCATGGTTCAGCCTGGACCACGGAGTAGTTCTGCTACCTTCAGTGGGACTATTGTTTTGGGCATGGCTCCTGCACAAGCACTATTTGCCTTCTCCTCTCAAATTTGAAAGAGGCAGGCATCACCAGCAACATGAAAGATCCTAGTTTCCTTAGGATGCTTGCATGGAAGAAACCTCTTTTAGGTTGCGTGTCCTCTACTCTTCATGGAGAGAAGGAACTTAGGTCCTAATTAGCTTTCCAGACCCCAGAGGAGGGAGGACAGCAGGTAAGGAGAGCAAAGGAGCGGTTAAGGCTACAGGACAAGCCTCATTGGGGAGTGTTACAGAAACTGGGGGAAGATACAGTCTTCGTGTGGGATGCTCCCTGCTGAGACATCACTTGCCCTCAGAGGGGCTGGCAGAGACTTTCCGTGGGGATGTCCTTGCATTTTCCCGAGAGTCACATGAACCGACCTGACTGGAGAGGAGATCCTCATCTTATTATATGAAGCTGCAAATGCCCATGGGAAAAAATCTGCGTAAGAGTGTGGCTCCCTCCAGCTCCCCTTCTTTGGGGTTTCTCACGGGAAGATGTGAGCTGGCCATTTCAAGTGCTGCCCGAGGCTACTGGGAAGAGCCCCTGACAAGGGCGAGAGAGGCTGCGGCTGGAATTTCAATGCACGCTCCAGGAACCTGGATGCAGCACAAACATCCCAAACATTTTCAATGGATTTTATTTTGTTTAATAAAAAACACCAACCAAGCTTGCATGTATATCTTATATATATAAATATATACAGTATATATAAAACAAATGCATCTGGACAAGGCCTTTCACTGTGGCGCAAACTGTAAGGCATAGAAAGGAGTGTCCTAACAGTCCTATTCTTGGCACTACAGAGCAATCCCTCCCACTACAACCCCCCACCGCTCACACACCCATGTTGGCTTTTCTCTCTTCTTTGGCTTTTCATGGCAGCAGTGCCAGGAATACTCGAGAAAGCAATGAAGCGCTGCAAAGCCCAAGGAGGTCTTCCTCACGTCTTGGACTGGTCCAGGCAACCTGGGCAGGATGACCCCATCTCGTTGGACTAACAGGCTTCTCCCAGACTAACAATAATGGTGCTGCCTCTGTGGGACAAGGGACTGGAAGGATGGAGGGTCAGGCAGATACAATGGAAAGCGGTGACCAAACAACTTCTTCTAGGGTGAGCTGGGGCAGGGGGGAGAGGAGCAAGCTTTGCATCTCAGCATGATGGTGGGTAGGACATGTCCACGGGCTGAGATTGGCAGAGGTTTCTTTTTGCAGTCCCCATACAAAAATGGAAACCAATAAGGGTGAGACTGTCCTTTAGTGAAGAAGCTCGTAGTATACTGAGCAGAAGCAATAAACCTGACAATAACAAGAAAAAAAATATGGTGGCATTATCCCAAAAGGAAGGAGGAACCTTGTCACTCACGAGCGGTTCAGTTTGCTCCCAGTTTGGTCCCCATGTTCAATTCTGGGTTAGGGTTGGCTTTTTTTCTTCTTTTTTTGTCTTTTTTGTGTTTTTTTGTAGAATTTTTTTGTGTTTTTTTTTTTTCTTTCAGCACAAACAAGTTGCAAAGCAGGACGGGTGATGTTGCATTTTCTCCTTCTGCAAGGCAGCTGCCTCCAGTCGTTAATTGACTGTGGGCACTTGATTCCTCTGTAAACTATATTCCTTTGCCTTCAGTCTCAGGTTGGCAATACTGTTGGCCATATTCATGCCCTGTGCCGGGCTGGCGTTGGTACACGTGGCAGAGTAGGTGGCCATGGCGCTACGGGATGGAAAGAGAGAAACATCACGTCAGACGCGGTCTTCACACCATGCAGAGAGCAGACATGTACCACAGCGAGGTTAAACCCTTGTGGCTTTCCATACCTGCAGGATGTATTTCCCGTGTGAGCGGAGAATTATCACTACTTTTTATTTAAGACTCCTGTAAATCTCTCCCCTGCAGTTCACTTACCCAGGGATAGCCAATGCCAAAGCTGGCTGAAGTCAATAGGAAAATTTCCATTTCCTATTTTCTAACCCAGAAGGTTTACAATGAGGTCAGGGTGCCCAGCCTGCCAGTTAGACCATTGTCTTTAAAAGTATTCCCACTGGAAGCAATTTCTTTTTTGATGAGAGCAATTGTTGGTTTTATTGCTTGTGAAATCACGTCACTTCTGAAACATATGTTACATTAAAGAAACACTCTGGGAAAAACCCATTTCAACAATTGTGATGCATTTTGGTTTCAGCCTTTTGGAATGAAAATTTCCACATTTTTTCCCTCAAAACTTCAGCTGATCATAAAGAGCATGCCTTGAAGGCTTAGGGAAAAAAAAAACCAAAACATTTTTTTCTCCCTTCAAATCATGACTTTATTCATGAAAAACATTACTTTTGGCAGCAGAGGCTGAACAAAGATCTCGAGTCCTTTCTTATCCTACCAAAACTTTGCAAATCTGCTTTCCAGACCACTAGAAAACTTGTTTAACCCATGTGCCCCAGGTTTCTGTGAAAAGCAACCCCTACCGCTCCAAAAACCAGCAAACTATCTGACCTATTGCATTTCCTATTCATGCGTCCACAGATCAAAACCAGTTGAAAAACACCAAGTGAACTAGAGATACCCATTTAACGCAGCCAGCATGTTCAGGAGGAAACCACAAATGCTCTGCTGGAGGCAAGCTCAGGTCTGGTGCCGAGACTTTCCAATTGCCTGCTTGGGTGGCTCACGTCTGAGGCTCTGGGAAATGCTCTCCTCCATCCGTAGCACAAGAAAAAAGATTGCTTGCTTTTTTCCTTTTTCTTTCTTTTTAAAAAAAATTCTTCCAGTGCTGACCTCCACAGCTGGAAGAGTCTTTGCAACAGCAAATCTCCCTTGAAGAAAGTGGGCATTTGCTGCACAAACAGACCCAGGCTGTGGGCATGCACGCTTGCCCCAAAGCGCTGGTGATATCTCTGACTTTGTAAGGCAGTGCCGACCCGCCAGGAGTTTAAATGCAATCCAGCGCCGTCTGAATCCTCAGCCTCCAGCAGACCCGAACCAGGTAATACTAGTAGGTCCCATCCCAGGCCAAATGACTCCTATTTCTCACTTTAAAATGAGGGAAAAGAATTTCAGGGAGCAACTGTCATCTTTGCATCAGGACCGGTGGAAACACAACAGCTTATACACATGGAAAGGACAGGTAAGACCTGTAGACATCAAGCTGTCTGATGCTTACACCCATCCAGGGAAAATTATCAAAATCTCTCCCGAGGAGGGCAAACATTCAGGACACTTTGAGTGCCTCTAACAGCTACTGGAAGGATGTAGAGGATGGACATTAAAATACACATATCAAAATATAGTCTCAGTTCTGCCCAACTCAGGGTGCATCAGCTGCATTTTGCTGGGGTCCAGGACGTGATGGATTGGCATGCCTGGAGCCTTCCCCAGCTGGCCGCACACCCCCTCAGCTTCCTCTCCGTGGCTGGATTGGTCACTTTACACTCTCCTCCCCCATAAATCAGCAGCAACCTGAGAAACCTGAGAGTTGCAGTTTCACAAGGTCTGCAGCTGGTGGCTACTTAAGCACCCATTCCCACCTACTTCTGCAAGGTACATCTCCCCCATGTTTTTTTCTGGAAGAAATTAAAAGAGCCTCCAGAATAGTCTAGATTAGATAAAATAGGAATTTTCAGGGTTGGGTGTAAACTGTCCCCATTCAGATTCAAACTGCTGCCCAAGTCTGGTCAAAACCTCCAGGGAGCCTCCGGCTCTCAGCTCCCCCGAGGTATGGTGAAAATTACTGTTGACCAGTGAAATCTCTGCTAAACCAAAAGTCTCCAGAAACACTCCCTTTTAGCAAGTTATCCCACAGGAGCAGGGTGCAAGAAAGCTGTCTCCAAAGATTGGTATAGTTTGAAGGTTGCTCCAGAGACTCTCCAGGGTCTGATAAAGGTTGAAGTCACCCTGCTGCCTCCTCCCTCCGCCCCATTCAGGCACAGAAAGAGTCTCCTTCCTCTACTCAGCTGCCTGATTTCATGAAACACAGAGGAACATCATGTTTCTGAGGCCTAAAATCCTTCTTTCAAACATGGTTTTCAATGGCCCGTGGAGTCAAAGGCTGTTAGAGTGGGAAGTGCAGGCTAACAGCGCGACTGCTAGGCTTGTTTTCTTAGGAACCTATGCTAAAAAATGTCTAAGCAAAACATTTCAACTTCAAAAAAATAATAGTATCTACTTGCCTATCTGTGTGACACAGATCTGCAAATAGCTTTGGTTGACCTGTGGCTGAATGTATTTGGAGAATAAACACACTGATTGAAAACTTTCCGCAGATCTAAGAGTAAAAACAGCACTGGCCACGCAGCTCTCAGCCCTCTCCCAGACTAGCCGTTAATCAGGGGCTGGTACAGCAGCACCGGGGAGATGGGGAGGGGGCAGAGGGCCATGCAAACACTCTGCAGGGCTGTTTCTCACCAAGCGTTCAATATTTTAATAATCCTGCTCAGTTCAAAGGTTTAATGAGGCTGTGGCAACCTGGCCCAGGTGCCCATTAAGACGAATGCGATTGCTAAGAGATGACCCGCAGGATTAGAAAGCCTGGGGAGCATAAAGTGTCTGAGGGTCCTGACTGTCCCACCTTGTGGAAGCCAGCTGCTCTGCTCCTCTGCCAATGCCTCCTACCCCTCTGCAGGACAGTGGGATGGTGACAGTCCATCCTGGTTTGACATGTCAGCCAGTGGGGATGGATGTATGCTGCAAATGTCTTTGATGAAACACCTTGGCTTAAGACAAAGGGAAGGTATCAAGACAGTGAGGATGTTTTTGCACTGTCAAGAGGCACAGCCAGGTCTGGACCTCAGGGGAGAAAAAACATCCCTAAGGCTTTCCCTTCTCCCTTGCTCTCCTCTTTTGCACATCCCAGATGCCTTGAACTTCTTGTTGCCCCAGACAGCCCTTCCCAGTGTGGCCCTGGAAGTTACCTTTGCAGGGTCTTCTCCTAGAAGCCGTTATGAAGCCCCTCGTGTGAACAACATCTTGGGAGGGACGATCTATTTTTAAAAGTGTGAGAGGTAGAAATAAGCCACACGCATTCAGCAGGGATCTGGTACCATGAGCAGAGCACTCTCAGTGGGGTGGAGAAGGACCTGTGCTTCTCTCTCCTGAACTCGCCACCCAGACTTCTCCCTAGGATGCTACACCAAGGAGCACTTCACAGAGAGAAAGCCTTTAACCCTAAAAGGGGGGTTTCACCAGACAGCAGTCCTCAGACAAAATCCAAAGGATAAGGGCCATCTCAATGACCAAACCGCTGGTCTTAAAAACACCCTTTTTACCTGGAGTGGGTGAACTTATGACTTGCTCTTTGGAAGCTACAGGGTGGATGAAGAAAACCCCATGGCACTGACAGCAACAAACCATCAGGAAGGCCATGTGTTTGCAGACCTAACTGTGAAAAAAATGTTTGGGGTGCAAGAAGGGGGTCAAAGTGACCAAGGAAGAGAGGTCCTGGGCACAATGTGGCTCCCAAAAGCCAGCGGGAAGCTGGCTGTGACCAAGCCAGATGAACAGGAAGGAATCTGGCCAAAGGCTCCAAGGTCCTGACCAACAATGAAGCCACTGTGCTAAAAAATACCCACCAACCTCATTTTTAACTGCCTACAAGCCAGCTGGCTCCCCACAAACCAGCACATCCTGTGGATCTTGTGTCCACACCCAGTTCCTGCTGGGTTGTGGATGGCATGGAGGAGGACAGGGAAGCCTGTGACATGCATGAACATCCCCCAGATCCTTTGAGCAGACTGGGGTTGTCACATCTACACTTTTTTCCTGCCACCCCTTAAGCAGCACTAGCCACAGGAGATGAACATTGTACACCAGTCTGCCACCCAGAAACACCTGTTCTTTGCTGAGGGCAAACCACAGCACAGCTCAACAGCACAGCTCAAACACATGCTTGTGCTCGAGCAACCAGAAAGGAATTGCTCACCAGTTCAGCACTGACCATTAAGAGTAGGATTGGGAGCAACATGCATGGAGTGATTTCCCAGCCCTTCCTTGCATCCCAACCAGTGACTGCCATGGGACAGCCACAGAACTCCCTCTTCTGGACACTCTGTGGTGGCAGATCCTCCCTAAGTGCTCTGCCATCACCTCCCCTGGATTTGTGCCCACGGAAAAGTTTCTTCCTCGCTTTGAACTGGATGCAAGTGCAACCTGTTCTGTCTCCATGTATTTCTACCTAAACCTCTTTCGAAAATTCCTGAATTGCAGAGAGAGACCACCAAAAAAGAAGTCACAACCTCCCATGGAGGCGGCTGCTAGAAAGTGAATATAAACAGCCCATTAGAACTGTCTAAGGGCCACCCTGTGGTTGCTCTGTACTGTGCCAGAAACTGGTCATCCCCAGAGGGGTTGTTCACTCACCTGTAAGGCGAGGCGGTACCCCAGGAGAGATAGTCGGTGGGTCTTGGAGCTGGGCGAGGTACTATGGGCTGCTCCACAGCGGTCACGTCCCCTGAGTAGGATTTGAGCAGAGAGGCATTCTTGCTGGCCAGCATTGCCCTCTCATTCCGACGAAACTTGGCTCTCCGGTTTTGGAACCACACCTGGGGTGGGAAGCACACAAACCCCCCAACCATCACAACCAGCGCTGCTGCGACACCCACACTTTCATCACACCACCTCTGCCCTGCTGGGAAAGACAGGACTCTAAAAGCAGGCTGCTTTGGCATCCCTGTCACTGGAAACTCTAATGACAAGACCTGACAAAGATGCCCACAAGACACCAAATGATTGCCGTGTCCAGCTCACCGGGGAGAGCATCTGCCATTTGTTTAGTGGCCAGCCCAGCCCAAACCACGACACCATCATGAGAGGAACTGGCACAGTGAGGTCCCTGTGGGACCAGGTCTGTCCTGTAGGCAGCAAGGCCTGGGAGTGATGTACAACACATCAAGTTCCACGGTCAGAAGGTGCAGGCTTGTAAGTGAAGAGCTGAGCAGCTCAAGATAATGTGAGTAGCCTGAGCACAGAACATCCAGCATCTTGGCCTTGAACAAATCATATGAACACGTCTGACTGGGCAGGTAGTAGAGTACAGTGGCAGATCAGGCCTGGCAGTCCTCCTCATGGCATGGCACACTTGGGACTGCAATACAGCATGACTCGGAAGCTTGGTGACCCTAGTGTGCCATGCGGACCTTGGGGATTTCTACCACTGTACTGGAACGGCCCGATGACACCCCCAAGCTGAGATGTGTCTGAATACAAGCTGTGGTGATTACCTGAACTCTGGCTTCAGTGAGGTTGACTCTGCGTGCAAGGTCTTCCCGTACAAAGGCATCAGGGTAGTGTGTCCTCTCAAAGACCCTCTCTAATGCCTGGAGCTGGCTGCTGTTGAAGGTAGTTCTGTTCCTTCTCTGCTTTCTTTTCTTCTTCTCTTCTGAGTTCAGCTGATCATCTAGGAGAGAGAATTGGGGATGTGAAACGCTAGAAAGCCAAGAGCCCACAACAACGGGGTGAATAACCTCAACGGTTTCAAGGTGGAAAGGGCTTAGGAAGGGGTGTGCACAATTTCAACACCACACCTTAACCACGCTGTGTTAGTCCCCATGTAAAAAGGACGTGGACAGTGCATTGACAACAGGCACTTATTTCCCAGCTCAACTGCATAAGACACATACTGGGTCTCTCAGGCTATCCCATGCCTCAGCTTCCTTATCTCTAAAAAGAAACTTGTAAGTCCAATATGCACCTCCCCATTCCTGACTATCCTAGAAACCTTTTCTGACCATAAAGAATCACGAAGCCCTGTTCTCTCATCTTCAAATTTCCAAGGACTGCCCTCACCGGGATGTAATACAGGGTGAGCACGAGTCTTGCACCAGCTCTTACTGGCTGTGAGAAGGTGTGCCTGTCTCTGGGTAAGGAAATTGCAAGGAAATGGTTATTGCTCTAGGCTTGACTACAGCCAAGGTAATGTCGTTCTCTATATGTGGCTCCATTTGGCTTAAATGAAGACTGCATTCTCTTATCCTCCCCACATCCAGACTGAGAGGCGTCGATTCCGGCAGAGATGGGGAGCTGTGAACAAAGAGGTATCAGACAGTGGAAATGAAGCATGACTGATATGGGCCTGAACAAGAGACAAGTACAAAAGCCAGTTTCACTTGTATGCTTGCAAGCCAAGGACATGGAAATACAGTCAGATAGACATGGATATCATTGCAATTGGGAAGCAAAAACCCAGTAAGCGAGAGGCTGAGCAAAAGCATGCTGAAGAACAGTTGTGCACTCTGCAGCACCCCCCTTGCTTTGCCCAGGCCAGCAAGGTGGTGAGAAACAAACTGCGCGTCCCGTAAGAGCACATATTGTTTTGTGCCTGGTTTGTATTTACTCCATCAATAAATCAGTACATCCATACATCTGGAGTCACACTTACCACAACTGCTTGTGCCTATGGTCACTGGAGCAACACCAGTGCTGAGATACCTATGAAATGGCTTTTCTTAGCAAATACCTGCTCTGCACCACCTCTCCTTTTTCCAGTGCTGTTGCACATGCCAGTGTAGCAGCAGCAATGGAGCTACCAATGCACGGGCACTCACAGGTACTGGCAAGCAGTGAGCACCAACCCCAGGGGTCTGCATCCTCTTAATTAGGGCAAGCTGGAGGCTATGACACTGCTTTTGCTTCTACCCTACCTGTACCAAAGTATGTACCAAAGTGTGTTCACTCATCACACCACTCACAGCACAGCAAACACTTCGGATTCTGTGGGGAGCCACATCGAAGGAAGTGGAGAGCAAGGCACCAGCCTGCAGGGGCGGGAGGCCACTGCTGCCTCCAGCTAGTGAATTATATTTTAGGTTAATCACTGCACACCTTGGCCCAGCTGACAGTCTCACCACCGAGAGCCCAGGGGCTTGACCTGCTATATACACTTGCAGAACATCCCCTCGGCACTCATTCCTTTCGCCGTATACAAACATGACAGCTCCCCTCATCCTCCTGTTCTCGAGAGGGTACGCACGGCACAGGGAGAAGCTGACAAGGAAATTAAAGTCTATGGTTGTTGTCCTCACCACCTGTTTGTGTTGCTTTTCACAGCCCATCTGGTAACAGTTACTGCACCTGAACGCCTTTGGAGCAAGGCCCATCCAGCCGGGAACAAAAGGACATTCCTCTTAAATGAAAGTAGGTTTTTCAAATTCCTGCAGGTTTACAGCTCCTCCATCCCCGAACCTTCTCCAACAGCCTGACTATCCCCAGCAGACCCCCTTCCAGCCTGGCGATTCCTGGGTGCAAAAATACGCCTTAAAACAAGGCTACAGGTGAATCTATCCTGCTCAGGTGGTGGAAGTGAAGTGGTGAAGCAGAAGGATGGGATTTAACTGCTGCTCGTGCAGAACACCATGCACTGCTGGGGGGTTTAGCACTGTCACAGGGGCCGTGCCTTATAAAGAAGCAGAAAAGTCCTGCACGTTCCTCTCTTGAGGCATCATCAAAGCCTTTGCTGAAAGGGTCAGTGATTTCCCCCTTGGCTCTACTGGCGAGCTTCAATGTAGTCGTGCTGCTGTGCACCACACAACACAGCACACAGTGAAGAACAAGCCTCAGGGCACAATCGTCCCTCTGAATGGCAGAAACATTGCAAGACCAGCTGCCGTGGAGGCCAAAGTCAACATGGGTGTCTGGCCTCCTTCCGAGTTATCCATTTGTCGCTATTTTGTAATCTAAATCCTGCCTACATGGACGGGATGAACAAATCAATAAAAGCCTTTGGGACCCCTTGAGAATCCCCTCCAGGCCTTTCAAGCATTAGTTCCTGCCCAGAAGATGGCTGGAGGAAACACAAGCCCAAGGCCATCTGGGCATTGCTCGGATCCTGCGTGACACTTACACATGAGGAAAGGTGAGGACATCACTCTGGGGAGCAAGAAGAAGGGCCAAAGCCCGTAAAACACTGGAGAACATGAATCCCTCCTGCCAAGCACGTTAATACAATTTGCCTGGTTTCCTCCCGGCGTAAAGCGAGACACCGGTGATTCACAGCTCGTAATTACCGGACCCAAAAATAGCAGGGCCAAGGAACGGAAAGTTGCAGGCAGTGGCCGTGTTGCAGTGACTCACGGTCGGGTCACCACTGGCTAACGCACCTCCAGCATGGCTGGCACGGAGCAGGGACGTGAGTCACCCCCTTTTTCCAGGAGGTAGCTGGATGGAGGTGGCTCAACAGGCAAAGAACAGCCTGTGACAGAGGAGTCGGGATTTTGAGATCTCCTTTCACTGCACCTCTGGAACGGCACAACACAGCTAGATCCAAGTGTCTACAGGAGTTACTTGAGTAGCAGGAGAAAAAAAAAACTAATAGCTGTATTAGCCCAGAGCACTGCTGGGCTGATCACTCTTTGCGTTTTGCCATGCAGACATGCCATATGCTGATTACAAACTGCTAACGAGGGATTGCAGACACCTAAACCCCAGGTGTCTGCAAATGTCACCTTGCTCACAGCAGTCACTAGCTGCCTTCAACATGTCAGCAGGGAATTTTTTTTTTCCCCTGCCATTATTTCTTTATCAGGAAACAACATTGAGCACTGAAAAATGGTATTCCTAAACAATGTTGACAGCACTAGTGACTGGAGTCAGCAGAAATGGAGAGAAGAAGAAAACAGCTCTAAAGCTTTTTAGATGGGTCAGAAGTCTTTCATCAACATTCTTTTAATCAGAAATATTTTATTACAAGCAGCGTTCTCAAAAGCTGAGCTGCTTGCAAATGCGTCCCCCAGAGAGATGGAAATGCACGTTCTCTTCTTAGGAACCCAATGCTGGAAAATCTGGGGATTTCATTTCAAAATCCCAACCTTTCGCGTTGGGCTGGGGGATTTTGTTTCCTGTTTCCACATTTGTGTTTTCCTGTGTTATTTCTACATTCACCCACGACATTCAGTCCTGGTGTCATATACAAATGTGCGTCTAGGATGCACCAAAGAATTTTTAATTGCTTTTCATTACTCTTTTTTTCCCTTGCTAACCATGTCTCCTCTTGCAACACGGCAGATCCACACTTGAAGACACTCTGATCTGTGCTCCTTACGCTCTCCCTGTGTCTGTGAGTATCACTGGGGTACCATCAGATGGCTGCTGTTGGGAAACCACACTGAAAATATAATGAATTATAAAGCAAAACATAGTTGAGAATCAAATACCTATATATAAGTTACAAAATCAGTATTTTTTCCACCAATACTTGCAACCGCAACATATTTTGGATTTCCAGTTTGCAGGAATGCTTGCACATACTTGCTTTCATTCCAGGTCAGAACAAAAAATAATTTCCAGGTGGGATTTACATTGTGTGGGCAGTTTTTAAAAGTTTTGACCGATTCCATGAAGTCCAGAATCAGCTATTATAGTACTTTAATTGGATCCAAACTGAAAGTAAACAATTGGATTTAATTACGTGAGGAACAGAGACATTTAACCACAACATCACATACCGCAAGGCAGGAAAGATTTGTCACATCAGTTATATAAACTACAAACTGAGAAAGGATTCCAGGAAGAAAATAAGGAATCACACTATAATCACAGCTTTCAAAATAAGAAGTTACCGCTAAAGTTTGAACGCAGGTTAAAGAAAAAACAAGACAAATTATTTCACAGGGAAAAAAAAAATAATCTAGAAACTAAAAAAGCTCTTTTAAAATAAAAAATAATCTTGAAAGTCAAAAAAGAGAAAGTTTTATTCAGAGTGGTGAAGAAAGAAGGGAAAAAGGATAATAGAAGGGAAAAGAACAGGTCTTTTACTGGGTTTAAAGTTAAAATTCAAGAAGCTTGAGTAGAAATATTTCTGTGGGTCCCCCCTGGCTCCAGGCAGACTCCTCTCCCCAACATCAGCCATCCCGACAGTTACAGCTCTTTGCAGGCTCATGTTCCAGTTCTATTCGCGCTCTGCTTTGCTTTCGATTCATTATATCCCTCCAAAATACTGCAACTCTTTGAGTGCAGGGCAGTTTCCTCAATTTATATAATAATAAAAAAAAAAACAAGCAAAAAACCAAAACCCAAGCCCAAAAGGTTTAATCAAAGCTAAAACAAGGTACCGGGAAAGGGAGGGGGAAGCAGAGATGGGGACACAGAAAATCCGCCTGGCGACAAAACCCTGCCCCAACCGATTTGAGATGGATCTCAAGTGATTTTCCACTCATGCGGGATGCTGGAGGCAAACAGAGCCAGGGTCCCCACAGGCAGGGGGTCCCACCATCGCTCACGCGAAGACGAGATCACACCCCATCTGAAACAGCCGACAGACACCAAAAGTGCCCAGTGCCGAGCCTGGCCAGAGCAAGGCTCACCCTAAACGAGACAATCTCAACCTGAAAAGCCACTTTCCAGCCTGAAAATTTTACTTCCACAGAAAACAGGGAAAAACGTCACCGTCTATTTTCTCTCAGCTTGTTTTCCATGTCTTTGACCAGGCTGGACAGCCAGGTCCGCTGCTAATTTTGCAGCTTCCCTTCCCAAGCATCGCCTGGAAGGATGCTGCTCCTCCAAGAACCGCTGTCTTTGCAAAATGTGAGCAGGGACAGAAAAAGGACAGGAGGACCCACACGGATAAGGTTTCTGCCTAAAGTATCTTTCTAAAAGCTCCCGGGAGAGAACAAACTCCGGTTTATACATATTTCCATCCATGAAAAATATTTTCAAATGGAAATAACGTTTAACTTCAGGGTACATAAATGCTACAGAAAGAAGCTATAATTACCCTACACCAGATTATCACAAATGTAGGCAATATGGAATGAAGATGACACTTAAAAGAAAACTAAATATGTTAAGTTAGGAGAGATGCCTATTAAGTCATGCACTGAAGCTAGCCCTGATGAGCAGCGATAACAGCAGGTTTGTATTTGTGATTACCGGTCAGACTACAGAGATTTTTGAACTATCATTTTTCTTTCATTACACAACACTGGCTGAGCTTTTTTCTAACCTTTGCTGTTTATTTGTTTGGTTTTTTTCTGCACCATCTGTGCACAAGACCTTAAATTATTTCAATTATACAGAAAATCCAAGTATCTGACGTTGCAGTCTTGTTAAGATCACCAGAAACACAGGAAAAAAAAGCACAAGGAAACAAAAATCCAGATGCTATATTTCTTTTAAAAGCCTTCGCATTTAAATGCCTTGTAAACTACTCAGGTTCAGTTTTTGCATATAAAAACAAGCTATTTCGTGCATGAGCACAGAACTTTAGAAAGGGGATACTGAATTTTTCATACAAAAAAAATGAGTTTTAATATTAAATGGAAAAGTGTGTGTATTTTCAGCATTACCCACGGGACTACGGCAGCTCCTCCCCGAAGTGTCTGCAATGTGGAACCTATCAGGATAATTTTTAGCTGACCGCATACAAACAATTACATATCATTACAGAGCTGTGAATAGCTTTTGCATGGATAGCGTGCCTACGGTCTCCTGTTGCACTCAGCTCTGCCTGCCAGACTAGGGGAACTCACTGAGGTCCCGTACAACCACGGCTCCACCAGTGCCGACAGCCAAACTCTCCTTGTCCTCCACCAGGACAGATGCTGAAGCAGAGGGACCTCCCACCTGCACCATGGCCAAAAGAGACATTTCCAGGTGGGTTTCAAGGCACAGCACCAGCCAGTGACTCCCACCCACTGGGAACGAGGTCTCGGGGTTGTCACCTTCCTGGTGGAGAATCTGTAGACGTCTCTGAGCTCCTGAAGACTAGTTTCTAGCACTTCAACAGTCTTCACCCGGCCTTAAATGGGTGCTGCGGGGACCTGAGTGCAGAGGCTCTACTCTGCTCTCTGCATTTTTGCAGGTCTGAAGAGCTGGGGAACAGGTCCCCCTGCAACCTCAACCTGCTCTGCTCCTGACCCACAGACAGGGCAGTATGAGCTCCTCTCCAGCAGCTAAGAGCCCTATCCTATGGCAGATACAAGACAAAACCACTTTGCAGGGTGGTTTCAGCTCTGGTGTTCTGCTTCTCATCTGATGGGAACCTGCAGAGCACATGGGCAGTTATAGCAGCTACGATGTGTGTCTTCCCTAACCACGTCAACATTCCTGCTTGCTGGAGTTGACAGAAGAAATTAAGTTTGAAAAAAAAAAAAAAGTAATCACAAGCCAGTGGAAATCCAGAGAACCTCTCTGGAAAGACACAATGTTAAGTGTTAATTACTGGGAGAACAATATTTGCGGGGGCAAAAGTATACATCTTTCTCCAGAAATTGGTACAAAGCCATTGAAAGTCCCCCTAGATCCCACAAACCAGTCTGAGTTCTGCTGTAACAGCTCTGCTTTTATATTCGCTAGGGTTTTCCTTCTGGGCATCCTACAGCTCATAAGGCACATGGCTTAGTCCTGCTCTTCTAACAAGTCTTTCTGCCGGGTCTTGGGGTCAGAGTGTTCCCATAATACAATAAGCACTGTATGGATCTCATAAGCTCCAAGGCACAGTATGTTATGTGTTTGGAATTCCTTGTATGCTTTTATACTTTGTTTTACATATTGTAATTTTTATATGCATTACCACATTGATCCTTGGAAAATTAATTTAAAAAAAAAAACATAATCAAAAGCAAACACATATTTTAAAAGCCTGCCAGCGGCAAATCATGTTCTGTGAGACTGCACTTTGTAACTGACAAAGAGACCAAACCACCAGACTGTGGCGGCGATCCAGCAGGGTGGATTTACCAGGCTCGGGAGGGGACAGGATCCAAGGAAGCTGTGGTCCCCCCCTCTCCGAGTCCCTCATTAGGGTAGCCTGATGCCGCAGAAGCATTGGACTCGTGACAGAGGAGCAGAAATGCAATCGCACAGCTCCACCAGCCAAACCCCACCACCATACCCAGAGGTATCATATCCAAAACGGGTCTGTGCATCCCAGCACAGCACTCAGCTGCAATGATTTCCAGCTGCTGGTGCCAGTATGACCACTAGACCTTCCCTGGAGAGTTGGAGCACCTCAGCCTTCACAGCCCCTTCCTCACTCTTGGTTAAGAACCTGGGGTCAGTGCGTTTGGCAGGGCTGAACACGTGTGAAGTCACGGCTTTGCAAGGTCAAGGGTATGATTTCCAACGCCCACATCCTCTTCCCATCAGCTCTCCTTCTCATGCCATGTGTCCTGATGTTTCATCTTAAGAACGGCATTCATGCAGCCAAGATCAAGCTTCCTAACCTCCGCCCTGCTCCATTGGTATTTTCTCATTTCCAAAGCCGCCTCTCTACACTCTTGGCCCCCTCCCTGCCCTAGTTTATTCCAGATAACATCTTTCTCCTCTCCGGCACCCCTTCTTGTCCTTTCTACAAAGGCCTGAAAAGCCAAGTTGTGTGACACTGCCCTTTTTAACCCTAACGTGCATGTGGTGTACATCCAAACCAGCACAATGGCTGAGAGTATTCTTCTTAAGAATCACCACTGCTCTTAGCTTGACCATGTAATGAGAACTTCCCATGCAGAAGAAGACTGGTGCACCAGGAAGGCCAGGATCCATGTCCACCTCTATACCACCAGCTGCCTCAAAGACAGTGGCAATAAATCATCATGACAATTAGGCAAGGACAGGTTATTAATTTATTTTCCACACTCATATCCCCATGCAGCAAGCTCCATAGGGTTACACTTTATATAAAAGGCACAAAGTATTATTTCCACCTACATCCCTGTTGGATTCACCTGGCGTCCCCTTTCTCTTGATGTACAGAGGTGACCCACAGACCTGTAGCTGGACATGAATCACAAAGAGGTGTCACCTATGCCCCAGGCTTCAGGGATCAATACACCCTTTGATGCCAAGCTGCTGGAACAAGACTTTAACAACAAAATACGGAATGTGTTAAGGAGACTCCTCCATTGTAGGGACCAAGAGTAGGGAGGATTTTGATCCATAGGAAGGAGTTCCTAGGAGAGAGCAAATCTGATCCGGTGCTGGTACTCGGGCCAGGGGTTAACGGGGTGTAGTGGAGCCAGGAGCACAACACAGACAACACTAGCATTGCTCAGGATGGTACATTTCAGTCCTTGCAAGTTCTCTCCAGCCCTCAGAGTAGTCCCTGAGACCAAAACAGATAGAAACCACTTCCGTCCTCTTCCGATTGCCACAGATTCAGAAGGTTAAGCCTCCCTGTTAGTACTCATGTAGAAAGATGCATCAGCCAGGAGCCACTAAGTGGGGACCCTGCTGTCCCCCCCACACTGCACACCCACCTGAACTCTGGGCAACACTGCTTTTATTAAATTTTCTCTTGCATTTAAAAGAAGTGGCAAAAATCCCTCATGAACTTCAGCTAGAAAAACCTTCTAATGGGGAAAACTAGAGATATTTTTGCAAGAAGCAGTAAGTATTAAAAAAAAAACCAAAAAACAAGAAAGAAAAAAGGGTTTTGCCAAGGCAGAAAAGGGCTGCTCGGGAGGGGATTTTTTTGCAGTCCATATATACGTTGCAGATGAACCACCTGGCATTTTGGGCCTTTCACCTGGCCCATTTCCAAATGCTGTGGCAGCCGCCAAGAGCCTGCAAACGTTACCCAGCAATCTCCCGCCCGCTCCGGGAAAGACTGACTCAAGCTGAGCGGCTTCATGAATGTCTCCGCTTGTTCAGGTCCCCGCGGAGGCCCACCACGCTGCTGAGAAGTGCCATTATTAAACAGCCCCATCCCGACTGGATCTGGAAATTTACTTGGATGTGGGTTTTTTTTTTTTGTACGCGGGACCTGGGCGAGCAGACAGACAATGACCGGTGGGATGCGCACGCCAGCTGGCCCCACCGGTAGGTAAAAACACTGCTCTCAATGGATATTTCATCTGTTTATTGTTGAAATATCCAGGACTGCAAACTGCATGGCACAGAACGACTGCGCCGGGACCATGGGCCACCAAGGGCTGGGAGAAGGGGAAGTGCAAACGACAGCAAGAACATCAAAACCAGCTCTCTAAAGCCTGCGCCCCCCTTCCACTAGCATCCAAAACCAAATGTGTTTTGACCAAATCAGACCACCACTGCCACTGCCCCTACCAAGCAAACTGAACTGGAGCCGCTGCAGAGCTTCGTTTAGAAATCCAGATTTTGACTGCTAATGCACTTTATGGGTCCCTCTTGATCACAACTGGAAAAATGATGGCATCTGAGATCCAGAAATAACAGAACTTGAGCCTGGCCGTCAGCATCCAGCCCACTTGTCTCTTCCAAGGGCTGAGCATCCTGACCAGGAGTATGCTCCTTGGCTGGGGGATAAGGGACCTTTACATCCTGCATCGCTACGGGAGGCAAAGGGATTAGAGAGTGCAGCGACATTTCAAAACAACCCTTTTTTCTTCCCAGGTCCACAGTGAAAATCTGCTCTTCTAAGGCCAGGGAATGGGGAGAAGGGACAAGGCTGCTGCTGGGCTCTGGGGTTTTTTTGCTGGACACAGGGACATTCACTATAACAGGAGGGCAGATGGGACGAACCACGGGCTCCAGCGTGCTCTGCACCCCGGCTCGCCGGGATGCTAAAGGAAATCGGGCTCAGATCCACCTCCATCCTTAGCCTCTTCTGGACGGCGAATGCATTTCACATTAGCTAATAAATTGCTACATCTTATGTTTCTTAGCCTGCTGGAATGATGAATATTTTGGAATGTATTTTGAATGGTTCCCTGCCAGAGTTGAACAATCATCTCGAGATTTTAAATCAAAAGGCTGAAAAATGGAAACCTCTGTATTTCCACAAAGTTCACTGCAGTTTGAAATGCACAACTCCCAGCAGAGGAGGCAAAATAATGATTGTCAGAGCTCCTGCGAATTGGGGCAAACGAGGGATATGTTGGAAATGACAATCCCTAATAGCGAGTAATAATCTTTGCCTCCAGGTGATGAATATATTACAGGATATCTGCTTATTGCTGCCCTTAATCTGGCTGAAATGCCGGATGCTCTAATGTGGAGGATCAGAAGATTTTGGGGACCTGTAAGGAAACGCAGGATATCTCAGCCACAAAGCACCACTTTCAGTCTGGAGCAGGGCTAGCAGATGAATGCTGCCGTTCTAGCACAATTTAACAGACTTTAAGCCTTTTTAAAGGCTCTAGCTAATGAATCACTTCCATTGCCAGACGAGGCACATCCTCACCTAACAGAGGAGTATCTCAAAACCAGCAAAAGATCTGATGGCTCACCCCAGGTAGCACAGCTGGAGAAACACAACTACGCACTTATGCTGCGCCCCGGTCCCATGCTCCAATTATCGCATCCCACCGGCTGCAGGACCCCAAATCATCTCATGGAGATGAACGGTCACCACGTAATGAGGGCTGAGCAAGCTCAGCACAACCCCAAAGCTTGGACACAAAGTCTCCGTCGATAAAGGAGACCAGTGAGTGGTCTTCTCTCATCGGAGCAGCCACAGATGGATCGGGTCCAACGAATAAGCTTCTCTCTCCCCAATGGAGATGGGCTGTCTAGACACATTGGCAAAGCCGTGCTGCCCAAGTTTGCAGCGCTGCATCCTTCTTGTATACAGCCTGTCAAATACAGCAAATTCCTGTCCCCTGGCCTGTTAGCATGGGCATTTTTTCAAACTTCCTAGTGTCAGTCATGTCCAGAAACGTCAATTACATTTAATGAGAAATTTTTAAACAGAATTTTTTTTTCCCCTAGGAAAACATCTTATATTTTTTTTTGCTCAATGCTCTGGCAAAATAATTTGTTGGTTATTTCATTATGTCCATTTTTACTAACAATTAAAGTAAAAACAAAGTAAGTTGAGTACAAAGTATTTTTAAGCCAAGAAACAGTGATATTTTAATATTTGAATGGCAGTGAAAAATCCGGGGAAAAAAATATTCTTTAAATAATAAAAAACTGTTGAACAAAACCTATAGGAGCCAGATGCGCTTCAAAATAAACCAGAAATGGGATGCTTTCACATTACAATTGTGCCATTCATGCTGTTGAGCTTCACAGCACAGAGAAAAAATTAACAGCAAATAATTAAAACCCTTCCAGTATATGGTATAAAGGTACACAGCAACTATTCCATTTCAGCTGCATATGCAAATGCTAGCTGGTGTATTTGTGAGTATTGCAGACCACATTTCCCAGCCATCATCAGTGCTAACAGTGAGGCTCCACATCGATGCTGGTTCTGCTCTTAACCCTTTGCAGAAAAACTGTCATTTTTGATTCATAAATGAAGTCAGAATAACTTATTTTACGTTAACGGGGCTCCACAGCAAGGTTTAATGGCAGCCCAACAGTTGATGGGCACCATCATGCCCCTGTGCTGAGACATCCCCACAGCTCCTGAAGCTTAAGCTCAGTCCCCTAACCATGATGGCAGGTAAGCATGGAGCATCACCTGCACAGGGCCCCAGATTGCCCCACTGCTGCAATGCAGCAGCTCCCTCTGCCTTATCAACCTACCAAACCATCATCCCAGGGCCTGGATGTCTCAGTTGATTTAGACATAAGTGGCCATGGGATGAGCTTTCCACTCTGCTCCACCAGTGGCACCCCTTGAGCAGACTTCTGAAATCACCTCGTCCCTAGGAAAGAAAGCTCAGCTGCTCCTGGCTGCTCACAGAAATCTTGGGAGTCTTCGGCTTCACTTAGAAAATCTCTGCCAACCTCTTTGGCCAAAGGAGCAAATGCATTAGTGAGTGTGCAGGTGACACCCTGTCAGAGGTGGCTTCCTCTCTCCTCCTCCTCCTCATGCAGCCCTCCACACACCTCCCAGAAATGGGTACCAGGGATGGACACGATCGCTCAGGCTGAAATCCCTCTCCTGCCAGCCTCAGGTCCCAGCCATGTGTTGGCAGGTGCTGGCACCAATGCCAAGTCAGGACTGATGAGCAGCTGTGGGCAGCCAGACACAAAGGTTCTGGCCATGGGCCACTGCCAGCCTGCATCCCTGCAGGCACGTCCCTCTGACCCACCCCAGGCCACTCATACCAGCTCCACAGGCACCCCCTTGGTCACAGAAATCAAATTCAAATGGAAAGACTGAGATCCCAGCATGGGAATCCAGTGTCCCAATACGCCAACAACTGTACCTGCAGCCTGGTCAGAGCCTGGATTTTCTGAGACAGGTCAGTTGGGAGTACCCCTCAACTTTGGGCACGAGGGGACAAATACAGAGCGGTGCTGGGTGGACAGAAACATCCCCCTTGCAGGTCCTGGAACATGCATATTGCTGTGCAAAGACCATTCCCATGCAACGTGGTGTAACAAAGATCAGAGCACCCAGAGAGCCACAAACCAGCTCGGAGAGAACTAAAGCAGAACAGTCTGGTCCTGAAATAGGTCCTCTTTTTCTTTCAAGCGCAGCTCATTAAATGTTTGCTGGAAAAACAGAAAAGCATTTTCCACAGAGAAGAGGACATCCAAGAAAAGCCCTTTCGGACATAAATTGGCAAGAGGCTCCCAAGCATTTATCTTCGGCATAGAATGTGCTCTGTCAGGAGGGCTGTAACTAACAATACGCTGAAAAACATGCCACAGACTTCCACTGTATTTTATTTGGCGCTAAGGGGTTATTCCTCAGCACAAAGTATTTGCAACTGGCATCAGTTAAACGAGAAATTACAACCTTCAAAAGACCTACTTAGCGTCAGCTGCAGAAAGTACGGAATTTGCCATGGGCTTCGATGACAACAGATTATGTCCCATAAAACGCTGCAAACACGCTCGGCTACAATGCTCGGCGTGAGCTGCCAGTGCAGCGGGGGGACGGGGGACTCGGCGCTTCCTGCCCCTTCTCAGGAGGCTCCCATTTGGTCTAGGACCAGTGTCACCCCTCGCCCCGACCCTCTGGCTCACGTGCCTGCTAAGTTCAGCCACGGGACTCGAGTCACAGCGAGCTGATTTCTGCAGGGGGCTTCCAGAGCTGACGGGCGGCCGGCAGAGCTGGGCTTGCGCTGGCTCTAGCCAGGCTGCAAAGAACCTCTGAGCCATACAGCAGCATCTCGCTCCATTTGGAGCAAAGTATCCCCAGCCTTTTAGCCCCACAGCTCATAAGTGCTAAGGAGGAATAAGAGGGAAGTGTCTTACTCCTCTGTGCTGGGTGTTCAGCTGGGATAGACTGAAGTCAAGAGCACGGATGGCTCAGGAGGGTATGGAACCCAACAGGAGGGTTAGCGAGCTCTGTGCCCGAGGTGGTGATTTGGGAGCTCCATCACCTCCTGATCCAGCACAGCTCAGCTACATCCCAGGATGAGAGAGACCTGTCCCACAGGATTATTCCCACCTCTCTGACAGGAGGAAAGAGCTCTGTCAGCAAGCTTCCCAGGCCCTCAAGCCTCTTTCCACTCCGGCTTGCCACGCGCTCCAGAGAAGGAAACCCTGGAGTCGGGAAACCTTCCTGGTGTTTCCTCAGGACAAGCACCATGTCCATGCAGGAACGCACGTGGAAGTGTCCTGCGAGAGAGCGTGTACTCCCGGGGAAGGAAAGAACATCACCCAGCCCCTGCTATCACCCAGGCCAGCATTAACCTGGAAAAAGCAGTGGAGATTCTCGGTCCAGAAACAATCACTGCCTCGGCTCTCAGAGTGGGCTCCGGAGAGGTCGGTTTGAGCTAGGTTTTCCTGCTGCAAACCCAGAGTCCGCTCCGCTCAGCAAGCTGTAAAACGCTCCCAACCCTGTGCTCTGCAAGAACTTTACTGTTTCCCTTCCCCAGCCCCAGGCAGAGAGGGGCAGCTACAGCAAACCTAAAAAGACAGGGGTTTATTGGGCAAAGCCCCTTCGTTTACCTTGCCCTAGCGGGACATTTAGCGATTCACAGGACTTGTGCAGCAACAACAAAAATGAAAGGGGGGAAAGGAGAGTTTCTGTGCGTCGCTGGAGCCTGCGGCAGGCAGCCTGCCCTGAGTTAGCACGCACTGCTCCAGCGCTTGTAAAGCCCAGACGCCTGCACGGCATCTGCAGCCTTTGAGTTAACTCCTGCTCCTGCAAGCCCAGGAATTGTCACTTGGCTTGAGATTGTGCCTGCGGGTCTTTGCGGGGCTGGGGGAGAGGGGATGGCTTTGCCTTGGCTGCGCCTCTCGGCGTCGTTCGTGTACAGAAGGAGCAGCCAAAGCACCACCAACCTAAATGTTCACGGACCATAAGCTGGACCCTCCCAGAATCGCACGATCGCCTCTGTAGCTAACCGGCATGGAGACGGGCTCCAGACAGACTGTGCCTTCTCTTGGTGCACCCTCTGTTGTTTTTTTTTTAACCTTGAAGCTGGCTGAGTCTTTCTGATTTATACACGCTGCCAGAGATTTACTTTTTTAACCCCAGGTTTTCACAGAACCGCAGAATCTGGAGCTTAAAAAAAACATAATTTAAAAAAAAAAAAAAGAATTAAGAGCCACGGTCCTTCAAGGAGTCAGAGCAATGCTGAGACTGCGCTTCGGTCCCACTGTACTGGCACGGCACATTCCTGCGCTAAGCGACAGTCCTCCCATAAAGGCTTCAGGGGCTCTGTTAGCGGGCCAGGCAAAACCTGGCAGCCTGGTAGCAAAGGCCTATCGTTAGCCAGTTGGCCCAATTTTAAAAGCTGAAGTGCAACGGCTAAACCCATCTGCAGAGCCCTTTGATGCTCAAGCCACTTGCAGCCAGGCGCCTAACTACAGGCTGAAAGGCCCAACTTGAGGCAACCGCACGGGAAAATCTCAGCCATTTCCCGCTCCAGACAGAAGTCAGGCAGCATTTTCGACAGGGCAGACCCTGGAATCCTCTCCCAGCATTTTTGTCAGGGTAAAAAAAAGGCCTTTTAAATTTAGTCTCCTTACAGAGACTTACAGGGAGACCAAGCGAACACCAGCAAACGATTGTATCGGAATCATGTTTTATTTCCCAGTGTGTGACGGGAAGAAGCGTATCAAACAGCATGTCAGCTGCTGCTACGGGTTCATTCCTGCCGAATTCACAGCAAATGCCGGGACTGATCCCAGCTTAGACACTGCTTTTACTTTGCAGATAGTTTAAGTGCCCCTGATGAAAAGAGACGCTTTTCTGAATCAAAAGCAAGAGGAAGAAAACCCCAAGTCTTCACATAAATTAAACCCAAATAATATTTTGACCAAATCTGTTCCCAACATTAGAAGGATTGCAGGAGCTGGAGATGAAAAACTCCTTTTAAGCTGGAGAATTCATCCCCTCATCCCCCATGAAGGATGGATGGGTTACTAAAACAAATATTACATTTCATTCTGGTTAACAACACTCGGATATTGGCTTACACGAACAGGGGATGCAAAAGCGCTCCCGGATAATTATAATTCACACACAGACGACTTTAAGTCCCCTTGCTTGCTTAGCCCAGGCTGTGATAGGACATGCAGTTTTCTCCCACAAAACTCTTCTGTTGCTCAGGCATTTGCTTTGTAGTTGCTGTAGCAGTTTAACTGGATCTATCACCCGGGCACAGAGGTAATAAAATACTGAAACTCCTCACCCCTCCCTGGGCACAGGCTGTATCTTTCCCTGGTTACTTGCCAGCCTATGGCCAGAGTCAAGAGCCCCATGCTCGCTGCCTGCCTTGGGAGACCTGCTGCTGCCCTCACTCAGAGCCATGTCCAGAGACATGGTGGCCCACATCCACCCACCCTAACCACAAGTCTGCCCTGTAGCTCCACCACCAGCTCCACCAGCACCAGCTGAAACAGGCCAGGCTGCCCCAAAACAGTGCTGAGTCCCTGAAACTGCCCAAGTGGCTCTGGGGTATCCTCTTCCACCTGGCAGTCCCTGGTACCTGAGCATCAGCCTTTCCAGCTTCCAGGTACAGCCTGTCACCAAAAAATCCCCTTGACTTCAGTTTTCACACAGAAGGGGCTTCAACTTCTCTCGAATCATTAGAGAAAGTGAGCCTGAGAAATTTCTAGGTTTGAAACCCAAGCACTTTAAAAAGTTACTACCAATACTAACCAAAAGGGCAATACCTCCTGTGTTTTTTAGAGCAGAGAATACATTTGCATGGCAGGGATACTGCTCCTGAGGCATTAGGTCTCCTGTTGTGGGTCTTGCCTTTAAACTGCAAAATTACAAAAAGTGGGAAAGGTGGTCAGAAAACAACCCTTCCTATCTCCTGGCTTTACCTCCTCCTCGCTCCCTGTGCCAGCTGAGCTCAAGGCAGTCTTTTTCTTGCTCAGAGCGTGGCTTGCCACATTGGAGCGAAGTGAGTTGAAGATGGGTCTCAGCTCTTTGAAGCAGCCACAACAGAGAGGACATCCTCTCCTCAGAGACGTGCCGCACGGGGCTGGCCCAGCCACCAGGACAGCAAAGCCAACATGCAACATGTGGCAGGAGAGAGGCAGTGACAGAGGATAAGCCACGGGCCAGAGCTTGCACCAGCCTCTCGCAGGATCCGGGCTCCCAGAGAGGAGACTGTGTCCTCGGATGGGCTGCTCTGGGCACCAAACCCCTTGGAGGTGCCTTACAAAAGGGCAGCCCAGCTTCCCTAACTGGCTTCAACTGGGTTTTCTGGAGAGATCACTTACAGCGCGACATGATCTTTGCCTCCAATCCCCTTGGCAGTTTTTGAGTTGTTGGCCGATTTCAACCACAACTTGACAGTTTGAATAGGAACCACAAACATAATACAGCTCCTACAATTTTCTTGAAAACCTGGTGCATCAGTAAAAGGAAAGAGGCATTATCAACGCTGGCAGCAAGAGACCAAGCAGCTGGGCAAGCTCAAGCTCTTACAAGACACACGAGAACCTAGACCAGAGCATGTCACTGCTCTGACAAAGTGAAGGGAAATCCCAGCAGAGCTCAGCCCTGATTGCTCCATGGAGATCTCAACCTGGAGGCGCAAAGCGGCAGGAGGATCATTGCCGACGGCTGCCTCTTTCACATCACACCTCCTCACCTTCCCCAGCGAGGCCAGAGCTGGAAGAGCCCAAGGCTCAGAAGGGGCAGCCTGAACTCCACGTTTTGGTACGGCTGCACCAGTCTTTTTTAACTATTAAACTTGGAGAAAGCAGAGACCGAGATGACAGCGAGTGCGGCGCTGACCGTGTCCGTATGCCCTGTCCAGGGAACGCGAGCAGCCCACGCTCCTGAGGGACCTCGGCCACACCATCCACCCGTGTTTCCCTCCCCTTTCCTGCTGCCACAGACCTTTCTGTGGGCTTGGACCAGTAGATGGCACCAGAATAACAGAAAAGCCCCTCCAGTTCTGCCCTCCGCATCTCCCCAAATGCTCCNTACAGCGCGACACGATCTTTGCCTCCAATCCCCTTGGCAGTTTTTGAGTTGTTGGCCGATTTCAACCACAACTTGACAGTTTGAATAGGAACCACAAACGTAATACAGCTCCTACAATTTTCTTGAAAACCTGGTGCATCAGTAAAAGGAAAGAGGCATTATCAACGCTGGCAGCAAGAGACCAAGCAGCTGGGCAAGCTCAAGCTCTTACAAGACACACGAGAACCTAGACCAGAGCATGTCGCTGCTCTGACAAAGTGAAGGGAAATCCCAGCAGAGCTCAGCCCTGATTGCTCCATGGAGATCTCAACCTGGAGGCACAAAGCAGCAGGAGGATCATTGCCGACGGCTGCCTCTTTCACATCACACCTCCTCACCTTCCTCAGCGAGGCCAGAGCTGGAAGAGCCCAAGGCTCAGAGGGGGCAGCCTGAACCCCACGTTTTGGTACAGCTGCACCAGTCATTTTTAACTATTAAACTTGGAGAAAGCAGAGACCGAGACGATGGCGAGTGCGGTGCTGACCGCATCCGTATGCCCTGTCCAGGGAACGCGAGCAGCCCACGCTCCTGAGGGACCTCGGCCACACCACACCATCCACCCGTGTTTCCCTCCCCTTTCCTGCTGCCACAGACCTTTCTGTGGGCTTGGACCAGTAGATGGCACCAGAATAACAGAAAAGCCCCTCCAGTTCTGCCCTCCGCATCTCCCCAAATGCTCCAGCAGCATTCCCCCCGAAACCCCTCTGTCCCCGAACACAACCGGGCAGGAGGCACTGGCAGCAACAGATGGCTTTTGGCTCTCTACTTTAAAACCCTGTTTAGAGCTGACCTCTAACAGGACTTCTAAAAGTTTTAGCAAACAAATTCAGGAAAAAAAAAAAAAAAAAAGTGGTTTCTTTCCATTTTGAGGCTTATAAAAACTTACCGCCCCCCCAACATAGATGCTGCTTTTAAATGAAAAACAGAATCAAAGTATTTACCCAAAGCATCTGCTTTCTCCATAATTGCTTTAATTTGGAGGAGGTTTGTCCCCTCCAGCTGGAACCGACAGAAATTTCCTGCCTGCTGCAGTTGAACAGAATCTGCATTTCTCGGTGTAGAAGCAATTCACCCAAGAAGTGCCGGGCTATGTTTTTAGGTAGGAAGGTGCCCTTCTCTTTTGGCCATTGTAGCTGTCGACATTGTTAAAGGGAAGTCTAGTACTTCTTCCCAAGCAGCTTCTGCTATTAGCTAATGACAGCATCCTCCACCCCGCTGGGCTGAGCATCCTCTCAGCTCCCTCAAAACAACAGGACCAGTTTGGGTCAGGGTGGACATTTTCCCACAGGAGGTACCTGCCTGTCTCTTGCATGCAAGAATTTTTCTCTTTACAGAGAGGCTGACCTAAAGCAGGATTAACAGCCCGGGCACAGCCTGCAGCAAAATCCAGCCACGCCATGGCAAGTTTAGGATGCCCCTACTCACATCCGTGCCTCGTGGTACCTCCTGGTCGTGGCAGTGGATAGCCATGTTTTCAGAAGGAGGACTCGGGCGAAGATGACGGTGGTCTCCAGGGAGGCTTGGTGCAGCGCAGACAGGACTCCCCTAGTCCCCGGCTCGGCTGCGAAGCGTGACGAGGTGTACCTGAGCACTGCACAGAGATGCTGAACACTCTGGAGCCACGGCCACGGCTCTGCCTGGGGGAGCTTTAACATGCTCATGGAGGCGCATAGATTTTTTCAGAAGCTTTAATCCCACCTGGAGTCAATCTGGGGCAAATTCAGAGACCTTCTGACTTTTCACACCCGGGACTGACTTTTGAATGTGGCTCAGCTCAGCGAAGTTTTAAGAGGAGCTCGATTATTTTGATCTTTTCCCCGCATCCCCATTATTAATCATACTGAAGCAAAGTGTAATTGCTCCAAACCAAACCATTTGCCAAACCATTTCTCCGCATACTTTTTACTTCACAGCCCTTCTAGGAACGGAGCGCATTTGGAAACCTCCGCGCTTCCATGCTCCTTGGCCAACATGAGGACACATGGCCGTGAGCACTGAGCATCGGTGCTGGGAAATGCCCAGCCTGGAGGGGTGGAGGAAGGCTCCCATCCCTGTGGGCTTGGTGGCAGAGCGGAGGGCCAGCCACGAGGGCTTCGTGCTATGAATGCTCCCGGGGGAGCCACCTTTCTGTGGCGCTTTGGCTATTCCTGATCTCAGCGGGTTCCTCCCTGGATGGTGACAAGAGAATGTAAAATGGAGTGCAGACACAGACAGCAGGAGATGCCTCTGACCATCACGGCCCTGCAAACCCTTTTGTTCCCTTTCCTTGGTGCCAGCCCTGCACAGCCATCTCTGACATTCCCAGGGAGCCCACCCTACCAGTTTGGAGCCCCTCTGTCCCACCAGGATGCTAAGCGCTTTAATCTTCCTCCCCACCATTAATTAGATTTGCAGCTCTCCCTGTTTTCCTCATTTTACCCAAAGCCGACAGGGTTGCGATTAAGAGAGACACCGTTCACACAGACTCTCAACCTGGCCAAAAATACCAGAAATCTCACGCAACAGCCTGTTTTCTTCAGAGCCACCATAAACTCAGAAGAGGTCCCGAAATAGGAGCTGGGCTATTTCCGTGTCTGATGTTTGCCCTTCGTAGCTCTGTGGAGGTTTCCCTATCTCTGCTATTCTTAACAGCAGGATTTCGGAGGGGATTGTCCTATAAATGAGTGGGGCAGCTGGTTCACTTAAGAGTCTGAGTTACGATCAGAGATGAGGACGTTGCTTTTCATTTTTTTTTTTGTTTCTTGCCATGTTTTGCTTCAAACCTGTAAACAGACTCGCACCGAGTGGATCTGCGTTCTCCATCTGGTCCTGTGATCCGATTTCCTGGCAGGAATACCCCTAAGATGGAATTGTGCAGGAATGCTGCAGCGCGTCCACCCGTCCCAGGGCCTGAGCCGAGCTCTCCAGTTTGCCGGTTTCTGCGCGAGACCCAGCCACGCCGTTTCACCCAGTTACCCCGCTAGCGAGACCAATAACTCACGGCTGACAAAAGCAGCTCTTCCAAAAGGGCTTCCAGACATTCAGGGATGGAGAAGCCAATGCTCTCCTTCAGAGTTATTTCTAGTGATTACACAGCATCTCACAGTTAAAAAAAAAAAAAAAAAAAAAAGCATGTTTTCTACCTCCTTTGAATGCATGTCTGGCTTTTGCTCTCAGCCACTGGCTCTTGTTCCACCTTTCTCTGATGGATTGAAGAGAGGGGAAAAAAAGAAAGAAAAGAAA
>JAHREE010000142.1:662152-814148 GCA_033628505.1 Tringa tobata
AATTTCCATCCCCCCTGATCTGGGGAAAGAACATTTGATGCCATCAAAGGGCTCCAGATTGAAAACAGATGTGCTTCCCCGAGCCTCTCCATGCATTTAATTAAGGCACAGGCATGGAGGAGACATTTTCATCATTAGTTTGCTTTCAGCCCCCCCCATCCCACCCCCAGTCCCAGTTTACCCTTTGCAGTCTCAAAGACCCAAAGGAGCATGGCAGGGCTGTGGGGCTCTGCTGTCCCCAGTTTGGGGGTGAGCAAAGTTGGTGGGCACAGGCTGGAAAGGCCAGAAAAAGCACTGGGGCAAGGTTGCCCATAGAAATGTGTGGGTGCACATACACCCAAAATGCCGTGTGTGCATCGATGTACACAGCAGTGTGTGCCTTACTGCACGCTGGCGTGGCCCTGCATCTGCATGGGAGGGAGCATTTGGGTATGATGTCCTGTGGCACATGCCCACGTGCTGCGTAGGGAAGGAGCTGTGTCTGGCTGGCTTTTGAATGCTGGCATCTTGTACCCTGGCTCTCAGGGTCCCCTGGTTTAGGCAAAGCAGGGTGGGTGGGTGGGTGGATGCACTTCCACGCTCCAAAGAACTGTTATCCATACACACCCCTGTAGGCTGCCCAGCACATGCAACACCCATTTCTCTGCCTTTCCCAGATATTTGGCTGCCTTTTTTCTTGGTGAGCTGGGGTTTACCCTCTTTCTCCCTGTTCTCCTTCAAATGGCTGTTGCAACTAACCTGTCTTTTCTGAGTGGGTGTTGCAGAGTCCCAGCCGTAAACATCCCTTTCCACTGCTCTGAGCCCCAGGCAATCTCTGCCATGGTGGCAACAGCAGAAGCCACAGAAACCAGAACAAGAGCTCTCTGTGCCACCTTCACCAGTATCCTCACTGACATCCCTGGTAAGAAGTATTTCTCTTTAGATGTGCTGATGTCTAAGAGCATCCTTTAGACAACTCTCCCTCCCAGCCTCAGAGTTTGGGAATGCAGCCCAATACCAGCAGATGCCCTAGAAAGATGGTGGGTGAAAGCACGTTGATGCCATGGGTAACCACACCAACATGTGTGCATCTGCTACAAAGGGATAGTCTCACCTGCAAGGCATCAAAGAGGCCCAGCTCCAAGACCAGCTACTGTGGCTCTACCCTGAAGTAAGCCACAGTGCTTCCCATACATACAGCACCCACTGGCTGAAAAGCAACACAGGATGCCAGATTCACATTTTGGAAGTGGCCTAAACACCTCCTTTCCCAGATGCCTCCTGCATCCACACAAGTGGATTTCTGTGACTGGGTGGGAGAACTCTGCTGAGGGACAAGATGAAGCCAAGGGAAACTCTTCCAGCTCTGTCTGTCTCAAAAGAAAGAAGTTTGGGAACAGTGGGAGGCCTCCAAGACTGCACAAAATACCCCAGGGCTCTTTTTTTTTTTTTTTTTTTCAACTTGCCATGGCCAGGCAGGCCCTAGGTCAAGGTGCACCTGCAGTGTGGAAATGAGTGTGGTAGGAACCTCCTGGGCTCTGAGAAGGATGTTGACCATGCTGCCACCTTGGATAATCAACTGGTTCTCTCCCTAGATCACCTGTAGTGCGTTTAGGACCAAGCTAGTCTTTCAAAGCAATGCTGCTCTGTTCTGCATATGCCAGAGGGCAGAATTAGTGCAGCATCCATGGTACTGTGCTCCATGGAGAGTATGGTGTGCCCGTGGGGAGCCTAAGGAAGGTAGAAGTTGTGATAGAGCCAGGGAAAAAATCCCACCAGGAGAAAGTAGCGGAATGTGCTCTTTGTAGCAGGGTGTCCTATTATACTAGGAATCACCCAAGCTTAAGGGAACAGGTGGGATGGATGAAGGGGACCTTGTCACTTTCCTTGCAGGAAATAAGTCACATGAGAAATAAGCGATGGACCAAAGCGGCCCACAAAGATAATAAGCAAAAGACAAATAGAAACAAAAGAATCAGAAAGATGAGAGAGAGGGGATGAAGGACATGCTCTCTGAGCTCCTGGGTGAGCAAACCAAGGGCCCTACATAGCTGCAGATCTCAGCCTGCCACTTAAACAGAAGTAGAATCTTTACAGGACAAGCATGAAACATCCCTTTGTTAGCTGTTTCCTTTAACTTGATTCAAGGTTTTAGAAAACTTCAGGAAGATATTATCACCTTACCTGAATGCTCAAGGGTGTTCCCTTCTAGTGCTTGTCTTCTCCACCTCCAGCCACCAGCAGTGAAAGCAGAAAATGATGAGGCAATTACCATCCATCTCAAATGCATCAGTTTCTTCCTTGTGTGAGCATCCAATAGCCAGCTCACTCTAGGATCTCCAGGATTTTCTGCAGGATAAATAGCCATAGGACAGGTATGAGCCACACCATGGCCTGCTGTAATCCAAAGATCTCAACACACTTCCCCCCATTTCAGATGGGGAAACTGACGAAAAGGCAGCTTGTCCTTAGCATCAAACCCCAAGCAGAGGAGATACGATGCCACAGTTCTCATAACCCTGAGGCTGGAAAAGACTCCCATGCTACAAATGGCCCATGACAGCAAAAGCACATACCATTTCAATGTCCCACAGGCCATCAAGTAGTTATTGTAGTTATTTAGTAGTAGCATTTCCTGCTTCACCACTTGCCTGGTGTCAAGCTGAACAGATAGCTCCTGTCCCCCACCATCCTCCCATCCCACCTTTCCTCTCCAATGTGCGCCTGTCTGGCAGCTGCTCACAGCCCCATTCCTCCACCTTCTCAGGCTGCCCACGGATGATTGCCTCCTAGTCACACTCCCAGCAAGGCAGGGACTTCTGAGCCCCTGCTGTCAGTCAAGGAGAGGAGAAAGCCCAAAGGCCCTGAAACATCCAGAAATCTGCTAGATAAAGCACCCCTAGCTGAAAGGCCAAGCCTCACGCTGCAGAAAGCGGCTAGACCCCAGTTTGGCCCTTTCTGCTCCCAAAATTGGTTATCATTTTGAAGGCATCAATGAGATTCATCAGCTGGAGCCCTGCCTCAAAACCTATTTCCTGTGCTGTGACCACATGTGATGCTCAGAGAAGGTGAGGCAGAAACCACAAACTTTCCCATTCTCCCTCCCCTAGTTGCATATCAAGAAGGGGAAAACCAAAGATCTGCACCTCTGCAGATGACCAGCACACTTGCTTGTGCTTTCTTTTCTCATAGAAAATTACAAGCTCAATCTGCAGTGTCAGTGAGGAAAACCCCCAACTGAAGTATTTGCCCCAATTCCTGCAATTTCCCATGAAATCCTGCACTTGGAAGTTCTTGTGGTTCCCAGCTCCAATATATGGGCTACCAAATTTGCTATAAGCCCTCAGAAACCTTCCCCTCACCTTCTCATGGGTCCAAACAGGGAGCTTCCTTGCATGTACGGCTATAGCCTTGGTGACAGTTTTCAGGTACAACAAACAGGAGCTCACAACCTTCCCAAGGGTCTTGCAACCAACAAGAAATACTCAGAGCAGACGAGCAGCTGTGGAGCAGTAACATCCCCAGGGCAGCTCATACTCCTTGTAGTTGGGATGCAGGAAGGCACCAAGCACTGAGTAAGACAGAGTAAGCCAAGCCTTCATCTGCTCTGCGCCCACGTTCAGATCTTCTGTGCTGACCACCACATCACACACCTTTCCCAGCATAGATTACACGCTTGTTTCAGGTGCCCTAAATATCTTCTCTTCTACCTGAGTTAAAAACAAAACAAAACAAAACAAAACAAAACAAAACAAAACAAAAACAAACATCAGAAGCAGAAGAACCTGTGGAGGCTGTGACTCACAGGTGTGGAATCTCAGCTGCCTAATAATATGGCACTTAAATGAAGCATTTTGCTCAGTGAGGGAAAGTAGTTTGGGTCTCTCTTCCCTACCTTATTTTCATGAGACTTGTCAGCATGTAATGTCTTACAGCCCTTTTTCAATCTGACAAATTTATTTCATCCTAGCAGTTTAAAAATAATATTGCAGGAGGGCAGCAGGGAGAGAGAAGAGCTAACAGCCAGTACCATTGCACAGGCCAGGAAACCTGACCAAAATGCACGCACAATTTCTTGTTGCTCTGTGCTTCTCGGCTTTAACCGTACAAAGTGCTCAGCTGTTCTAAGACATGCTGGGTGCCCTCCAGCACTGCTCTCCTTAGGACCTTGACAGGGTGCAAGCAGTTTAGATAGGTGATTCAGAAGACTGGAGGGCACAAATGATGCTTAGTCCTCTCCTAGGTCCATAGCGGCAGCTACTATGGAGAGGGAGTGCTCTCAGATAGACCTCCACCCCTTTGCATCCCAAAACATCAGCCACAGCTCCTTAGGGGCAAGCTGAAGAGAAGCATTGAATCAAAGCATCCCTCTGCTGCTGGCCACTTCTCAGGCTGCATCCAATCCTGTCCCTTGCCCAGCCCAGTGATATCCCCACTGCTGGACTCTGTTGCTGATGACCAGGTGCTGTGGAGCCAAACCAGAACTCTTGCCCTGGAAAGTTTTCCTCCCGTCCCCCTGTCATGGTGATTCAGTGAAATGTCTGGTCTCAAGCCTCTTCGCACTCGCTCTGTCCAGGGCTGGATGAGAACTCTACTGAGCTGGAGACAGAGAGCACCTGCAGGAACATGTGTGTGCATATAGGTGTATCACCTTACACACGTGTGTGAGCATTTGGGTATGTATGCTCACATTCAAGTCTGGAGCCAGACCTCTCCCCCACAAACTCCTGCTATGCTCTTGGGCCAGATCTCCCCCTTTTCTTTCCCACATAGAGGTGCATTATTACATCTGTGGGCATCAGGTAGTCTACAGTCATTTCAAGCTGTAAACTCAACATCAGGGTTTCTTTTAATCCCAAACATCTTGATATCATCTGGAAATGCCACGAGCAGTTTATAATTAGGGTTTAGCATTCAGATTAATACCAGCAGCTCCAGGGTGAACAGACCATCAGAGTCTAATCAAAGCTTAAATGGGGCAGCAATTTAAAACTGAGATTTATTATTCCTCTGCATAATATTTTGAACCAGGGGCCGAGTTCACATCACACACAATCATTCCTGGAAGTGCTATCACATCTCCAGTCAGAGTGAGGTGGCTTGTTACTTGTACATGGGGGCGATAAATACTAGGCTTCGGGAATTTATTTAGGAATATCGCAACATTGACACCGTACAAGATTTAGAACCTGAGGCAGGAGAGCACTTGCACACATGCACAATGCATGGGGCTCCAGCCCCGTGTGGATGGTGGGGCAAGACCATGCACTTACTTTTTTTTGCTGGGTACCAGTTGTAACAAGGGAGGTGGCCCCAGTAAGAGGTTCTCTGTTTGCCATCTCCTCTGGCCACGTGTGAGTAGGGGAGAGGAAGGGTGGGAAGGTATGTGGTACCCAAGGGGGGAATAAAGCCACCTCACAGCAATAGAACCACCATGGCAACTGGCACCACGTAGCAGGCTTGGTGGCATGGTCAGCTATGGGTTGTGGAGGGAGTCCTGGGCTGAATGCAGACAGGGAAATCTCCTCCTGAAAGATATATCTGCAAAGTCCCATCTGGATGGCCCCTGGGAGCACCTGCAAGTTTCAGAGGTTTGATTTTCAGAGTAAGGGCAGCTGGGCTGTCTGTGCAGCACCTGGGTTGGAGTTTTCACTAGCAGGGCTCCTAGCTTTTCAAATTTGCCCTACCCAGGCCTCCCCTGGCCCAGTTAGGGCTGGAGCCCTTCCCTTGCCTTGTCATTTATAAAACACAAGTGGAGGAGGCGGTTGGGAGAGTGGAAATTTGTTCATCAGTTTGTCTGTACAAGTCCCAACTTTTCGATTTCGAGACAGACTGAGCTTCAACGGTTGCCACCTAGCTTTCAACAGAAATGACAAGCACGTTCACCAGCTGGCAACAGCAAGAAGTAGTTTTCTATTTTCTTTTCCTATAAGCTTTCCACCAAGTGGAAGAGGGGCTATGAGGAAGGGAATATCCTCACCTCTAGCCTGGATGGTCTGTAGATCTGAACTAGAGTTCAGCTCTTCACTTCCCTGGCTTTCTCTTGCTCAGGATGCCCATGTGGCTATGAGCTCTGCCACTGGCCCTGGAGGCTGCCTCTGTGGAAGGTGTGTGTCAGCACTGCCCTGAGATGATCCCAAGGATCAGTGTGGAAGGAGCAGATGGCACGCATCATGGCCTCTCAAACCAACAGAAAACGGGGGTTCATAGATCCCACCAGGAAACCACAGCAGTATCAGTACAAACATCTCCCCCACCATAGTTTTGCTCCAGTGGCCAGGAGCCACGTGAGCAGAGGGTGACAGTCTTGCAGGTGGATGGCACTTGTCTTCATCCCACTTAAGCCTGCTCCATCCCTTTCAAGGATTTCAGTGGGGTTACCTGTCCCAGGAGCCAGGACTCTGGCCTAGCAAGAAACAAGGCTGTGGCCCTTTCAGGTGGCCTACTCACCTACCATGGCTACCTAGGGCCACTGGGACAGCCACCAAGATGCCTCCTTCCCCTGGGCCAGCTAAACAGAGCTAGCCAAGCTAAATCAGGGCTAAGCTGCGTGTTGCCAGAGGCTCAGACTTGAGCTGGCTCCAGAGCTGGCTGCACAAGGAGCCGTGGGTTTGGATAAGCCAGCCGTTTAACCGGGGTTTTATTACCAGGCAGGGTAACAAAAGCACTCAGAGGTCACCCGGGAACTTTAATCAGCACTGGGGGTCACTGGATATCAGGCTGGGCGGCAGGAGGGCAGGGCCTGGGGCACACAAATAAATAAATAGATGTATTGAAACCACCTCCCTTCCTCCAAATGATCTCCTCTCTCTCTCCCCTTCTCTACACACATTATAAAGATCTCTGCTCTTTACAATCAGACGTTCAAATGGCCCTAATTTCCCCAGCAGAAACTCCAAGATCTCCTGCAAATTTCGCTGAGAAGTTTATCCACAAGGCTCGGTTGGTTGTTTTTTTTTTTTTTTTTTAAATCACTCACTGCTGGAGATGAAAGTTCAGTCTGCTGGACTGCTCTTGGGCTGGATATCAGATATCCCTAACCCTGGAGAGAGAAAGCGTCCCACCAGCTTCTCTTCCCTGCAGGAAAGAAAAAAAAAAATACAACCCTCCTATAATCAGAGTCTGGGCAGACAAATTGGCACCACTGTTTTCGTCTTTTCTCTCTCCACCCCCCTTTCTGGAAGAGGACTAACCCTTTGGAACACAGTCACAACTCACAAATATTTGTGGGTATTATATTGCAAGAGGGAAAAAAAATCCAAAGGAAGGTAACTGTTAAAAGCTTAGTCCCTCTCCCATGGAAAGCAGCTTTATGCACGTCCATAAATCTCCTTTGTAAGTGGTCATTAAAATTGCGTCTTGTTTAATTTTTTTTTTTAATCTCGTTTAAACACTTTTTCCTCATCTTGCAAACGAATGATGTCATTGGCAGGCCCAGTAATGAACTGAAAAAAAAGTGAACTTTCTAGTGTTTTGGGGGCTCTCTCAAAAAGCAAACATTTCAATACCAGTCTGCTAATCTAGCCAAATACTTAAGCATGTGCTTAACAACCAACTTGTATTTAAGTGCCTTGCTCCCACGGGGACATCTGTCACACTCATCTTCACGCACAAATGATGTGCTTAAAGTGAGGAGCATGTTTAAACTGTTGCAGGATGAGTCCCTGGGCCTCGCTGCTGAACTACTCATTGCACGGGCAACATGACTGAGACCCCACAGCAGCTGCACCTGGGTTCCCTGAACCTCACTGACGGTCGCTGGTCCTTCCTCCCCTTCTGCAATTTTGAGACCAACATCCTTGGGGTTTCCTGCATTGCTGCTTTCTTTCAAACACTCAAGCCCACCTCTTCTTATTGCCCACTGTTCAAAGGACAAGGCTTTCTCCAGATGTCACAAAGCACGATCATCACTAACCTGCCCGGCCCTTTGCTTCACAGATATGCCCTTGACACCCAAAACGTTGTTTGGTTGAAAGGGTCTTTCCCAGACACTTGATTTGTTTGGTTTGGGTGCGTGGTTGGGGTTTTTAGGTTTGTTTATATATTATTTTTGTTTTAATTTTTTTTTTGGAAGCTGTTTTAATGAAGTGGAAGCAAAACCAAATAGAAGGCTGTGCAAATGGGGAAAAATAAAATGAATAATTGGCGTGGTTTTAATTAAAAAGCGGTTAACTGTTTCAGGGTGAAGAGCATGGGTTTGGGTTGACACTGTCTGAACCCTGGAAAGAGCACGTTAAGCTGTTCACCATGCTGCGGGTTAAGAAAATGGGAAATAAATACATCCCAGCCACTTGGAAAACTAAACCATCTTTAGGGCTCAGTTGTAAACTTTCTTCAGCAATTTATTAGAGTTCTAGAAAACACTTGTTGAGTAGCCTTGGCCTGTAATAAATATCAGTCCTTGTTTGTTTGTTTTTGTAATGGGAACAAAACCACATCTTTTTCTTTCTAAAGTGGATAATTTAATTACATGGCAAGAAACACATTCATTGTCCAGAATACCCAGAGAAGATTGCCATGAAACTTGCAGTTCTGTGGAGAGAGGAGGGGGAACAGAGCCAGCTGATACCCAGCATCGGTTTCAGGGAAGATTTTCTTGTTGGCATGCCCACTTACTCTGGAGATGATGGTAGCACTGGGATTGTCATTATAAACAGGAGGCAGAGACGGGCACCTCTGTGTAAGGCAGTTCTTACCCCAAAAGGATGTGGAGGACCCCAAAGGAGGGGCAAGGCAGCTGTGAAAGGAAAGGAATGAAGGAGAGTGAAAGGAAGAGACTTGTCCGGGCCATGCAGCCCGGACATAGGGAGCTGAGCTCCAGTCCTCCGTTCTCAGCCTGCTGTGTGCGCTCATGGATTTCTCCTGATTTCTTCCAGAAAATGCAAACCCCAGGTTTCTGCCTCCACTGCCAGCAAGGAGTCTGTCGTGTCCGTGTGTCAGCCCTGTTCCAGGAGCCCCGCTCAACTGCTTGCTGACACGTTCTGCATGCCTGGTAGGGGCCTCTTTCGGACCAGTTCCAATAGAATGGGTGTTGTTTGAAGGCAGAAAACCACCTCTGTCCTGCATCTCACATCTGATCCCAAGCTCTCTCTCAAACCTAGCTCCAGTCCGAAAAGATCAATGTTTTCTTCTAGAGGCTGAAGTGCTTCAACATTTCTTGCTCTGCAGGCTGTCACCCTTTCTGTGGGGACTTGTCCTTGCCTCAGTGGTAGGAGGCAGATAGGGGCAATGATCACAAGGCAGTGATCATAGGGTGATACCCTATGAGAACATGGAGTGCTTGTGAGCATCCGTCCCCTTCTGTGCCCCCGTTTTTGGGAGGCTGCCTTGCAGAAACAGGAGTCGATGTGTTAAAATCAGTTCTTGGTGGGTTTGGTTCGCCCACCCTCTGCAAGCAGCCTGGCTCTGGGTTTAATACTAGAAAAGTCTCTGAGCTGAAACAGCTGAAGGGGGGTACTATCCAGATAAGCAATTACCCAGTGTGTTTTCCCAGGGACAGCCCAGCAATTATGGTCAGCAATAAAGAAATCCGACGGTTGTCAAAACACAGACCCTCATTCCTCCAAGCTCTTCTTGAGGGGCACAATTAGCGTGCTGATGTGATTAAAGCCATGTTCAGCTCTATGATAGGAGAGCCAAATGCACCCAGATAACTTGTCCGAAGCCAGCCGCTTGAAACTGAGGCGTTGGTTACCTGATTTGTAGCCAATCAAGTAGAAATCAACCATTCCTGTCCACATAGCTACATCATGCCGTTAAACAGCCAAACCCTCTTCTCTTACATGTCTTTGAGGGAGATGAAATCCATATGGCCCAGAGAGCGAGCGCAGGCTAGGGATGGAAGGAAGGACAGAAACAGCATTTCTTCAGGACAGAAGACAATGGAAACGTTTCCACTGATTCCAATAGGTTCTGAACCAGCGGCTGCAACCAATTTTCCTCCTAAATGGACTTCCATATGTCTAAAAAAGTCTCGCAAGTGCTGGAATTTGTTACAGAACAAACCTGTACTTTATTACTCTCCTCCCTGACTCTGAGTGTTTCTCCCTTTAAATTCCTTGGTCAGCCATTTCTGTGCTTCAGGGTTCGCTTTCGAGAAATGCATTCATTTCTAAAGCAAACATTTTCCATGAAACAGAGAAAAGTCTCCCCCCTCTGCTCCCAGACTTCACTTCGCTTTGCTGAGAACTTGTGTCTTTAGCTTCATCGGAAAAATAAGTAGCTCGATGTGTAGAGGAAAGCATGGGGAGGAAATCAAGTTCACCAGATCTGAAACCTTCTCTACAGATAGCCTCTGAAATGCAGATATTTTGGAAAACACCTAGCAAAGCTCTTTTTTAACAGAAATTTTCCACTTCTCTAAAAACAGAAGAGATTTTATTTTGCACTCTTTGTGACATGCATCTTTAAACTACAGATTTTTCTGTTTCCTTCTTTCATTAAAATGAAACAAAAATTGGTAGAAGTGGACTTTTTAATTTTCATCGAAAACTTTTTTGTAGGGAAAGTGAGTGACTTTCATAATACCCATGCTATGTACTACATTTAAGGGATTTAGGAACCTATGTATCATTTTCAATAGCTGTTTAGGCACTACAAGGGACATTTGCATGACCAGCTTCATATCTATATTCCAGTACTATCAGTAAAAGTCAAGCAGTTAAATACCTTTTATCTTGTCCTGAGGTGTCAATGAAAGCCAGACTTTCTTCAATGTCTTGAAAATACAGCTTAAGTTTGATTAAGTTCCTAAAGCCTAATAGAATTTTTAGAATTTTCTCCTAACGCAATACTGAAATGGCCATAAACATTATCGTTTTCAAATTCATCTATCTGAGCAACAGTATTTTCTATTTCCTTGCAAGAATGAAAACACAGGAAGAAAGTTTCAAAGCAACTCCCCCAAGGAACATCCCTAAAGCCCCATTTAATTCACAATTTTAAGAAGTTTCTAAGCTTCCAAAGTATTTTTCAGTTGATGTTAACTTTAGTTTAAGGGTGTTGTTTCAAAACGGAATCTCAAAACATTTCATTAGAAAACAAAGCCAAAATGCTTGGTTTTCTTTTTCTTCCTTTGCCAAAACAGTTCGTCAAGCTGATGTGAATTCACAGATATTTTCAGCCAACCTAAAGCACAACCTCTGGCAAATAAATAATTTGCCTAAAAAAAGAAGCAATTGTCCTGTTCTAAGAACCAGGATAAAATCTATCCATGATTTTAAGTGCTCAGACTGAACAATGATGGAGTATTTGCCCTGATGATAGAAAAAGAGAAATAAATTTTGCTTATTACTTTACATATATATTTATACATATCTGAAATTTATATACACGCACATACACACACGGCCCTTTCCGTCCAACACGAATGTTTTCAACACAGAAAAAGTAAAGAGAAGAGATTTAGTGCTGATTAGAACAAAAGTCGCACTGTACCTTACAGATTTCAGCATGTCTCATTAAAACCAGGCTTGAAATATACATATCCTTTAATAAATAAAGCTTAAGGTACATAAACACTGCAGCGGATATAAATTATTTTAACCAAAGTATGTAGGGAAAAAAAAATTACTGGAACACCATGATCCAGGGAATTTTACAGTAAATTGGACTTCATCAGCGGTTTTGCATTTTTATTTGATTTTGGAGTTCCTCCACTAAAGCTGTAAGTTTTGTAGAGTTTATTTCACACCTTGTAATTTAGAACGTTACACTCCATCGAAATTCCTCTCAAAAAAAGGACCTGAGTAATTAATGTCTTTGGGCTCAACGTTCATTATATCCCACTAGTGTGAAAATTCATAAAAATAAGACACGGGATTAGGAGCTTAACAGCCTCACACATTTGCAGAGCTGCTGCATTGGCAAATATTTCTCTGCCCTTTCGGAGTGGAGCACTCTCCTGGCTGGTCTCATTTGTTTCGTTGGATCATCCGAGTCATTAGGAAGTGCCTGAAAAGCCACCCCATGTCTCGCGCTCATATTTTTTCGTGGAAGCCGAAAAAATAAAAGGGGTTTGGTCCATTTCTTCCCATGCTCTTCTATTTTCTTCATTTGGTGGCCAGGATGTGCTTTAACTCCTCATGGGAGACAGTGGGAATTTTGGCCATTTGCAGCAAGGGGACTCCAGATGCCCTTGGAAAGGAAGCAGGACCTAGGTTTTGATTACTGAGAGCTGAATCGCTTCCTTTATGAAAACACCCTGGGTTCTCCTCCCTGGTTCCAAAGAGGTGGAACAGCTCTGGGTTGAATCACAGACTCCATTTTGCCCTCGGTGGATTCACAGATACAGCGGGCGAATTTGTCCAGTGAACAGCAACTTTGAGTTTAATTTCGGAGGGACATAAACCATTCACAAAGTTGGGCTGAATTTGACAAGCACCTTTTGCCAAAAAAACAAACAAAACCAACAAGCCTAATACAGGAGGCTCTTTTTTAAACTTCAAAACATTTCATTCCAAAGTGTTTTCAAAGCAAAGAGGTTGACTTCACGTAGGTGTTTCTGAAATGAGCCTTTTGGAGGTTTTATTGAAAAACCTGACTTTAGAAAAAAATTAAATTAAACTGTAAAATGGAACATTGTGTTTCAAATCACACACCGTGTCCTAGGTTGACTCAATATTTCTGGTTTATTTTATCTTTTTTTTTTTCCTTATTTTTAAGACTATCCTGGTTCAAAACAAACAGAATTGCTTCATTCCCTGGTCCCCTCCCCCAGGTATCTGGATTTGACCACAGTACAAAGCATCCTTTATTCACACAGGTCGCAATCATTCACCCCAGGACATGGCTGTCCAGAAACCTTAAGGAGTAGATCAGCACAGCTCTCCCTGCAGCTACAGCTACTCAATTTCTTTCTAAACTGGGTGACTCCTATTGTGCTGAAGTCCCTTCCAGACCTGAGTCACTCATCAAGGCTCCCTCTATAGCTGCCGGTGAGAAATTCCAGCCCAGGATCCTTAGGACAAGCCATACTCTGAGCATATCACTTGATTTTAGAGGAAACCAAGCTGTTCAGTTTGGACTTGGAGATACCTTAAGTGAGGAGATGTGAAGTCCACAACAGATCTACTCTTGGACAGAAAGTATCATTGGAAATTGCTGTTTTCATTACTGCACGTGGCTGTGGAAAGGAAAACTTTTGTCCAAGACAGATCAGCTATTGCATCTGCCCTGGAAATTAGTTTGTCAGCAGCAGCTGGGAAAAGTGCATCAGCATTCAAGTAATTTGCTGCCTTCTGATGTTTAAGGTCACATTCGCATTACCTTTCTGCCAAGCGCTTTTTGGCTGAAAGACGATGCACGGTCACCGATCCAAGGAAGAGCTTTTCAGGAAGTTCTCCAAAGAAGAGCACGCCAGAAAAAAAGGCCCATTTTACTTTACTCTGCACGTTTTTATGCAATACAATTAATGTAACTGTTTTAGCATCCTAAATGAGGTTTACACATTTTACCCCATGAATAGTGCTTCTAACTGAATGCAGTGAGCACACTCTTAAAAACAAACACAAAAATTGCACATCTTCTTTGACCTTAATGAAAGCTCCTACCTCCAAGCTTGATCTAGAGGCTGTTGCAGCCTGCCTTTGCTCTCCAGTCTGAGAGCTGTTTTGCGCTCAGAGTAAGCCACCTTTGCAGCAAAGGGCTGAGTGGATTCTAAGGAAACATCAGGGCTTCTCAGATGGGTGAAAACTGGGAGATCGCTCAGCAAAGTTATTCTTTAGTTTGATCAAAAAATCTGTCATCACGTACTCTGGCTGGTGAAGAGGTGATAAAATCATTCAGCTTTGGGACATGGAGCGGTTCTCTCAAATTTAAATCAGATGGAAAGAAAGACAACTTGTTTTCAAAAGTAGTTAAGCTCTCAGCAAGGATTATGACTCTTATCGTTTTCTTGTAGCTGCAAATTGAGCGTGTTTCAGAGTTCCAATATAGCAGTAAACAACCACCATACTTTTCTTATGAACTTATCTTACATCATAGCTCTGTCCCCTTATGAGGACAACAGCCACGAAACCTGGTGCTGTTGTCCATGCAAGCATGCAGTGATCCAGCGCTTTGCCTGCTCTGAGGATATCTACATGACTTGACGCACAAGCATGAAGATGAGTCACAGATGGCTCTATTAGTGTTGGAAACTCATTGCAGATCTGAGCAAGTTTTGGATGCTTCCCACCATGCATACTTCACTCCCTGTCTCACTGCAGAGCCTGCTGTGCAAATGCTTTAAAGGGTGACACAGAGAAAGGGCTGTGCCTTGGGAAGAGGAAAAACCATTCTCCTCAAACACAGTTTATGGGGCAGGGAGATTCAGGTTTAAACTGCAGCAGCGGAGTTTCCAGATAGAGCTTGGGGTAAACTTCTACTGCTCAGAGACAGATACTCCTTCACTGCAGGGTGCAGAAACTATTGGACAATTATCTGTCAGGACAGACAGGGTAGACTTGGTTGCGACTATGAGTTATAGGACATCTTGAGATCCTTTCCAGTTCTGTCACTCCAGAACAGGGAGGTCACCCTACCTGCACCTTAATCTTGCTTGGAAGGTGCACCCCAAAAAGACATAATCTACAGGTCAAGTTCACACACAGCAGCCACTGAAGTAGCAATCAAAGAAATAACACTAATACAACCTTTCAGAGGGAGCAGAGCTCACATTTCTTCAGGGAGACATCCCTATGAGCGTCACACATACCTGCACAGTTAAGCAGTACTGAAACAACAGGTTTTGTTTGAGGGTACCCAGGACTGGATTAAAACTGCTGTGACCCCATGCAGCCAAATACCGATGCAGTGTATACCACTCTGCATAGTCAAATTTATCCTCTGAATTGTTATGGGGTAACTTTAGTCTGACAGAATTCATGCCAGATGGGGTATCATATGTCTTTCTGCAGTCAATGTAAAACATGAAGCCAATATAAACACTATATAGCATGTTCTAGCTAATTCAACACAAACCAACACACCTGATCTGGATCATATTTGTCCTGCCAGGTGATTTTGCAATACACAGAGTGTTAATGATCTGGAATCCTAGCACCATCTATTGCCCTGACAAGTCCTCATCTAGTGTTTCCTGCTTAAGAAAACCCTCAGGTCAGTTCAAGCTCACGTGCAGCTTTCAGAATACTAATGCCATCCTGACATGTTATTCATGATGAGTTTTCCCATTCTCAAGCAATCAGGCCTACAAACGGAGCCTGTAGGGAAAGGGATTTATGCCTCTTAGCAGAGATGTAAGAAAGAACATTGATACTCCGACCACTCCAGAAAACCACCCAGCAGAAGAGTCCCAGCCATCCGCTCTGTATGAGACAAGCAGCCCTTGACCCACTCTTGGCAGTAGAGCTCACTGATAGCCAGCTGTCCAGGCTAGTGGAGCTGTAATTTGAGGCAGGTCTTCATTAACCTGAGGCTCTACATCATGTGGCATGCAAATCCAGCACACCTTCTGTGCCCAGTGCTAGGACCTAGCAGGGCTTTCTCCCACCTTTGGCTGTAGATATCACACATGCCTTCCATGTCAGTTCCACCGACCACCTTGCAGCAATCTCCTCAGCTAGAGCTCAACCTGCACGATGTACCAAGGCACCCTTGTCCTTCAAAGATACACTGTTGTGTCCTCTGAGAGCACCTTCCGCTTCCTCTGGGGTGAAGGCCAACTCCTGATACCCCCATTGCCACAGGCAAACCTGCTGCCTGCTTGTAGCCCAGCTAGGACCGCAGTGTTGGATTCATCTCTGCAGCTTACCTTAAACACCCCAACAGGCCTGGCATGCACACGAAGCCAGGGCCATTTCACCCCCCTTTCCAACCCGTATCTCCAGCCCTGCAGGACAATTGTCCCTGGCCTTCACACACCTCTACTGTGCCCCAAGTCTTCAGAGTCCAAAGCTTTGGGCTTAACACTAGATATTGTCATCATGACTCTCGGCCTTGAAATCAAGGAAAGGTCTAAAGATGCCACAGCCCCATCTCTTAAAGGCAGTGCAGTCATCAGGTGAGGGCTTGACTAAGTTTACACAGCAGGAAAGTGGCACTGGCATGCTAATCCCACCTCACACAGTCCTAAATGGGCTTGCACAAAAAACCCCGAGAGGCCTCTTGTGTCAGGGTTAGCTGGTCATTTCTACCACAGAAACTCCTGTGTCAGAACCTGCAAGTATTTAAAATTCTCAATATTTCTTGTATTTGTTGTATCTGTCTTCTGCTTTTTTTGAGCCTTTATGTTAGATGGTGCTGAGCTTTCAAGCTTTTCTCTACAGGGGTGAGGCCACCAGGTGACCCACAGTGTGGACAGCTAGCCAAAACTCTGTGGAGATGGAATGTGAACAGATAGGGTGTGGGGAGAAAGCTCTAGATGGAAGAGATCTGGCTATGAAAGGTTTAAAATGACCCCGAGAAAATCTCTAAGTTCAGAGTTTGGTAATACTGAAGGGGTGGAGAGGAAGGAAAATTTTAGAGAGGAGAAGGAGGACTTCCCAGCCTTACTTTATGTTACTGATAACAAGGCTGTGTCTAAACAGACCACCTACCCCCTCTGAGCATGGAGTAACCGTAGAGGCGATACCCAAGCAGACATGCTGGAGGATTGTGTGGCAGTTTTCCGCCTGGGCTTTGCCAATGCCTGTCTCAGCACTAATTATAAGAAGCAACCCCACTATCCAGAAAACAAGGAGGTGCAAATTTAGCAGAGGAGCCTAGGGAGGTGTTGTCAGCGCATCTCTTTTTAAGGACATAGCCCTGACAGAACGTTTAGCATCTTTTCTTTCTGATAACTACAAAAGCTTGGAAAAATAAAACAGAAGAAACGCAGAGAAACGTCAGCTGTTCTTCAGGTCCAAAGCAGAAGCAGGAATCTTCAAGGCCATGCAGGTCTGGGAAACAAAAGCTCTGAGTTGAATTAGTTGTGTACCAGTCGGTCCTGTAAGAGAAGCCAAGTTTCTACCTTGCATGGATTCCCTGTGCTCTGGTGTGCAGCTGAGCCCCTGCCGTCCACAGGGTGGATGTTTTAGTGCCTGGCTCTTTTTAACTGGCACATGTTAAGAGCTTTGAATTAACAGGTGCATAAAAACTGTCAAAAAACACTTAGCTCTCAAGACAGTCTGTCGGTTGTATTAAAAATATGGTTTTATGTAACCACATTCTCTCAACACTTGCTGGGTATTACGGCATGGGAAAGTCACTCGCCCTTTCCAAATGAAAGCAGCGATGTTTAAATTCACCCAAAGAAAAGGAAAAAAATAAAGAAAACGAGAAAGGCTACAGTTCCTCTGATCTTGCCAAGGAATTGCTCCTGTTTTCCACACTAAAGGTAGATTTCTTCCAGCAAAATAGGACCTGCCTAAAGCTCCAGACGAGAGGCAAGCACTCTAGCAGGTCAAAAGGCCAGTGTCTTGCAGCCTTACTGAGCTGAAAATAAAGGATTTTTGACAACTGAATGGGAAGATGTCTCACTTTCTGACTGAGGAGGTGGTATTTGCTGTAAGTGTGATAAAAAAAATCAGAGCTTAACAGAGGTTTAGAGCTACAAAAAAAGCTATTTGTGCCCATGTTTCAGAAGGGGTTTAGAAATGGTTTTTTTTCTCCTTCTTCCCTCAGTCATGAGTCCTGAACATCTGGGATCCCAGAAACAAAAGCATCAGGTTTCCAGAGTGGAGAGAGTTGTAAGACACAGGTCCAGGAGAATTTTTAAAACTCTCGAAAGCATTTCTGAAATCAGTTCCTTTTTAAATATGTGGCAAATACATTAAAGTGGGCTTTGGATTAAAGTTTTACTGCCTCTTGATAAAAGCCATTCGCACCTTTGATGTGTTTGTGGATGGCAGCCATCCCAAATGCCTTCCCCAGGCCTCACGCCCATCAGGAAGTCTCCCTCTGGCTCTCTCCAGGAATGCCCAGATGGGTTATCATCTGTCACTTCTCTAGAGGTGACCAACTCAAAACAGCCACCTCTGGCGTTGCAGACACAGTAGGTGAAAGCAAAGATTTCTGAGTGCAAGTCTTTAGGTTTTAATGGTGAATGTGGATAACCCCAAAGCCTATGAGAAGTGGGAAGAACAGCAGGAACCTGGGCTTCTGAAACTGGCTCTGAGTTTAATCCTCTGAGTTTTAATTCTATGAATGAAAGTATTTCCAGTACCGCTCTGTGCTCACCCACCTTCTGCTCAGCCTGATGGCTCTGAGGAGCCCTGGTTGGTTGCATAGCCTGGAGGACAGATGGGTCCAGGAAATTTCTCGGCAGCTGCTGGAAGGAGGAAGGGAACCATTTGAAGGATAGAAGGTGAAAACTTATTGGTGGCTTGGGAGGGTTTGAGTAATGAAAGACTCGAGTGCAGTTGGGGCAGAGGAGATGGACTAGGCCTGGAAAAGTAAATTGCGATTCCCCTCTATGAAAAGCAGATACAGCTTTGTGGATGTCAAGGCCAGAAGAGATCATCATGAGTGTCCAAGTGCAACTGCTAGGCCAAAGAAAGTATTTTCTGATAGCTTCTCAGGTTTTGCCAGGGAGAGAATCACCCAAGAGACTCACAGAGGGATTGCCACTGACAATACCAGACATGCTGAGCAAGTCGAGGAGTGGGAGTCTGCCTGCTTGGCAGCGCTTGTTTCCTGCAGAACTGGTTAATGTCAATGAGACTGATGAACACTCCACAGTAGTTAGGGGATGCAGTGGGATGTCAGGGAGAAAAGTCCATCACTAAATATTTTGACTTGAGTAACACAAAAAAGAAAACAATTGGCATTTTAGCAGACAGGGAAAAAAAATATCTGGAAGCAAGAAGAAAATCCTGCAGAGAACCAGGCATGACTTTTTAAAACAGCTGCAAGATGTTCTTCTTGAAGGATGAGAGAAGCATGCTAGAAAAATGCTGGAATGAACCTGGTTCTTTATGAGCACATCCTCATGCCAAATAGTATCATCTTCTTTGCCATGAAGCTAACCACCGAAACGTGGGACCAGCTGCAGCTCACACGATAACAAAGCCAGAGACACAACCTCTAGGACATCATCAGCACTACAGACAATGAAATTTGCACAATCAGCAACGAGAGTCATTGCCTAAACAGCCACAGAACTACTCAAAACATGATGCAGAGTTTTGGGTGATATTCAGAAACCTAATTCAGATCCAAATTGGGAAACTTTGAAGAAGATGATGTCTGAGTTGGATTAACGCTTTCTTGAGACAGAGGACCCGTCTACACTGGAATGGGAAAAGTGACTCGGGCCTGCAAAGACACAGCTGTTTCACTCTACCTAGCTCGTGCTGCAATGGCAGCGAGTCTACTCAGCAGAGTTTTCAGTACACACTCACAGCATGGGTCTGCAGGGAGTTTGTAGAGTTTGTTGCCCAAACTAACAATCTGAGGGGTAGCCAATTCATGACTCTTCAGCCATACCATACACAGTCAACAAACTCTTCTAGAGGGGTACTCTTGCTGGGCTGATGGCTCATGAGTTCCTCAGGCTGGGTAGTGCAAAGGTTTACCCTTCCACATGGAGAAAGGAAGGAAGCAAGATAATACAGCTTGCTGAGACACCATTTGCAGGAAACCTAGCTCCATCCTCTAGCCTACCTCTTGACTTACACCAACAGTGAGTTGCTGTCATCTGCTGCCTAGGAATGACTCCCAGGGCTCTCCATCCCTTCAACTTTCCTGGGGACACGGTGGTCCACAGCCATGTGGAGGCAATGGTTAAGAAGGTCCGCTGCCCTAGACAGTAGGTAGCTGAAGGGCTTTCTGTTGCTGCTGGACCTTATGACTGCAGTGCAGTGAGGGCATCCCTTGACATGGATTGCTAGCAAGACACCTTATGACATTGCTGAGTTCATGGAGTGACTCTATCCTTTGTTCTTCTACCTCCTTTGCTGGCTCTTTGAAGGAGGAAGGTGTGTCTGTGAAGCAACTCAATGAGGTCTCCTTCATGACATTTAGAGTACAAGTGCAGAAGCAACAAGAGGTCAGCAATTATGCATTTGGAGCTGCTCCCAAGGCGTGTCAGTGAGACCCTGACTGCTTCTGTTCCGTTATCCCATCACAGTATTTAAGTATTTAAGTATTCCCAAGTATCCCATCACAGTATTTAAGAGTTCCCAAGCCACAGTAACTTCAGAGCAATACCTTCCCAACGACAGAGTAGACTAAGATCTTCGGCTCAGTTTGGCCCTGCATCATCAGGGAATACCTGCAAACCAGAACAAAGACCCACTACTGTTCACTGCAGGGAAAAGAAACATCAGAGAGACATTTGAAGGGTCAGATTCAGCACTGACAACAAGAACATGAGAGGATCACACCAGATGATCATATATTCAGATACATCATCAGCACTGCCAACTGCTTCAGAGAAAAGCAAGAAACCCTGCATAGGGAAAGTTAAAGAGGACCATCATTTAGGGATTTATTTATGACACGGTTCACATGTCAAAAATGGAGGGTTCACGTTTGTTACCCACTGAGCAATTAAGGTCTGTTTGTGTGTTTTTGTCTTACTCAGCTCTAGCCCTCAAAACCAGACTCAGGGGGGGGCACAACTTCAGCCCCTGCATGGTCTGAGTGAACAGTGATTCTGTTCTTTCATTCAGCCATCTTTCCACATCTTCCCCAATTCTTCAAGAAGCAAGAGACTGAAGAAGTGTCTCTAGCCCCGCAGCTTTCACATTGCATGATTTATATCCACTCCAATGGGATCACAAGGCACTAAATGGGTTATTTCAGCTCTTGGGGTTTCATTCTTTGCTGTAAGGAACTTCCAATCTTTTCTCTTATTGCTTGCTCTAATGGATCCCAGTACTCCATCAGAGGACTGGGCTGAACTGGGCTAGCAGGGCCATCTGTCCCATCTCAATTATCCAGCAGTCTCCAGAAAACAGCACAGCCCTTACATGGTGTAGCCCTGGAAAAGGGAGTCACGGGTTGGCTACCCAGCTCCACAGTACAAACACAGTGCCTGGCCCCCACACGTATGCTTTCCAGTCTGATATCACATTGATGGCACCCTGCACATTCTGCACTCATGCCACCACCAACCACGGCCTATTCAGTAGGACGCTGTCCCCATCCTTTGAAAGATGGTGTGGCATGGGGTGCGGAGACTGCCACATCTCTGCTATGCATCAGGGCTGCTTTACTTACTGCATAAGAGCAATTTTTCCCACTTCTGCCCCCTCGCACACACGTGCCAGGTGTGAAAACCAGCTCAGACATTAAAACCCACTGCTCAGCTCTAGCAGCGTGGAAAAATAAAATCACTGGCCGATGAGCCAAACAAGCAGGTGGGAGTGGTATGGACAGAGGCAGGAGAGACAAGGTACTAAACCTGCCCAGTGCTCCCAAGCGCCTCGTTATACTGATTTATGTTTAGCTAATTGAGAAAATGACTCTAACTACACAATCCAGGCCCTAATTCAGAAAGGCCCAAGCTTTTTAGTGTCTCTACCTGTGTCTTAAAAGGCATGATTTAAACCCTGTAACTAACAGGCTGCCAAAGGCAAGGATTTGAAGGATCTGATGTCCTATCATGCTGAGGAGGTGAGGCTTGGCTAACTTCTCTCGTTACTTGGTCTTTCCCCACTGACGTACAAGTTTGCTGCTGAGACATAAATCAGGGGAAATGATGAAGGAAACCAGTCTCGTGCCCCATCAAAGGAGCCAACACTCGTTTTAATAGGACCATGCAGACAAGCCTAAATAGGGCACTTAACAAGCATGTGGTTTCTATTATACCAGCCCACATCTTTACACCCCGTTTGCATTGCCACTGGCAAAACCCTTTGTCCCTTTCGCACCACACCTGCTTATAACCACAGAATTAGAAAAGGTACCACGATATAATACCAAAGTGTTGAAGTTATGATTTCTCTGTTGGATCAGGCCTGCAGAAAAATTGTATCTAGCTCTCTGCAACATACACAGCTATGGCACGCACAAGAGCGGAGCGCAGAGACCCAAGACGCTATGTCTACAGAGAATCATATGAAAGTACCAAACTTAGTCCAGGATCAACAGCTGCTCAAAGATCCTACACAAGGAGCACTTGGTAAAGTACCAGGCCTCAGGTTGAGACAGTTCATATCAAAGGGGTGTTGATTCACGTTTGAACCTTGAGAAAAGGGTGTTAGCAACAGAAAATCTATTGATCCTACGGTCCCAAGCAGAAAATGCGGAACAGAGTAAATCCCAGTGTGGGACGCAATTCGATACTGCTCTGCCCCTTTCTTTGGCTCCAGAACTTCCCCCGAGCAGGGTAACTTTCCCATACCCAATCCTTTCTAGCATGTTCTTAATAAAGCTGGTCAGGAAACACAGTGCCCCAACCATGAGGCCAGTCACTGCTTTTTGCTCTTACTAGTTTTTCCTCATTCTGTTTAGATGGGATATAGGCTCGAAGGGAAGACTCCACTGCATCGCAAAAGGTATTAAGAAGAAGAATGGCTGATGGAGAACTTGAGTCTCTCCGCAGACAGCTACCTTAAGCTGAAGCCTCTTGAGAGCCCAACTTCAGCTGGCTGGACATACAATCAGACTGGGGGTTGTCCAAGTGTTTTACACCACGCACTAGACATCCATGGGAACCCCAGGCTGAGCCATGACCATCTGTGCTCATTTAAACATTTCTTGACAGAAGAGGGAGTGTTAATCCCCACATCCTGGCCAAACTGCAACATGGGCAATCATATTGCGCTTTGTAATATTCTCACAGTGGTATGCATCGGTGTTTTCCACTTCTTTCCATAATGGTAATGCGGTGGCACAACACAGAAAGGGCTACATTGCCACAGGAGAACACAAGCCCCCTGTGATGAGCCCTGCAGTGTTACTGTCTGATTATCACGGATGGCTCTATTTTTCCTGCTAAGGGTGTTCAACCCCAGCACGCTTCACATTCAGATTTCTACCTGCAAGAGGCCCTCACTTAAAAATCTGCCCCCCGATTCCTGATCTACGCTGAACTTTTCATTTTTCCATTTCTCTGAAGAGACGCAACACACCAGCTGAGCGGGCAGCATACCTGCCTTCAGTGCAGCCCAGCCACAGCAGAGCCAAACGTTCTAAGATGCATCAGCTACTACAAAGGTAGAAATGGCTTTTGTTTGAAGAGCCTCAATTCCAACTGTTCCCTTTCCTCCTAGGAAAAACAAGGAAAAAAAAACCCAACCCTTTTGTTGCACCAAAATCATCTCCTGGCATTTCTGACCAGCACACATGTTGTTACAATTATGACTGGACTGCTTGGCTCCGGCATAGGGGGAATGTTAAACCGGCACACTGGCACCCATCAAAACATTTGTGAACTTCCAAAGTGGAACTGACACCATGGTAGTGGTTTATATCACACGTCAGAGAAAGGCTTCATAACTCAGATCAAACAATTTAACTCCTGAGCTCCCTGTCTAAAGAGAACGACCAAATGCTAGGCTGCCTATTGTTGTTTCATATGGCTGTTTCATGTGGCTTCCAGCCAGTTCACTTCATTTTGCAAGCTCAGAAGTTAAAGACAGATAGAACTGGCCAGAACTTTGACGAGGAACTTCTAAGAGAATAGAAACTGCTGATTCTAACAATAGAGTTTTCCCTGTCAGGCAGAAACAGCACCAGCGCTATCGGGATGGCACACAAGAATTTTTCAGCTTTTAAGTAATTTTGTTGGATATAAACTTATTCACTGCTAAGGGAGCTCATATTCTTAAGCAGTTGTCTAAAAGATCCTTGGACTTACAATATTTTCCCTTTTTTGGCTTGAGGAGTTCAAACAATAATCTTATCCATAACAACAAGGTGCAATCAGTAGGACAATTTCAACCACATTTTAGCCTACCAGGGAACCACAAATTATATGCAAAATGGTATGCATATGCTTCCTGTAAATACCATTACAATTTAACTCTTCTGTCAGATGCTTTTCTGTATGTCCCCCGATGAGCTGAATACAACTGTAATGAGGAACAGACCTATCCAGTAGGACTTAAGATTCTCTTGAGGAGCGACTGGGGACAGCTGCAGAGGATGGAAACAAGAGTGGTACAATTAAATTAATACTGCACTTACTGGTATCCAGTTTTGAAAACCATAATCAGGTTGCTACAAGCTGTTCTGCAACTCCAGACAGAGCAAAGGAAGTCAGTCACAATTTTCTCACTATACAATCAAATCTTCAGCTTTTAGGCCAGGTCTTCCAGCAAAAACAGGGAATGCAGTGTATCAGCAACAACACAGCAATGCTTCATGCATATGCCAAATGTTACGTTGGAGTTTTCTAACTTCAATCAGCCCTAATTATGAGTGGCTTCACTAGGAAACAGATTTATCCCTCTCTCTCCTGCGTATGAGAGGCACCAGTAGAGATTTTCCACTGCTGTCTTGGGACACAGTTAGTTGAAAAGATTCCTGCCATGTCTTTACTTCATAAGTTTTCATATTTTGGAACAGTCTTTTTCGAGGTTTTACTTTCATACAGCAGAAAGTTGCCAAAGGATATATCTGATATTGTCATTTATCACCTCCTGTGGAAAAACAGTCTTGGATACGTGTATTAGTATCAGATATCATAACTGAAAGTAAACACACTGTGTAGAAGATGCACTGATTTATTAACAGAATAAAAATGAAATGTAGTGACATGTTTTTCCACTATTAAAGCCACAGAGACACTCAGCGTCCCATTTATATACTCGATGGCATCATTCAGTAACTCATTCATACACTCTGACTGACACGTTCAGGTCAGGTATTACAGAAACCATTTCCACAATGAAAGCAGCCTTCCTCTGTTCCAAAGCAGATAGCCATGAACACTGTCCCCACGGTTTGCAGCTGCATCGTTCCATGGGAGGTTTTCCTACATCCTCTAATTTAATTCCCGAGACTTTCTCCACCTGGAACAGCTTTTTAAAGCCTTTCAACAGCAACAGAGGAAAAGAGCTGAACTTCTTGTGGGGTACAAACCCACTCTTCAGGCAAGAAAATGCATTGAATATTATATGAAAATAGGCTCACTTCCAATACAGAGTGGGGATTATTCATTACAAGGTCCCTGGCTAATTACTGGAACTTTGAGGCAACTCCATGAGAGAAAAATGTTTGTAGTGGAACAGCTTTAATTGTAACAGAGTCTCTTTTTCTGTGTTTCTACTTCTACAGCATACGTTCCGCAATGTAACCTATAATTTTTATGAAATCATAGCTGCTGTGATTTCATAGATAATAATGTTATTAATATATAGCTTTGTGTGATCTTGCATGATCTGGAAGAAATAGGCAAAGTGATAAATAGGATATATTACAGGTGACTTTGCAATTTGCCTCAATATGCGAATTTCCTTTAAATCAGGTACAGGAAAGAATATTGGCTATGAAGATAATTAAAGTAAGCACTTGGGTTTCATAGGATTAAAAACCATTGAAAACTAATGCTTTACGGATGTAAAGTAAGACAAACATCCTATCGCAGTTGTCAGGGGACAGAATGTGTTCAGAAGCAGAATAAACTGCGGTGTTTCCTCCTGCAGATAAGTATCTCTTACCCACTGCTTGGAACACGTATCTGTGATATCAATATCCTGAAAGCCTTTGGAAAAACTCTCCTGTTCGCTTCCAAATATCCTGTTTCAGGATGGTACGAAGCCCCATGAAGAGCTGGGCATTAGAACATGAACTTAAACCAGAACGATGAAGACAGATGGTGACCCCCAAATGAGAGTCATTTGAAAAAAAAGAGCCTCTAAAATTTGAAAACAATATTAAAAGAGAAATGAAGTGCATATTAATGGCACGGCAGAAACCCAGATATAACATACAGCACACAAGCCCACAGAGAGTATATCATCCATAACCAGTTGGCTTATGTGAAGACAGTAGTCATGTATCAGAACAGGCTGGAGAGTTTCCTGGAGTCACACTTACTGCTTGAGTTTGGCTGTCCATATTGGAGAGGGATTTGGTACCAGAGGTTTCAGATGGAACCAACTGTTCAGAAATGGCAGGAGAAGTGACAGCACGGTTAGCATGCTCATCCTCCCGTGCCGTAACACTGGGAGTGGGGTTTTCCTTAGCCGTCCCAGCATGATTGTGTGACTGGCTGGCTTGTCTCGCTGCTTCTGCCTCCTGCTGCTGCAGTATCCGCTCCACCTCTATCTCAAGTTCCAGATTTTCCTCATCTGCCTCCACTTCCAGCTGCTGCATTAACTCCTCCAGCTTCCTGGCCTTGCGGAGTTCATTCTGCTGTATGATCGTGCAGAGGTGCTCCGTGAGGTGCTCCTTAATCTCCGTCTTGTGCTGGAGGTCCAGCTTGGCGGCCACGTACTCCGACTCGGCCTTATCATACCGCTTCCTGCAAAATCATCATCATTTCTAGTGGGTTAGTTCTCAAAGCACTTTACAATCCGGCACACGGACAGATACTTTAAGCATCCATGAAATGAATGTGCTCTGCAATGCTCTATTTCATGACATGCTGCTACATTAGTAGAAGGGAAGAAAATAAGTGTGAGTTGATCAAATCTTTTCCTCTTGACAGATTAGCCTCCACTTCTGCTGTATTCCAAGAGTTAATTTGCTCATCTGAAATCTACAGATTGAACCATGAACAAGCATATTTACTGCCTGTTTTAAGAGATGCATCACTAGCAGCAGAAAGGAACCAACAGAAATCGTAGTGTTTTCACACTCCCAGTGAACACCCACCTAGTGAACTGAAGCAACGCAAAACGGTTTTGTGTTTCTTCTAATCCATCCAACAGATAAAAATGTTACAATGGTGCTATACATATTTACATCTGGATCTGGTCTAGAAGTTTACTCTTCCGGCCACCCATATATATGTTCAGAAAACCATGAGCAGCACAGATTGACACAGCATATGAATGACATCAATAGTGATCACAACTTTTGCGTGGCAACAGATGTAGAATTTTATTGTGAGCATCCCCCCGATACACACCTCCTGCCAATTTGCACTTCCTGTCATGACAAATACAGCAAAAAGGAAACATTCAAAATATTTATTGAGGTTAACACATCTGGGATATCTAACACTTCAACGGTTGGTGTCCACATTAGTGATGCATCTTCCACTACATTCAGTGAATCTGTATATTAATTCTGATTTAATTAATAGAAAGATAGATGCAATCTTGCTCATGAGGAAAGGGAACATGCAAAGACTTTTGCAGAATGACTACGCAATGTACCTTGCAGAGCGTTCATAAAACTAATATTAGTAAGGTGGCTGAGTAAAGAAGCTGTTTTATAAAACCAGATTCAAACATCTGGCTAAACAAAGCAACAGAAAGACAGGAGAGATCCTTTGCAGAGGAAAACAGAAGGAAATAAGACATAGAAAAGCCTCCCCAAATATGTTCTTTCATATAGTAAACACAAAACTTTGACCCAGATGTAAAGGCTATGTCTGCAGTGGGCAGAAGATGCCCACTTACGTTTCCCTCACAAGAAAGTCAGGATTTCCCTGGGTTAGGTACCCGAAATGGAAAAACTAATGCTATGATGGAAACTTCTGCACGGTAAAACTTTGGGCTGAATTCACATATATTCTTCACATCATATTTACAAAAATTTCATTCCACGACAACTGTCAAATGCCCCTAACTATGTATGTGCTCAGGACTACTTAATATTGCACCTTTTGACCCACTGAAATTATTTGTGGGTTAGCCTTAAAATACAGAGCAAGAATGAAAAAAGCGCTCAAAAAGACACCACTTCAAAGTAAATCAACTTTGGCTCATAATGCATAAAAACTACAACACCGAAAGTATCTAACTCACATTTTCAAATCCTTCTCTCATAAAGACTTAGTAAGTTCATGAAAGACATTAAGTATTTTGTAAAGTTCATCCCCTTTGTCCTACCAGCATCTCTTTCATTATCTCCTTTAAAAACTGCTTTCCAACCCTCAGAGCCCCTTGTGTTATATGCTCTTTTGCCATTAAGCATTTCAAATAGACACATTATTACAAAATTTTAGTAAGGAAATTTCCAGGAGCATTTAATGGTTTTAGAAACCAGACTCAAACCTAAAATAAACTGACATGTTTTTCCTCTTGAGGATATGAAATTCTGTATTCATTTGTACTCAGCTACTGAAAGTACAGTTAATCCTAGATATTTCAAATGATAATTATGACAAAAGAAATCCTTATTTTTTAGCTACCACTGCTATTTTTTTTAAGACTAATTACCATGTTTATTGGCCTGTGGTCAACGTATAGCAGAAGTCATAAGGAGAAATACACGTTTAACACATTGAATCGTGAACCAAAAACCGCAACCGAACATTTCCATTTTATAATGGCTACATAAACATGCTGATGTTTATCTACTGATGTTGTGGTTTACCCACAACTAATAGGGTGTTCCGATTAATTTCTTGCATTTAAGGAACTCATCAGAACCAGAGTGATTAAAGGCACATTGTGAAGGGTGAAAGCTTGCTTTTTCCTTCAATTTTCGGTCCCAGTTCCAAAAGCACTTCAGCAGTATTATATGTTTTAAGCTTAATTGGTCCCATTGATTCCAACAGGACCAGAGCTGTCATCAACAAGCAAGTTTCCCTGAAAAGGACTTTCATTTTAGGACTTTTAAAAAAACTCTTTCCCCCTGAGAAGAAATAAACAACCTTGAAACAATAAAGCAGGGCTTATGGACAACTGCACAGTTAGAGCAGTAAGTAGGTCTCGTGACAGCACGAAGCTGGAAAGCGGAGTCTGCAGTCAGAAAACCTGCTTCAGTTTCCAAATTCCAAGGGAAAAATTAGGAAATAAAAAGCACACTTTTACCTCAAGATTTGAAAGGCCCCCAGACTGCGACCGCTTTAACTACACATTATTACAAGGACATAACTCCGTTACTACTTCGGTGACAGGAAACAGTGTTTTCTCCCTCCACTCAGGCAGGGCTATTCCCTCCTCCCTGTCACTTACCGGGCATAGGAGTAGTCCAAGCTGGCCTGATCAATGCGGTTCCGCAGGATGCCAATGTCAGCAGATACCATGTCATCCAGAGCTTGTAACTCCTTCTGAATCCTTTTTAGTTTCACCGTTTCAGCTTGAGTTCTTTTGGATCTGCAAAAGGAAGATGTTTTGTTTGGGTTTTTTTCCCTTTTCAAGCCTCTCTTCTTGACATAATGGGCTCCACTTCATTTGCAGAACAACTAACTTCTTTAAGAGTTATTCAGAAGGTTTCTCCTTTATGGTTTAGGACTTTTGATCTTTTTTAATATCCACAGGGATGTAAAATGCCTGCTATTAAAGGACTATGGCAAAATTACGTAATGACTATAATCAAAGTGCCTAAAATGGATTGTGTTTCTTCACTGTGGAAACACACAAGAAGCTGCTGTATCTAAGTAGTTCTCGGTGTAAGGAAACAGGAAATGGCTTGGGGGGAGCAAGAGGGGGAAGGGTATTTAGGCCTGCAGATATCCCCTTTCAAAGAAGCCCAGTTAGTAGGGGCCAAAAAGTCACGTAACCTAAGTTTGATTTCCATTTCGTAAAATTATTCCCAAGAGGCCTAGCCAAATCCCAATGAAGTCAATGGAAAGTTTTACATCAAACACAAAGGATTTCAATCAAGCCTTATGTAACCTTTTTCAACTCAGCCTATTCATTCCTAAGTTCTGAAAACTAAATGTTGCTAAGGGCAGCAAGCTTTGATGGATTTCACTCCCAAGCAAGCTAAGTAACTTCAAGAAGCTTTACACCAGGTCACTTTGTTGTCATTCATCTCCACCAGCAAAGCCATACTTTTCAGTCACTACTTTACACCCCAAAGCAGGTACTTGAAAGCAAGACTAGATGCGTAGGTAGTGACACCATCTCTCATTAGACCAGCTGATGCAGGTGGAGAGAAACAGACACCCTGTAGCATTGCTCAGAGCCTGAAGAAGGCCTTTAGATGTCAGACATAACTCCCTAGCTATCACCTTCCAAATCCTCCTCTCTCTCCTGATGCTCTGCTTCCAGTAGGAAGAACCCAGTCTGGTGGTCACAACCACGTCTGCTGTCCTACAGTGGCTCAGAACAAATGTACTTGTTTTTTATCTCTGCCTGGAAAACAAAATCTTCAGAACCTCAAAAAGAACCTTCTGCACAGTACTAGCTATGTTTACCTGTGCTACCAAAGAGCTTTGACGGGCAGAACACAACAGAAGTCTCGGAGACCACTGTGAGCCTGAAAGCTTCACATCTCCTTCCTTGATCCAGTGTTACCAGCTGCTCCAACATCCTTCCCTACAAACATTGCCTTCTCAGTAGTCTCAAACTATCTCAGTGGACAAAGCTGTACAACGCCTTGAAGTCTGGTCATCCAAAGGCAAAAGCTAACGACTGTGAGAACATGGGAATTTTTATAATTTCTAGTCATCCAGTGGTAAAATGGTACCTTCTTAAAGTTAAAGTTGATCATTTTCTCAACACTTTTCACATACTAATAAGAAAGAGTCAAAAGCCCAAACAGAAATAGCTATAGTTTCCCTTCATAGGTTAGGAATCAAATAAACTTTCCTTAAATCCAGTCAAAACAAATCAGGAACAGAACAGGGATGAGTATGTGAGTACCCCAACTTCCAAACATGCCCTTACTAACAGGCAGGAGGATTTCAGCTAATTCTCAAATTGTGTAATAACTTTTCCATCTGTGCACAGAGCTGCAGCTCTGGAAGTGTGAAAGGCTTAGTCACAACTTCTTAGCCAGCACTTGTCATCAAAGGGAAATGTCTATCACAGCTGCTCACTTGTGGAGCAGTACATACAGAGAAGAGAGGAGCAAAAAGTGAGGTTTAAATAGAAGATATGCAACTGGTTGCAGATGAAAACTAATCCCTTCCTCAGCCTCTGCCCATTACGAAGCATAGCCCCTTACCTCTCAGCAATAGCTTTGGCCAGGAGTGCCTTCTTGCGTTTATTCTTCTCTTCTATCAGCCGCTGCTCTTGCTGGAGGATTTCCCATCGTGATTTTTCCTGCCTGCCCATTGATAAGAAGATCAAAATTAACAGAAAGTTCATTTCTCTCCCTGTTCCCCAAATGACACAAATATTCACCATCATATTTCCTGGAGTAAACTCTAAAAATGTCAAAGGAACAATAAACAGGTTTCAGTTCTGAGGAAAGAAGAATCATCTGCAAGAAGTCATTCAGACCAATAAAACATTTCCAGATGAAATCTGCTGATCAGAACAAAACTCTTCACAAGCAAGTAAGCTGCTGGTTAATTCAGCTTTGCTGGAATAAAGAGCATACAGCACTTTTTCAGAAATGGATGGAATTTTTCATTTAAAGGATGTGCTTCCCCACTAGGTAGAAGCAGTTTCAAGTTTCTTACTGGCTGCTACAAGTCGCCATCTGTTCAGTCTGCCAACACAGCCTCTTTTTTGGAAATGTTTTTTCCATACAACAGATCCTTTCACAGGTCTGCTTTACAATACAGCTCCCAAATAATTAAACTGATACAAATGAAAGACCGGTAAAAGTTACAATGAAAATGAGCAACAAGGAAGAACAAGAATTCACTTTTGCCACCGGGGAGTTATAAGGATTCCATTTCCTAAGCTACACCTACTAAGAGATACAACAGCCCCAGAGGACGGAAGACAAGGTCCCAGGTGAGTGGGGACAATCTGTGTCAACTGGTCAGGGTTAAGGAGAAACAAAAACTGCTTTGCTGCTTTATTACCCTGTTGTGTTCTTCATGCCCTCTCTCAAGACGTATCAGCTTAAAAACAGCGTAGCTTAAAAATACACAAGTGACTCAGCTATCTCTATCTTAACAACCATTTCTGGACAAGAATATCTCTTCAGACTTCTCCTCATCACCCCATTCCTAAAACCTCACATAGGTAAGATTTAAATTCAAGTGCACAGGCTGAGGTGAACTCAGCAGATTCAGGGGGTGGTTGTTGCAGCTAAACGTCATGTGTGAAAAGCTTTTCTGCAAAACTTTATCTACCTTCTCCCCAGTCAAATAGTGGCTCTATTTTTCACCACCAGGATGGAGCTGAACAGCCAGTACTACCAGTGAGCTGCACCCACACAAGGAATTTGGCACTGCTCTTCAAAGTGCTGCTACTCTGGTGAAGGGACAGCTATCAGTAGATATGTGATCCCAGCCAGGAGCCAGGCAGGTAAACGACAGGCAGCACGGCCAGCAGCTGCAGCCTCTCAAGGTGCATCTCTGCAAAACAGAACCTCCCAGATCCTTTTGAGTTTTGAATTGGAGAGAAGCCACACGCTGCTTCTCCACACCAGTGCTGCTGACTGCCATAGTCCTGCCTCTGCAGCGGAAAGTACCTTCGCCCCCCTGGGAGATCTTACAGATAGATTTAACCAGAGATAGGGTCTGGCACACCACACTTGGAAAGTTGCTGATGCTTGTTGTGGGTGAATACAAATGATGCGTGGAAGTTTGGTGGCCAGCTAGTGTTTTTTGATTATATTGGGCAGAAAAGATTGGACCTGCATAGGAACTCAAGGCTGGAGAAGCATTGTTATAGTGTTTTAAAAATAAACTATATGCCCTAGAAAAATAATTAATCCTTTTGCCCCTCGCACTTTGCTTTGCCCATTAAGGGAAAAAAAGAACATTAGCACTTGGATACAGACAGAAAAACAAAGGTGAAGAGGTAAAAGCAAGAAATTTCTCATGTTGGAGATGCCTGCCCTCTCCAGCATTTAGGCAGCAGCTTCCTTTTACAGGCTACTGTCTGAATTCTGGATGATGAACTAAGTAATTGCCATATTAAATCAGAGTTCCAGAGAGCCATGTTCAGTACTTTTTCCTTTCTCTCTCTCTCATGTCAGTTTGATGCCTCTGAGGGAGACAGGCACCCCACTGTGGGTTGATGCATGGGGTGAAAGCCTTGAGATGGATCTCATCTTGAATCATAAAACCTAGAGAACGGCTTAAACCTGCAATTTTACCTCCTTACCAAAACTTTTGACATCAGCAAATCTGCAGCAATATCATAAAGGGGAATGCAAAGTTAAAGTGTATCCACTCCCAAATGGGCTTTTTTTTGTTACGGCTGCTGGCTTGTCTACACAGCATGGTGGTGAGTTTAAGTCTTCATAAACCATTAATACAGTCCTACATCTTGGGTGCTTTATGGTGCCCCACTGCCACAGGAAATTATCTGAAGGCGGGACAATGCATATCTGCATGGATTACACTACAGAATTTGATCTCGGATCAGAGATGAAAAACAAAGGTTCAATGAAGAGGAAGCAAACATGATCTCTCAAAGCTTCCTATTAGATACAGAAAAGTACATTATACTTCACAACAAAACAACAAATCAATACAGAATAATAAAATCCATCCCCTGATTTTACCGACTTACTAACAATTCCACTTTCTTTTTCTCCACTTTGGAGTTTGGTTTTGCAGGGCGGGTCTGGGCACTGTCACTGCCATTACAGGGATCTACTGGTGTCATTTCCTTCTGCTGGTCTTGGTTGTCACTTTGGCTTTGATCTCCTGCTGAAGGAGGATGAGGTGGTGGCACAGGCTGCCGAGGTTGACAAGGCTTGCTCTTTGGTACAGAAAGCAACTGCTCAGGAGGAACAGAAGCTGCTCCACCCTGTAGTCCCAGCTTCTGACATTGCTGCTGAAGGGCTTTTTCTCTTTGCGTTTGCTTCCGACTTTTATTCACAGTGTGGGGGCGATGCTGCTGCTCCGAGGGTTCATACAAATCTATCAATGGATGAGAGGGAGAAACAGGATTAAAACCAAATCCTAAGATCAAAGATAGGATCTATGAATTAGCTTTTCTTGGCAAAAAAAACAAATTGGCACAAAACCAATCTAAGGAAAAGACATGCCAGCGTGTCAAGGGAAGGCAATGTGGGGGAAAACCCAGGAACCTGTAAATGTTTTGTTAGCCTAAGAATCAGGAGTTTTAAAGGATCTGAGCACCTGAAACAAGAGGGAGGAATAAAAGGCTTGGACTAGGGGACTAAAGGAAGAACCTTAGGAANCGGCCGTCGGGGGTCTGTGGGCTACGAAGGTGACAGGGCCCGGAGGGTCCCGGCTGCCGTTCACCGGCGGGGCGGCCCCTGGGCTCCCCAGCAGGCGGACAGGCCCAGCACCCCGTCGGTGCGTCTGCCGGGCAGTCACGCCCGCGGCGCTCCTGGCGCAGCACGGGGGCTCTGGGGAAAGCTGTCCGTGCAGGAGGGCTGCCGTGGGCTTGGCGGACGGAATGTGCAGCTCTGTGTGGGTGGGACGCTACATGGGGCACATCCCGGGAGCTCCTGAAAGTGTAATGCCATAAAGAGCTCTCTGAGTCCCAGCCAATGAATCCCAGCTAATTAGGCGTAAATGAAGAGGAGGAGCTGGTCCCAAATCAAGCAGGCTTCAGTGAGCATCACCACGATCCCCCGGTCATTTATAATTTGTAATTAGGTAGTTAAAAGAGCAGGTGAGATGCCCTTTCCATTGCATCTAGAACTACATTTGCAAGGTATACAGAGCACATCTTTGGGGACCTGTATAGTAAGGGAGCTATGAGGCAGGGACACCTGCACAGCTGGGTGCCGATGTGCTTTAATAAGTTAGAGTGACACCACTAAGGAAATCAGCAAGGAAAAGTATTATTTTGGCCATACTGATGTTTCTGAAGGTCTGCTTTGATCATTGTGCACAAGGATGCACACGTATTTCCAACCTTAGGTATAAACTGAAAAGGTCCTGCAACACACAGTGATACTCTCTCAATAACCATGAGAACAACCATTTTTTTCCATCCAGCACAAACTCTTGTGGCCACGTTAAGCCTATCATCAGAGGTGTTGCAGACGAGCTTACCTCCCACTGGGAGAAAGCTTTCTGAAACACAAGGGCACGAGCCCCAGGCTTAGCTGAAGCAGCCCAGGATACTGGAGGCTTAAATAATACATCATCGGCAATAAAACGGGGACGTTTTCAGTGCCTAACCACATCCCTCCCCGTTTCCAATCTGTAAGAGATTAGTCAAGCTCTGAAGTATTACTGTCTCCCAGAGCAAACTCATAACTCGATGACCACGTATGACTTTGCAATTTATCGCAGCAGCACTTTTAACAGCTCCTGCGTGACTAATGCATGCCATAAATACCAGCCCTGGTCAGAGGAGAAGCGGTCCTGAGCTGCCACTCGCCAGCAAGCATTAAGTGTTTCTGATCGGATTTGGCTGAGCGCCTTTGGGGAACAGAAGCGCCACCATTTTTCACCCAGGGCTTAGCTGTAGGCCTTGATAGGAGTGGAGGCGTCACAGGCATGCAGCAGAGAACAAGCAGAGCATGGCTATCTCAACTCTCTTGGTGCTGACCAGGATGTCCTTTCTTGCTGAGCCTGGGGCTGAGGGATGCCAAGTGGCCTGTGAGATGGGATTATGGCTTCCTCTGGGAAACCTGACCAAGCACAGAAGAGATCTGAATGAGAACCATAATCCAACCTTGACTCAAATGCTCTCAAACTCGAGGGAGTCCAGACAGCAGAACCAGGCGTCAGCTTAAATTTTACAATGAATCAGCATTGGCCAACCCCACAACAAGGTGTAGGCACCTAATTCCTTTTCAGATGCCTGTATAGGAATCGGGAATCAATCTGCCCTGGTATCTATATCGCTGTAATGGGCTGCACCAAACTCACAGGTAGCAAGCGACCGTGCTTCATGCAGTACAAACGCCTGATCTCATTCTTGAACCTTAGTTCTTTCTTATTTTCCAGGTCTTAATGCTACTAACAAAAATGAAGCACCATATTCACTTTATTGCCCCAGATATTCCAGGCATAAAAATCCCATGTGTTTTATAGAAAAAGTATAAAGACTTTTGAGTTGTTAACTATAATGCTATAGGCAAAGGCAGCAATCTATTTTAACAGTTTCCATCAGCCAAAGGTTTAATTACCAGCCGTTGGGCCAGCTTTCTCAGGAACAATTATAACACAGCAAAGTCATTTCACGGGGCATTTACCAACAGCAGATTTAGAAAACGGAGGCTGGCCCTGTTCTCCGGCCGATTGAATGTAACGTGGCACTGAATATTTGCCACCTAGGAATAAAGCATTTTTCAAGCAAACGTTGCTGCAATACAGGTGGGACAAGGCCAGATGAAAAGAAAATAGAAACATACTTTTCCATCCCCTGGAACAATACAAACCTTTCTTTTACATCTGGGGGCTGGATTTGACTCCCATATCTTTTTGTGCTTCAAGAGCTGGAGACACCTGTGACTGCTGCATCCATTTTCTGTTGGTCTACTTGGCCTGGAGTCTGCTGGCCCTAGAAGCAGCAAGCGGCAACAGATGACAAAAAACATCCTTTCTTGTGCACTTCCCAAATCAGTGTGGAAATGTCATCAATAGCTGGCAAATTGGACTCTCCAGGTCAGACCTCAGGGTCAGACCTCAGATGACATTTCAACCCAGGACAGATACAATTTGTACCAGGGCATAACTTCAATTTGCATCGGTCTAGTTCATACTGAAAACTTTGGGGGTTTTTAAGAGCCAAAGAAGCTCTTCCAGCAAGGGGCTCCCTGACTTAGATGTATATTTTTAACCTGATTCTACTTGCCACTCACCGCACTGTCGCAGTAACAAACAAAGCAACATTTTCCCAGTAAAAGACCGAGCCCTAACGTGAGACAGGGAGAGACATGTATAGGGAAGGAGAGTTTCCTTACTGCTTGTGTTTCAGACCCTGTCGTGAGTTCCTGAAGGAGGACTTTGACATATAATTCAAGAGGCCGGGGGAAAAAACCCTCCTGAAAGAAGCCCCAAATTCCTAAACCTGTTAATTTCTCTTTCTAATGAAAAATCTATCAAATTGTATCCATGTCAATACCCCATCGTTTACCAGAGTGCAATGCAGGCTGGCTGAGGAAGAAACAGCATGTCCAGCCAAGCCACGGCACTGGGTGAGCAAGGAGCAAGTCCTGCCTTTTGAGAATAACTCATTAATTTGTTCTTTACAGGATGCTTTTGACATCCACACTATGAAAGTTTCTTTTGCTGATTCTCTGCTGAAGCGTCCAGGCAGCTTCCAAGCCTGAGATGAGTAATTTTATTTCTTAACATGGCACTGAAAGCATGAGGGCACTTCAGGCGGTAAGGCTGCAAACACCTGCGCATGGAGCTGTAACTTCTCTGCAGCTTTTGAAGGCAGTCTGGTTTTGCCCATTTTCCAGAGGGCGTGCATTAGAGTCTGCCTCAAACCTTGTATCGATACTGGTCTCTGTGTGCAGTGGGGTTTTACACTGGTTAAACACCCCGAGGGCTGAGAGCTCTCCATTAGCAGACACCAGACACGGGAACCAAGGTGGAAATTAGCCTGGCTGAGCCTGGCCCCCAGGCCCAGATCCAAAGAAACACATGAGCTGGTCTTTAACCTCAGCCGTGTGCTAACGCCCCGTTCTTTAATGGGGCTTTACTGGGTGGATCCAGGGAAGTGCCAGGATACCTGGCATAGCCTCAGCCTGCTCCCAACCAGGTGCTCGAGGCTGTAGATGCATCAGGAGCCCAGAGCTCAGCCCGTGGCAGGCTGGGGCTCTGAGTGCAATGAGATATTACAATGGTGTTACAGCACCTCAGCTCTGGAGGAGGCAAAGAGGGGGTGCTGCCTGCTTTACTCTGCCTCCTGGCAGCTTTATTCTGCATATAAAACCGTAGCCAGCGATTCAAACCCCCCTAACGCTGCGAGAACACAGCCCTAGCGCTGGCCTGCAGTTACCCTCCATACTGCAATGGGCTGGCTTAAGGATTTATGCAAAAATGCAGGTATATCTTATGGAAATAGTGTTTCCACTGTAAAATGAATTACTCGTATTCTGCAGTGAGGTGAGAAAACAATTAAAAAATGCAGCGTTACTCTGTCTCTGCAGTTTCTGTTCCCTTTAACTGCCTGGTAAGTAGGATTAAGTCAGCACTGTCATTTCTTGGACCAAGGCAGTCTTTTGGTTTGTAAGAACTTCTTAGAGGCAAAAAAATTTTCCACTTATCTAAAGAGCTAGAGTGAAAAAAAATAACATCGGAAACCCGCTTTTTAAACCATATAAACCAATGGTTTCAACATCTTTTGGTTTGTGGCTGTCTTTACATTTTCTAGTGAAGAGGCAGACTCTTATGCAGCAAGTTCAAGGCTGTGACCTTGCTGCTTCTGAGTTACCTTTCACAGAGACCTTAGAGGTAATCTCCTGACCTCTGGCCTAAGGCCGTAGTTTGAAACCACAGCAATTTTACTTTAAATGGCCCAAATTTTGCTTCTCAAATCCCAGTGCAGATGGGGCATGTCCCAGCAGGGCTCCTGGAAGATATCTCTTCTCTCCTTGCAGGATGCTGCAGGGTTGTCTGCGGCACCAGTGGGGCTGGACCAAAGAGAAAGTCCCAATAAGCTGTGGACGTGGCATATGAAGACACAGTGCAGGGCTACAGAAATCGGTATGATTTTTGCTGTGGACCCCAGCAGACTGCAAACTCCCCAGCCAGAGCTGCAGACACCACATTTTCCATCCTAAGGGTGCCCGGGGTGGTCAGCAGCCAAACCAGGGCGACAGATGGTCCCAAGGGCTCCACGCTGGGGCTGAACCCGCTCCTCTGCGCATCCTGAGCGGTGCTGGTGACGAGTGGAGCTGGGTGGGGAGAGAAGCCTGTTTTTCCAGGACACTTCTCATTACAGCGATGTGTTTGCCTTGAAACTGAGCCTCAAAACTTTTAAGCCCCTGCTCCCCCATGTTTTCTTGTTTCGACTTTTGAGCTTTTTCCTTAAGTTCAGCTTCCAGAAAATAAAATCTGAACTGAAAGGAAGCTCAGCATACAATATGAATGTTCTCTTAAAAAAAAATAAATAATTAAAATCCTTACTGATACTATTGCAGCTACATTTTCCATACAGACAAAAATATTCCTTAGTAATTCCTCATCTTGAAATATTTCCATGAAAAAAACCCTAGGCAAGATTAAAAGCTGGCTAAATAAAAGCACCTTAAGAAAAAAACTGGCAAAATAAAATAAAATTAATCCTGACCAGAAATACCCAGAAGATTATAAATTTACCAGTTTGGATGGCAAAATCAGAGTTGAGCAGTAAAACAAGTGGAAATGAGCGATTATTGACATATATTTTCATAGAGCTTAAGAATTTTTTTTGCAGTTTAAGGCTTTAAAAAAATGCTTTCTAAATAATTTTAAATATCTTCAAAAGAATTATTTTTAAAACCCCAGTTAAATATTTCATGACATTCTATAATGCTTTTAATTGCACTGCTAAAAGTAAAAGTTGTAATCGAAACATTTATATAGGAAAAATTAGAAAGCAATTGCTTTAATTCTAACCATTTGTGCAAAAATTATAATCTAAGTGTCAAAACAGTTGATAAAACTAGAGATTTGAAGAGAAATTTGCTAAATGTTTGTTATCTTTGGCATAACATGAGCGATTAGAACCACTGTGCTAAACAAATTGAATTTTCATTAAACAAACCTATTGTTGTTACATGCTCAAGTGAATGAACTGCGGATGTTGAGTCTGGATGGGAGAGAAGCAAGGGAGAAGACATGATAATAGTCTTTAAGTCTATAAAACGCAGCTGTAAACAGACAGGGGTAATATGTTTTCTGTGTCCATGGTGGATAGGTGAAGAAGAAAGCAAGACTCGGGATAGAGATGAGGAGGGGCTCCCAGAAGAAAAAAAAAAAAAAAAAAAAGGCAAAAAAAACCTAAAAAGGGGATCTGCAAAACATGGAGAGAATTGACTTAAGACCACCAAAGAGTCTCCATCACCAGATATTTTAACAATAAACATCGGTTGGGGAAGGCAGAGGAAAAGTCAGTGCAGCCCTGGGATAACAAGATATGATTTTTGGTGATTTTGGGTGTGTGAATCCCCACACAGGTCCTAGAGGAGATAGGGACCCACAGACACCCCATGAGTGCAGGCCACTGTGCAACATTTTTGACCTTGCTTTGCTGAATCATTTTTGTTGGCCCATTCAAGATAACCCTCATCCCATCAGGGTGTGCTGGCTGCCCGCTGAGAACTGACCAGCTCCTGACGCCTCTTCCAGCCTTGTTCCTGTGACTATGATACTTCCCACACCATTCCCACCTCTTCCCACTGCTGTCACAGCCCCATCACTCTTCTCCTGGGCACACACATTTGCCACCACCAGCTGTACCACTTTTGGTGCCAGCCAGCTTGTGTAGTTCCTGCCACCCCTACAAAAGTCTGTGTGGGTAATCATTGTCTTTTAATGGCAAGACAGAAGGACAGATGGTTGCCAAACCCAAGAGCCAGCAGTGCTTGTAATATGTATTTGCAGTAGAATATTATATGATGTGAAAATCACTTTATTACCATGAAGTGCCAAATATCCCCAATATGATATCCGAGTCCAACACGTGCTAGGGCCAGTTCATGTACCTCCTTCCAGCTACACAAGCCATGTGGCTGGAGGATGCTGTCCTCTCCCTTCTCCCAGCTCAATGCCACTGCAACTCAGCAAGTTGGGATGAGGCAACTCCCTTCTCCAAGTGGAATGCTGGTGACCCTCAGGGAGTGACGTGGAACCCTGCTCCCATCCTGTTGCATCCCCACAAGGTATCCCAGAAATGCTGCTGCTCATGTGATGAAGACATAGTGCTGAGTCAGTTTACACTGTTTTGGCTCATTTCAGCCCAGGTGGCTGAAGGGCCACCAGATCAGGTCATGTATTCAGTGCCAAAGGAGGATGTGTGACAACAGCAATCTATTTGCAAAACAAGCCATCCCCTCACCTTTCCTGTATCCTTGCAGTTAGGTACTGGATATTTCTCCATGGAGTCTTGTCCAGAGCACAACCACCTCCTCCTCGTTCAGGGTGTCTGGAGGTGTCTGCAACACAAATATTAAGGAAGAACAACCAAGCATCTTCCATGGCAGAGGAACCCATTTGGAGACCAGCAAGTTGCAGCCTCTTCAGGACACGCACTAGCTTGCTTCACCTCTCCATCCTGCAAACACTTAAGCTACAACAGACAGACGTGCAGGGGTAGGACCTCACTGTCCCCTCAGCTGCTTGTAGTGCCCTGCAGCCACAACGAGAAGTCAGGGGAGCCCTAGTCAGCCCGGTTATCCTCAGCACCGTAAAACCGCTCTGAGATAGCATGGCCAATTTTGTCTGCAGCACTCCAGCATCACCTTAAATCAATGCTACCTGGGGTGCAACATCTCAGGAGTACCTACACCTAGCCAGTTTATGAGCGCTTACCGAGCTCCAAAGGATGGTCTTCACCTTCTACCTGCAGCCTTGGCCATTAGCCACTCCACAGATAACACGCACTACAGTTTGGAAGTCTTTAAGATGAAACATCATGTCTTTCCTGCAATAAAGTTCACAAACTGGTGATGCTTTCTCTCTGCAGCAAGCACAGAAAAAGATGTAAAACCTCATGTGTTTATGGGTGTTCTTAGTAAAGCATTACTCACTGAGGCTGGATCTCAGAAGGGGTTTTCAAAGGATTGGTGAGTTGCAGAGGCTCTCACAGGGCTTTAGTAGGTAACTTCCTTTCATGGCTTTGGAAAGTCACTCCTGTCAGTTGGTGGCTGCCTTTCACAGTGTTTGTGTAGAAGATGTTTTTCAGCAGTTTCTTTAGGAAGAGAGTGTTTTCTTTAGTTTTAGAATCCCGTCATGACTGCACCCCCAACTGACACCCACAAGGCTTACCACAGCCACGTACTAATGAAGATTTCCAAGTGTCAGTGTCACTCGCAGCGTTTGAACTGTAGCTATAAAGAGTGTAAATAAGCAGGCTGATGGCCAAAGAGGCTTAGCAGCTCTTTGATGAGGTATCTGAGATAGTTAGAGAGCCAAGCTGTACCACACCCTGTCTACAAACACTGATACCACACAGATCTCAGCCTCCAATAAATGGATAGTTTCATAAAGCAAGCTCTGATTAAAATAGGGGCAATCAAAATTAGACTCTTTACTGCTGCAGCAGTAAGGTGAAAACAAGGATGACTGGGTTCTTCTAATGGTGGAAACTCTGGATTTGGAGCTGAGCTGAAGAGGAAGGACTTTTAATGCAACAAAAAAAAATGTTTCCTTTTGGGTCAACCATAAACATTTTGCTTGACCAATAGCAAAATGTTCTGGTTTGCTTAGAGACTATTTAATCTTTTTTAAAAAAAATATGAAACTGAAAACCATAACTCTTTTCCTTTTAAATTTATGTCCATTTGAAAATGAAAAGGAAAAAAAGAAAGCTTCAAACTAAATGACTAAATGATCTTCAATAAAACAAACTGTTTCAGCCTGAGAATGCTGAAGTGAAACATTTCAATATTTAAAGAAGGAGAGAAGGACTTCTATTGTTTTGTCTTGTCATTGACTGACTTCAGCCCAGATTTGTGAGTTATTTTGGTTGCCTTCATTTTCACAGGGGACTTCATTTTTATAAACTAATTTAATACTCTCTTCCAGTTGAGTTTGAGGTACAAATGGTCAGGTTCAGCAAAGGTTCATATGAACATGACTGAGCTGACAATTTGCACAAATATCAGGCAAACACTTGTGTGTTTTTTTTCCTTTGCATTTCAGGTTTTCTTTGAAATTGTACCTGAATTTCAGAGAAGCTGTGGAGTCCTCAGGACCAGCCACCCCCAAAACACGCACGGAGCAAAACTGTCAAATTCAGTGTGCTCTGCTGTGTAACCTGTGCACTGCAAAAATTCAGATGCCATCTTCAGCCCTGCAAAATATTAAGACAGGCATTTAAGATTTACCCAAGTGATTAAGCATGAGCAGCTTGTAATTGCTTCCAGATTCCTTTCCTAGCAGGAAAAAAGGCTCTGCAGTCCCTGTCCACGTGCTCAGTGTAGCAATGCTCTCACAAACAGAGAAACCGAAGATGAGCCGAAGAGGACAAACAGATATCCTGGGTTTTGCAGCCAGCAATACCTTTTAATCCAATATGGATTGTCCAGGTCAGAAAAGCAGGATTATTTAGCCAACATATACCAGGGTATGTCTGTATCCTCCCTGTAGCAACACCTGTGCACCAGCAACCAGAAAACCCTCTTAAGTACACATGGTCGGATTCAGTCTGCAATTTTTCATCTGGCTTGGGAGTGTTAAATGAAGATCAACTGTTGAAATGGGCCTCGTTTGGTGGAATCTGACTGTGCCGGTGCTTACAGAGAGGACCTTTGTCCTCCAGGTTTTATATAAAGCCCCAAAGATTGCAGACTTTCTGCATAAGCCACAAAACAATCCAGCAAACATCTGGAGAGACTTCCCTCACGTCCCAAACTGTTCCCTTCATGCAAATCTACCAATATATTTTTCCCACAGACTGCTTGGTCACGAAAAAGAGATCTTCCTCTTGTTCAGGGCTTCAAAAACCTTAGCAACCCCCGTCCAAGTTTGAAAGCAAATTCAAGGGTTCGCCATTGCCTTTGAACACAGCGGGGATCTGCTCCAACAGGTTAGATCTCAGGGCCACATTGCTCCCAGGATTTAAAACAGACCACATGTGAAATGGCAACTACCTCTTACTTTTTTATGTTATTTTATTTTTAAATAGGATAATTTAGGGAATATGGGGTTTTTTATTATTATTATTTTAATGGCAAATTCAGTGTGCTGCCTTCCCTCTTTAATGAAGGTGAACAGGGACTGGTGCTCAATTTCTCCTGTTTTCTAGAAATAGTCCCTACAAATCCTTTGTAAAAGTACAACCACAGTCTCTCTTTCCCATTCTCTCTCGCCCCAGAAAGAGAGAGAGAGAGAGAGGCGGGGGCTTTCATCAGCTCAGATCATTTTTCTTCTGCTACCTCTATATCTTAACCTTTTCTCCAAGGTTACATTTATTTTCCAAGGTCCACAGCTAGGACAAGGATACAGAGGATGCAGCAGACTGTCTTCTGGTCAGTTCACCCAGTCAGGCCCTTCCACAGCAACTGACGTTGCTGCCCATCAGAGTGTGTCTTTCTAGCCAGAGCTGATTCCTGTACTTGGATTGTGCAAACCCATTTTCTCTCCCTTCTGCGGTCCTGGCTATTGTGTGCACATCTGGCCATTTCTCTGAACCTCTCTGCAATCATTGCTTCATCTCTATTGAGCTCTGGGCTGGAAACGTAGCTGTTCTCAGTCCCCTGGGATCTCATCTGACGCCTCTTCCTCTCCTAGCCAAATTCACCGAGTGATGGCTCGTGCCACCCCCCCTTCTTGTGCAAAACCCTTTGAGAAGGGTCTTTTTCCAGTATGGAAATCTTGGCGCACTGTTTGAGGAGATGATCTCAGATAAGTCCACTGCTGGGGAGAGAAGTTCACCACCCTCTGTGGAAACTTTGCAAGGTCTGGTCTTCATCCAGATGGGGGTTTTTTTATTATTTTTTTTTTTTTTTTAAATTTGAGCAAAAATGCTTCAGCCTTTACAATGTGAGAGAGGAGTGAAAAAATACATTGCTGCCATTATAGCAGAGGGAAAAAAAGGTGTTCAGGCTCTCTTTGAAGAGCCTGGTGCTGAAACAAATGGGCTTCTCTTGCTTAAATTAGACAAGAATGGATCTTCTAAGCAGAAATGGCCTTTGTTTGCTTCAGCAGGCACAAGCTTGGATGAGGGGCAGCGTTTGCCATCTGCCTGAGCCCATCTCTCTGCAGTCAGGGTGGTGGGCACCACATCTGGCACTGACTGCATGGAGTTCAATGGTGGAGTTGGAGAGGTGGAACATGTCTCTGCTATTTAAAATGGGAGGAGAAATCTCTGCAGCAAGGGGCAGAGCTGAGCCTGCCCAGGAGTGTATGTAGGTGGCAGCTCCTGCCTGCAGGGGCTTTTAACCACATTTACATGCCAGTGTGCAACGGGGAGCTCTTCCACTCAAATACATGCATGCACAGCCTCAAGACTGTGTTCTACTCAGCAGAAGTAGATTTGTTGCTCTAATGGACAGAGGAAGGTTTTAACTTGTGCACTCACCTACCCACACGTGGCCATAGCCAACTTGATTCCAGTTTCTTGTGCTGAATCCTGGCCATGCTGTTCTTTGGCTCCCGGTCTGCTCTGGTGTGCACCAGTGATCTCTGACAGCTTGTGGTGCCGACAGTGCTCCTGGGCAGTGTGGTGGCCCCATCTCCACCGTGACCCAGAGCACAGAAGTGCATGATGGCAGTGGCAATCATCTGCAGGGAAGATCTTGAGACAGAGATGACCAAAAACTACATCCCACCCCAGCCAAAAACCAACTAGCTCTCCCAGACACCTACCAAACACTGGGTTTGTGGCAAAACTAAGCCTAAGGGGGCCCCTCAGCTCCAGTGGCATCTTTAACTATGCTTTTCTAGGTCATCACAAACCAGCCCTGACAACACTAGGAGAAAACAGGTTTACTACAAAACCCCCCAAAGCATCACCTGCGTTCTCCCTGTTGGCTGGGCTGCGGGTCGCTGCCTCCAACAAAGCATCACCTACGGGAAAACACCACCAGCTCGGCCCCATCCTTGGAAAGCCATCAGGGAAAACACGAGGCAGGGTCTTCAAGGTTAGCACAGCCCCAACGAGGCGCCGGGGATACCTGAACCGCTAATTTGCTGGACGCCCCCAGAGCCTGGCTTGGCAGCCCCCCGCCGGCTGTCACGGCGTGGAAGCCATTAGCGTTTAAAAATACTTGCAGGAACGGGAGGGTGGGGGGAAAAAAATAAATGGTATTTGCGGAGGCCCATTCCTCAGCACACTTTCATGTGTGCCAAAGTTTGTTGGCATGGCTCTGAGTTTGATAGGGAACATCTGGGCTGCTGTTGCTGCCTGTATATTGGCTGAGGGCAGCGAACAAAAGGGGTTTGTGCAGGAATGTGCGGGGAGGGGTGTGGGGGTGTGCGCGCCTCGAGAGACGGCTCCGAGAGGCAAAATGCAGAAATACTCTCCGGAGAAGAAAGCCTAATGCACATCCCATGTCCCTGCTTTTTAAGAGGGGATAAAAGCCTCCCCCCACTCACTTCTCCTCTTCCCTCCCCCAAAAGCACGCCAGGGTACTAACGGCGAGTGGGGCTCAGACACAGATCCGTGCCCCGCTACCTCTGCACATTCAATTATCACCACAGCCTGGAAAAACAATTGGGGTGGAGGGAGCAGGTTAGCTGGAGAAGGGGGAAGTCCAAACCCAACCACACAGCACAGCCCCAGCACGTACTCGAGATATGCCCAGCAAGCTCTTCACAAGCAACCCACTTCCTCACATCCCGATGCTGCTGCAGGGGAAGCACCCAGCAACAAACCCCTTTTGAGCACACCGAGACCAGTGACACGGACCTACCAAGAACAGCACTGGTTGAAGTTTCCTCCACTTCTGTTGGGAATTTGGGGTAAGAAGCTGAGAATTAACACCATGCCACTACCAGTGGCACAAAAACCACAGACTCTTTCCTGCAGATACAGGGTCCCATCGTATCTGACACCAGATGATGGCATGGAGGGATGAAGGAGGAATGGACTCATACTCGAGGAAGGATGATTTTTTGATAAATTACAGGCCACGTGCAGTCCTTGGCTCTAGAGAGCCCATCCTTGGGAGCACAAACACAGGAGGGATCACAGCTTGCTTGCTCCATCCCATATGCTTCATCTCCAAGGAGTTGCTGCTGCCTGAGAATGGACACCAGAAACATTTTCGCACCTAATGTGACATTTCTGACATTCTTCCTTTTGCAGCTCCTCCTTTCCACCATCCCACATCTGCAGTATTTTTACCCAATACTTCTGCATTTGTCTTCTCAAAATCTCTTGCCATGGACTAAACCTCTTTCCCAGCAGGAAGAGTCGTGGCATCATTTCCTGCCTGCTGACCCCTCTTTACTCATCCCATTTTTGTCCAACTCAATATCCATTCACAGGCATTTCCAAGATTTTCTGTCAGTGGAGCATTTTTCTCTTTCCTTCTTTGTTGGATTGCATTTAGTCTGAATCCTACCTAGCAGCTTACACACCCTCTTGACTCCAGTCCTTAGGAAGGACGCACATTGTGTATGTTACCCAGAGGGAGATTTCCATGGCCTCTGTCTTTGGGGCTCCTTGAAGTTGCTGGAGCCACCCCAGAGAAGCTTTTTGGGTAGCACTTGGGGTACCTGTCTCTCTTGCTGCCCCTTGACAAGGGCAGCCCTCTGGGAAAGCCCCAGGGAGCAAAGCCTAAAGACAAAGGGTTCCAGGTCAGCGAAGACCCTTGGGTCTGACAGCCAAAGCAAACTTCTCCAGCCTCAATCTCCTTTCTAGGTCTCAGTGGCATGACCATGAGCCATTGTTTTCAGCTGACTTGTTCAACACTACCCATGCAACCCTGCTGGTGCTACCTCGGGAAGCAGGCTTGCACTGGGGACGCTGGCTCCAGAGCTGGGCATGTTCAGAGATAAGCTTCCTTCAGCGATATTTGGATTTTGATTACATCAGTGTCAAGACACAGCTTTTCACCAGAGCCAAGAGAGCTCCTGCTATGCCAAAGAAAGCAGCCGGGCCTGCCAGGAGTTGTGCACAGCATGTCAGGGAGGGCACCAGTCCCTCTGCACCCCCAGCACAGGGGCACAGTGGAGGGGAAAGCCAGCTGCAGGGTGGCACAGGCAGCAGACCCACATCTGGCCACCGTGTAGACACGTATAACCGGTCACCTCTTCTGCAGCGGGTTAGGAAAGCAACTGCAGAAAACCAAGCTGATCTTTGGAAACTCCCTGCAGCCAACACTGAGGAATGTGAAGCCCTATACAAGCACGCGACTGAGTTTAGCAGACAATGCCCTGTTTTACAAAGAATTAAAACAATAATGTGTAACAGCCATGTGTTTACAGTCTAGATGTTTCCTTGATCCACTTCTAAAAACAGGGGGCTGAGAGCACCTGATTTACTTCCTCTTTATCACTTATTAGCATTTGCCATCTCTCAGGGATAAACCTCTTCTCTTGGGCATCCCCCACATCCTTCTCCAGGACACCTCTTCTTTTAGCTCTGCCTGAACAACAGCCCAGCCCACCAGGTGACATGATGCTGCAAAGGCATCGCTCTCCAGCCATACTCCTGGCCAGCCCTGCTCCCACATGTCCTTCCTTGACTGCTGCTGCTGGCTGAGAAGTCTTGATGAGGGCTACAAGTGTTTTTCAAAAGCATGGAAACAATTTAAGAGCCTAAGTCCCATTGTCCAGTATGGTTAAAGGCCCCATCAGGAGGTAGACTGTTAATCATCATAGCTGCTTTTGAGGGTTGCAGTAGATATTCATCTGTATCTTCATCTTCAGAGAACCCACATGCCCTTGAAGTTCTTCCTGAGGGATCCCAATGGTGGTGGCTGGGAAAGAGGAAAAAATCTGAGAGCCACCAAGGGCTTTTGCCCTGGGACAATTAAAACCAAGAGTCCAGTGAGGTTTCAGAGTGGTTCAAGTTACTGCTGCCGCCAATGTGGTTCCATCACATTTGCCCCATCGCTACGTCTTATCCACCATCTAACATGGGCCAGCTGGGAAACTCCCAGTGTGAGGGGCTCAGAAAGGGGAGGGGGCCTGGTGGGAAAATGCCCATTTAACTTTTCGCAGGCGAGGGTGGTTCGAACAGTTGTTTCAACTTGAAAAAAAATTGACACGTGTTTCCAAATTGTCCAAATGTTTGGCTTTTACATTTCCTTCAGTGACACATCCCAGGGTTTCAGTTGAAAAGGTCTTTTCTCCTCAGAATTAGGCTGCTTGTAGACAAAAAAAAAAAACACTATCAAAACAGGAAGCTTGAAATTATCAAAGAAAAATATTTTCATTGACCTAAAAGGATATTACCCTTTGGTTTTTTTAGTTCACAAAATTTTTCAGGACTGACTCTTCATCCCCACGAGAGATGAGAAATACTGTCAGTACCTCAAAAATGCTGCCAAAAGGAAAAAAGTTATTAATTACCAACCTCTATTTTTAACCTGCAACCAAGAGTCACTTCTCATGGGTGACAACCAAATTCTCTCAGGGCTCTGCCATTGGCTTCTTCAAGACTTTTAAGTCAGAGATGGGACTTTTTTTGGATGGGACGTGCCCCAGGCACTCTGCAAAGCCTACCCTATTGATTTCCAAAGCAAGCATTAGATATCACATGCTTTTGCTATCCATATATTTAGAAAAATTATGTAATTACCTTTTTTCCCCACCTATCTTCCCACTGAAAAAAAAAATGTTCATTCCCCATCACTATTCCATAACTCAAAAAAGAATAGATGGATTTTTCTCAGTTTCAAAAAAAAATAAATAATCCCCACTGGGTAAGGGTCAGGCATGCAAAAATTTCAACCTGAGAAGTGAATGTTTTCAAAAATTATTAGCTTATGAAAAGGCGGGCTATAGTGGAAACTGTTTTACTGCCATAATTATAACACCACGAACAGAGCCTGCTGCAATATATAACATTATCAAGTGCCTGTCAGCATTTAATAGAAGTCTTAATTAAGTGCTGGGGAGGAACATGGCAAAAATTTATTTTCAGGAAAACTTTTGGGAGCCACGTAATTATGGACTTGCCTTTTTTGTTTTTAAATAAAAAGTCTGTCTTGATGGGACCGTTTGTAGAGTTCATAGGACAGACTAAATACAAGACACAAGTGTGTATCTTGTTGGCATTACTTAATGATAGGATTTTCTTTTCTGCTAAACTACATAATCCAGAAACAACAATAATGTTTGTGTTGGGTTGGAGCCAGACACTTCAGAGCTGGATTTTAACCTTCCCCAAGTTTGGGGTTTTTCTAAATCAGGGGCTTGATTTGGCTTGTCAGGGAGGCGGGGGACTCACGTGTAACCCATGGGGCTGACCTGCCTCTGCCATTTACTCTCCTCCCCCCTTCCACCACCTCAAAGATGCTCAGAATTTAGAGGGGATCCCCATCTTGTGGTAGTGTTTTAATGCTCAGCAGTGCCTGAGCTCCCAGGCTGGAGACCCAGGGACAGAGAGCTGCCGGGTGGGCCAAGCACAACATCGATTGGATTGTTGTAATTAATTTCTTGCCATCAGCTTCACAGGAGATAACCAGATCAAAACCAGCCAGAGGAAACCATGTTTCCTCTCCCTTGCAAATTTGGGGAGGGGTGCAGAGGGAGATTCCTCCTGCTGCAGCCCGATCTCCACATGCACGTCCAAGAGCCTCTCCTGTCTCCCCAGCATACCTTTGGGGTACAGCCCCTCCAGCCCTCAGTGAGACTCTGCCAGTGAGACCCTGTCTGGAGCTCCCAGACCAGGCTGAAGAGGTAGGAGTGGGGTTGGGAAGGGGGTCAAGCCCAGGCCTGGGATGGGCAAGCATCCCGTGGCTCAGTTGAGGTCAGCAGTGGGTTTTGGGGTCCTGGGGCACAGACCAAAAGTTGTATGAAGCACATTAAGAGGAAGCCCTGCAAACCTACTGCCTAACTAGATGAGGAGCACAGAGGAGAGACATCAGGGCAGATGGTGAAAAGCCATGGTTAAACCTGGCTCTCACTGAGCCAATAAGTACCTTAAATCCCGCTCTCCCCATTCCCACACCTGATCCACCAGTTCACGTTTCACAAACTTTCTGTCAAGCAAAGGGCTTCTTGGAAAAGCAGGACAGGTAACGTTGGGCAGGTCATACCATAACACACGCTCCTTCAGTCCAGCCTGGCAGCCCAAACTTATTTTCATTCCCTTTCTGCCCCCTACACCCCCTGCCTGGCCCCGGCAGCAAAGCAGCCCTGCGCTGTGAGCTGGCAGACCTCGTGCATTTCCCCCGATAGCCCAACAGCTGCTCTCTGTCCCTTCGGAGATTAGTTTGTTTTCCTAACACAATTACTGCCACGTGGCCCTGCTTTCTGCCAGGATCAAGCCTGGATAGAGATAAAGCAGCGATAAGATCGCACGCTGTTCCAAACCCCTTTGCAGCCTTGCCGTCTGCGGTTTGTTCTCATCGGCACGCGAACGCCCTGGCTGCAAGTTACCTGCTCCCATCACTGCCAGGCCAGGGAGCTTTTAAGGCACTAAAAAGCCCAGAGATTTGGCTCCCGGCTTTCCGTGCAATACCAAGGAGCCGTTTTAGGATGCATCCACGGATGTTGCACGGGTGCATCCACACCAGGGAGCTCGCACGATGCGACACAAAGCCGCTTATCAGATGCGGCACCCTGCTAGCTCAGCACTTTGGGCGAGCACAGCTGTCCAACAGCTGGCTCCAAGCTGACCTGCCTGCGTCCAGGTCAGCTGCCTCTGCCCAGTCTCCTTCTCCTCCTCCTCCCCTGGGGTTAGCCCAAGCTCAGCTCTGCCTGCACATCGCATTATCTGGTGAATGAAGCGGTTCTACCCCGCTGCAACCGCTCTGCTGAGCACGAGCATCCTGGCAGGGCTCACACCGGTACCTGCAGCGCCAGCGAGGGGCCGGGGAGCTCTAGAAACATCAACAGAGGAGTCACAGGGGCAGGTCTGGCACAATGGCTCTCCACCACATCCAGCAAAGGTCCTCGCTATCTCCCAGACCCGCCTGCGGGAATCCTTGTGTGGGGAACCGCTCCTGAAAGCCTCCGCCGGGGCAGACGCAGTGCACGCCGGGAGAGGACACTCGGGGAGCCTTGCTGCCTTCAGAGAGACAAGCATCTTTGCCAGATGTCTCCCATAAAGCTGCAAGTACTTTATTTTAATAATAAGCCTTAATGTATTCATTAAAGGCTCCCAGTGACCTGGGATGAATTTCCCTGCTATTGTAAAGGGCTGTGGGAATCTGGAAACCACTGCATTACAGTTAATAACTTTAATTTTACAAGGCCCAAAATAGACAACTGAAAAAATACACAAACTCACTGTTTCCAATTAAGAAGGGATTTCTTCTAATTCCTCTGCCACCGGCGCTCTTGTTTAGCAAACAACATCAACAGATACTCAACCATAGACAAGGGGAAAAGCAAACCGAGAGTTGCCTTCTGCATCTCGGTTACATCAGAGCCAAGGAAGAAGCCAGGACCCTTCCTCCTCACCTGATTATCAGTCCATGGAAAAGCCAGAGCCTGGTCAGCAAGAGCAAACCCATACTGGAAGAGCCATGGATAAAACTTTAACGCCTGCTCCTTAAGCCTGATGGAAGCCAGAGTGCTTTGATCTAAGGGAGATGATTTCTAACCTCTCTTCTCCCTGTTCTCTGCTGGGGGTCTTAGCTAGGTGCTAAAGGGATTTCCTGGGAGTCCTGGGGTGCTGGGAAAGTGCCGGGTGGTTGGGTGAGCATTCTGGTAGTGCTTGGGTCTACCAGAACTCTGATTTTAGGGTTCAGGAAGGAATATTCCCCTCCAGATCAGCTTGGCAGAGATCACCGTGGATTTATTTTGCCTGTCTATCTCTCCCTGTGTCGAATGAGGGGTAGTTCATTTCCCAGGGAAAAAAAAAAAGCTGGGAACTGAAACCAAAACAATTCGGCCTGATTATTATTATTTGTTGGTTTTTTTATAATTTCTGGGAATCTAATGTTTCCCAGCCTGAATCTTTTCATTTCCAGTTTGGTTCTTTTTTGCTTTACAGTTAAAACTGGAGCTCTTTAAAAAGAGGACTGACATTTTACATGGAAACATTAATTTTGCCACAAGCCAAGCCTTCTGGGGAGGAAAAAGGAATTTCAAAGGCCAAGTTTTTACCAGCATACCAGGCTGGCTGTGTTGGCAACCAACATCTGCATCCTCACACATCTCTGGAGCCATCTCCACCAGGTTCATGCTAAAGAGCTGCCATCCTCCATCCACTCGTGACACGGACACACATACCCTCCTTACCATCACCATGGCATCAATCAACACTAATTAAAGTGGCCCAAGTGAGAACAGCTCCATGCCTCAAAGCAGATCTCAAAAGCTTCCTCTGCAGATTTGCCGTAACATGGGAAAACATGTTGCTTAAAAAACACGGGTGATCTCAGCCTGTGTAGATCCCAAAACACTCTCTAGACCACCTAAAAAACAAAGCCAAGGTCCCAGCCAGCAGGATGGAGCACATGCACCCATCCAGCCCCAAGTCCCTCCTATCACTGTTGTCCTCTTGACTGAGAGCTGCCTATGAGCAGAACTGAATTTGCATCAGCCCTTGTGTAGGAGCAGATTGAGTTTTCCAGCCAAACTGATAAAAATGAAAAATTATTTTCATATGCCTGGACTCTGTATTTCCCCATAAATAAGGCAGTGATGGAAACTGGGGGAAGGGGGTTGTCAGAGTGGTAGGTTATCCGTCAAAGCCACACCAAGAACATTGATCTAGCCCTTGTCCAGGAAAGCATCTCTATTTAGGAAAGGAGGCAGGCACATCTCTAGTCTCCTTTGAAGCTACTGGGAACCGAGGGCCAGGCACTTTAAAGATCTCTCAATGCCCAAAGGAACAGATAAGATCTAGATACCAGCTGGTAAAACCCAGACCCTCAGAAGTTATTTAGGAGCACAAGGTTTTTAACGGAAACTAAGAGCTTACATACTTTTGTGAATAGGCTCTTGAAGTGCACACGTGCCTTTAAAAAAAACCACCCCACTTCTAGTGGCTTTCCTGAAAAGAAGAGATTTAGGCACACGTGCTGTGCAATGGGGCTTGTAAACCTTCATGTTATCATGGAAAACGACCTGCAAGGGAAAACCCAACCTGCAGCTCAGCTGTGGCACAAGCCCTGCAACATAATTTTATTAATCATGGAATCACAGAATGGTCAGAGTTGGAAGGGATCTTAAAGATCATCGAATTCCAAGCCCTCTGCCATGGGCAGGGACACTTCCCACCAGACCAGGTTGCTCAAAGCCCCATCCAGCCTGGCCTTGAACACCTCCAGGGATGGGGCATCCACAGCTTCCCTGGGCAACCTGTTCCAGCACCTCACCACCCTGGCACTAAAGATTGTCTTCCTGATATCTAATCTAAATCTCCCCTCTTTCAGTTTAAAACCACTACCCCTCATCCTATGTAATAATAACGTCTCTGCTCTGGACAACCCCAAACCCAGGGAGCCCAGTTTCCTCCAAGCCACAAAGCTCTGCCCTTTCAGGACAGCTGTGGACCCACACTTGTCAAGCATCACCCCCAGCCTCCCTCCTCTTCTTCCCTTCATCTTAACGCTGCCCAGAGCTATCCAACTGGACGCGCCTAAAAACAGAGAGAAGCTGATCCACCATGCTCCACCTATAACACTGACAAAACCACAAGCAGCACGGAGCTTCCCCGACCCTCCAAGCATACATTTCCTATTCCTGCCTGCAGCTCTACTACTGCCTTTCTCACATCAATGCCCTGACTACAGCTGCAGGAAAAATTTCCATCTAAACAATTTTTAGCAGGTCATTTTTCAGTGAAAGGCAACTTTTTTTGGGGAAAAAAAAAATATCATAGAAAACCTCTTTTCATGGAAATTTTCCTGGCTTGTCTGAAACATTAAAAAAAAATCTAGAAAAAAAGACCAAGTTTTGGCCTTGAGCTGCAAAAAAAATCTTGGTTTTAACCAAAAAATGCAATTTTCAAGTTTTTTTTTTAGTGAAAATTAAAGAAAACTTCCAGGGAGAATAAATTCTCTTGCTTTCATTAAAACCATTCATGGTATGATGGCTACACTCATATTTTCAAAAAATTCCATCTCAAGAGACTATCAAGGAAATTAAACAGTCACTGTGTGAAAGGGAAGGAACCAGTCCGGATTGTAACCTGGCGAAGGAGCAAAGATAAATGCCTCATTCTCAGCCTAACATTCAGTTAACAGCCAGGTATCCCACAGCTCTGCTCCAGGGTTAAATATATTTATCAGTGATGAAAAAAGAGGTGGTAATGCCCACAGACGATGTAAACCCATGGGGGCTCAAGTTCCCATCGCCCTGACCACAGGCTGTCCCATCCGATGGCTGTGGGTACCATCAGAAGGAGACACAGCTCCAGCCCTGCCGCTGACTCCTGGGAGCGGTTTGTGCATCACCCAACAGAGATGCCCAAGCTGGTCTTTGCTTTGGTCCCACGGAATAGCTGCGGCTCCATCACCCCATGGTGCTGGGAAACCTTCACCATCACGAGCTTTTAAGAGGTGGAAAGACCTCACCCCTCTCCAGATGGGCACCGCAGGTATGGGAGTGCCACGATACAGCCCTGCCACGCCAAATGCAAACACCCAGTGCTGAATGCAGAGCCAGAGCCTATTTGGGAGGTTCACTGCTATCCCCCCGCGTGGGACCAGGGGAGCCGCATGCTGTGGTGGCTCCACTCAGAGCCGCCAGCACCCAGATGGGTTACAAGTGAACATGAACTCTCCTTCCCCATCTGGAGTCCATGTACAGCAAGTGGCAAGATTTATATTGTGCTGAAGCATTCCACAGTTTTGAGCACAGAAATGATTGAACTCCAGATGTTAACAAGATGCAGGACCCTTTTTTATTATTAAAAACGTGATTTCTTGTTTTGCTCATGACAAAACCCATCAGATTAACTTATTAGGAGCGGAACTGCCATCAGGCCAGTGGAAGCGAAGACGGCTCCGGCTGCCCGAGAGCTCAAGAGAGTACACAGGGAGACCAGGGCTCCTTCCGAGCAGAGCCACGTCCAGTCACTCCTTATGTGGGCCAAGGCAGGACATGGGTGACCTTGCTCTGTGCCTGCTGGCAGTGCAGGGACATCAGTCAGTCCCCGTGCCTCAGTTTCCCCATCCCTTAGGGGGGAAGGTGAGTCAGAGCTGGAAGGAGAAGCCCTGAGCAAACACACACTCTGCAGCCTCATCCAAATCAAACCCCCTTGCAGAAGTAGCAGAGCCTTTGCTAAAAAGCCACACGGAAACCTGTCTGCTCTCTCCTGGCTCCTCTGCCTGTTCCCTGGAAAGATAAGGGGGACCCAGAGCCCATGGCTGCCGTGCTGGGGCAACTCCACATGCAGCTCTGATGCTCTGCTTCCCTTCAGAGAGCGCCCTAAGGCATCGCAAACTTCACTTCCCATCAGAAAGGAAACAAATTTCCAAATACCTCTGCAAGTCTGAAATGCTCTTCTCAGCACAGCTCTGCTGGGAACATCCCTCGGCAGCGTGCGGAGTGGCACAGCCAACATCTGTATCCCAGAGCATGGGATGGGGTGGGGGCCTGTCTGGAGCTGTCACATCTTCACTGCTTTATCACAGGAACTTTATCACAAGCTCATAACACACACGTCTTTGCACCACGAGATCAAACAGGTATGGGATGGCATTGCAGCCTGCTGTCACAAGAAGGCCTCCAGCAGCTAGCACCGCTCCATGCTGTGAAGAGGAAAACATGTTGAAGCTGCGTGACAGAGAGAACCCATGTATACTTGTCCTGATGTTGTACAGCCAGACCAACTCAGGGAACCCACCAGTGCAAAGCCAGCCTTTCCTGCTAATCCCTGGGAGGCACAGCATCCTTCAGGACCTACACATTTCCATTTACCCATAGCACATGTCAGCTCTAAGGACAGTCACATCTGTCTGCTCAGAGGGAGAGAAACATTTCTGGGCAATGCAAGTGTCCCGCTTGGCCAGGCTGAGCTGGGGACAAACCAGAGCAATGCAGCTTCTCCATACCCAGCACACAGGACCATCCTTGAAGAGAGGGGCCAGAGGGTGGAATAGCAGAAGCTGCTAAGTGTCAGGACGGCTTCTGCTTTGAAACTCTTTGTATTTGCCCTGCAACTCCAGGGGACTGATCTGCTGCATAAAGTGGGCACCCTCAAAACTCTCCTTGCCCCAGCAAGCCCGTGTGCCAGCCAGGAGGAGCAAAGGTGCCTCTAGTTTAAGTGTGAGTTCACTGTTACAGCCCCCCCTCGCCCCAGGCTTCAGCCTTCTTTGCTTCCCACTGTCCTGGAGGTGAGTGCTTGCCTGCTCAATGTGCCCCAGAATAATCACTGCCCTGTTCCTCTCCCACCCTGAGACCCCATTTCTCTCCTGACCAGGTGCGGGGGAAACAGCTGCTCTTCTGCCAGCCATGCCCACCACCAAGCCAGGCACAGGACAGCAAGCACCAAGCACACACTGCAGCACACACCTGAGAGCAGGATGATGGTGGGTTCACAGGACAGCCCTCCCAGGACACCTGCTTTGAAGTCAGGGCCACCAAGGCTGGAGCTCTCTGCCAGCATCTCGGGCAAACCCACCAGCCCAGCACCAAGAACCACCTTCCTCCACAGCCAAGTTTTGGGAAAAGCTTCTGCAGAGCAAAGCAGTATTTATTCTCCCAAAGGGACCCCATAAACAGAGCTGGGAGCCTTGTCACTTTGCCTGATCTTGTTTTGTTCCTTCCTTGCACATTTTGGAGGAAGCTTCTTTCAACCCAAACCTCTCCCTGGCTAACTGGGCAAACTGAGCTGTGCAATGGCACATGATGGTGCTCCCTTGGCTCTGAGCTCTGGCACTTGGTGTTGGGTATCCCCCAGCCTCACAGAGCCATCCAGTAGGAGCCAGGCAACAGGGCACTTCCCCAGTTGAAGATCTCTCTGCTCATTACCTTAGTGGTGCTGGACACTTGCAAACTGCCTCCATCACTATTTCCTTCACCACTTCTTCCAATTTAATGCCACATTCCTGGGCAGGGCTCCGGGGGCATACCATTTTTTCTTTAGTTTTCCCCAAATTGACTGAATATGAAACTTTTCATTCCAAGAACAAGAGCATCGGGTGGAAGGAAAAGCCATGCTTTTATGCTTTTTGGAGAAAGAGCCCACAAACCTTTAATCCTCTCCCCTTCCCCCTCCTCAAAACGACATTTATCACTGAGTGGCAGGGGGGAAGTATAAGTGCAAACATAATCACAGTGGTGCTAGCAAGCACAGACCATTAGCACCATGCTTAGGGACTAACATCTCTGGAAAGCCCCATATTCACCATCTCACCTGGGCACAGCCAGTGGATTTTTCTGCAGAGGATGGGTCCTGCCAGATCCTCATCCCCTCCATCCCTCCCTGGCAGGGACGAGTGGCCCAGCGTGCTGGGGCTCTGCAGCATCTGGGACATGCAAGCTCCCAGCTCTGCTGACACGAATAATTTCAACCCCTGTTCTTGGCACGGTGTGTTCTGCTCAAACACACTTCAAAGAGGCGGCTCTGCAGCAAGAATGTTTCAAAAAATATAATATTTCCATCTGTTATTCCAATAGTATATGCTGTGGGACTCTCCTCATGGATCATTTGCCTTTCTTTGCTCCTATTAAATATAAATATATTTGATTAGCAAGCCCTCAGGGCTGACAGGTGATACCCTAACCCTGCAGCATCCCTCAGCCCAGCCAGCAGGTCCTCTTCTCCTTCAGGTCTGCCCCATACATGTTAATGCTTCTCCAGAGAGGAAGGTGCAGGCAGGGAAGCAGCTTTTCCTTAAAGGCAGTAAAGTCCCCTTGGTTCAGCAACTTCATTTTTGCCTTGAGAGCAAATAGCAGTTGCAGAACCCTGTGGGTTATGTGGATGTCCCAAACTGCATTTTGCTTGAAACAAAGCAGCCCAACATCACTTCCCAGCCCCAAGAGCCAGCAGCACCCTGGGCTTGAAACCACAGGGCACAAACTCCCAAGCTTTGGTGTTTGATGAATGCCCAGCTCCCACACTAGCCTTTCCTTGGTGGGGACATCCCCAGCATCACTCCGCACACCACCTCCCATTTCTCACAAAGCTCACAGAAACCTTCAACTTCTGCATCACCGTCAGGCAGATCAGATCTGGAAGCAAATTATAAGGTGGAAAAGGGTAAAATAGGCAGAAAGCTATTTGCAAAAGACTCATTTTCTTGGGAAAGCAGACTGGAAACGCAAGATAAGCAGAGCAAGCTACAAGTCTACAGCACACAACAAGCTGTGGTTTTAATGCATCTTGGGTTGTTTCAATGTCAGAGGTAGCAGAAGCTACCTCTGCTTCCCTGGGCTGGGGGCCATCCGAAGGATGCTGCTGTGCTGGACTGTTTTCCCTTTGTGGTGCATTTGGTCCAAGAGGATTTACAGTAAGGGCTGCTGCTCCTCCATTACCCCCTCGCCACCCTGGGCTGCCTCTCCATACAGCTCTTACCTCCTGTGGCTGGCCAAGGAGGCCCAAAGCCAGTTATCACAGCCACCTAAAGAAGCCAACCTTACAGGCAAGGTCTCTGCTAGACAAGCAAAACTTTAGTACTCCTTGCCTTTCAGGCAAGGTGTCCTAATGGACGGAATGCTTGGATGGATGGTGCTTGTCTCAGTCATCTGCTCTATCCCACAGACAGGAAAACCACGGGGAGAAGCAGTTTTCCCAAGCTCCCCAGCAGAGCAGCCCCATGCAGCTGCTGAAAGTGTGACCAAGTTACCTGCAATGGCTGTCCCATCACAGGTCCCTGCCAGGCGACTTCAGCACAGCATTCAGGGGACTCTTCCTCAAGACCCATTTCCCCCAAGAGAGCCAGCAAGGAAGGAAGTTTTCTAAAACAGAGGTTCAAGGCTTTGCAGCCCCAGCATACAAGACCTGAGCCCCCCTCGTTTCCTGTCCTGTGACCCAAGGTTTCATACTGCTAAGACAGCAAAGGCTTCCCAGCCCCTTTGGGGAGCCAGAGAGATGATAACTTCCATTTGTGAGCCACAGCCAGAACAAAATGAGTCTTTATTTTTATATGGCCCATTATAAGTCATTATTTAGTGCTCCCAGGTGCCCTATATCATCAAAGGCACATTCCTTAATAAGCGGCCATCAGAGGCTGCGCTGCTGCCATCCTGCACACGGATGGAGCAGGAGAGATCCCAACACCAGCTCCAGCCCCCAGACCTCATCTCCCTCTAAGCCATCGTGAGCCCAGGAGAAGGTCATGCCCCATCCCTGTGCAGACATCCCAGCACACACATCCAAATAAGGCACACAGGATTATTTTTTCCCCCCAGCTCCACAACCCAAAGTGTAACCCAATCTACTCTGCTGGAAACAGAGCTTTTATTGCATCCTGAGTCATTTAGAGTTCCTTTTTATAAAACCAATATTCTTCCCTCCTTCCCCAACTTAACAAGCTCCCAAATGTCTGCTCTCCTGACATACCAAACCCTTCCAGCTTCCCTGACCTCCCTCCCCATCAGACCAGATGGAAGGCTCCATCTCATCAGGGCTGCTCCAAGGGTACGGCTACAGAGAAGTGTCACACCACGGCAATCCCCACTTTCACACATTTCACCTTAAGGATGATCCCAACCTTAAAACAGTCCCGTGGCGATGGCAGGATGACCTCATCATGCTCCATGGCAATATCCCCTTGTCCATGGCAGATCTCTCTCTGCCCTCGCTGTGCAGTGGAAAGCACTTCAGGCAGTGTCTGCAGATTTGAGCAAAACAGAAAAACCACCCTCAAAACTTCACAATATTGGTGGGGTTCAGGCACTGTGAAAGGTGTGTTGGCTATTGGGGGGTTTTCTCAATGCTCAAGGTAAGGAGGAAAGAGGGTACTGAACAGAGCTAGCAGCCTGGAGAGACCAGTTATTATTTTAAAACGACAGCTCAGATTTTGCAACAGATTAAATTCATCATACCTTTAGCCACATAAATACATGAAGGAGTCTGGATACCTGAAGTCCCTTTGCTCAGTTCAGTAATACAGAGAAGTACTGCACAGCGGTATATATGGGGAGTTCACAACTTAAAATGGCCCTCATCCAATAATTATGTCATCATTTGTTGTAATAGTAATCAGCAACAGTTAATATAATTTACAGTAAATACCAGATTGCCATTTAATAGTGTTAATATGCAACCTATAAAACATATGTTTGTGTAATTATACTGATAAGTTTCCAATCAGCAATGAACAGAGATAAAATCTGTCCACAGATCCTTACATAAAATTGAAAAGATCCCAGCAGCTGAAAGCAAAATTTGCAGAGGGTCTTTGGGAGCAGACTGCAGCACAACTCAGAGGGGAAGATGGTCACTGGCTATAGAACACGAGCGGTAAGGATCTGACCTTCATCCTGCCAGACCATCCTTTGCCAGCCTTTACCTCTGCTCGGCATGGCTTATGCAGACCTCTTGAATCCACGCTCACCCACACAAGCACAGGCAGGTGCAATGCTCAGATGGGGAGAGCATCCCAACACCCCATGGGAGCTATTCCCACCCTCCACCCATCAACCTCAATGCGCCTTTGATCTGAGAACGCTTGCTCTGCTGGGACATACAGGCATCCAGACGGATTTCCCATAGAGCTGAAACTCCCCAGTGTAAGGGTTGAGAAAGCCATCTTACACCCAGACACATTTCCCCCAACTTAGTATTTAAATAAAATCACTGAAGTACTGAAAATTCCCCAGCAGCACTATTTGCAAGCCTAGGATGAGTTCGGTTGAATACTCAAGGCCCAAAAATGAACAAAACATTTTCCTCAAGGATTTTTTTTTTTTTTTCAAATTGGTGTATTTTAAAGGGTTAGTGTTATTCAGAAGTGCCAGCTCTCTCCCTGGCAAGAGCTGAGGTTGCCTCATTTGATTGCAAGTTCACTGGTCTACACTAGCTGCGCTCAGAGAGCGGCAGATCCTGGACAGTCCCTTCCTGGGACAAAAAAGGTAGTTAAGGAAGAACAAACACTGAAAGCATCCCACAGGACCACTGCAGCTTGGCAAGGCTGGCACATCCCAACATCTTCTCTCTTTTTCCAAACAAACTCTTTAACTTTCTTCCCAACCATGGCAGGCTTGCATGGAGTAGCCAGTAAACAAACAGGGCAAAAAACAGCTAGCACTTACAATCCAATACCCAGCTGCACACTGACACAATTGGAGTCATCTGTGAGTAATTAGAAAATATAAACACTCACAACAGAACTTGGGTTCCTATACTCAGCAAGACCTTAATGGGCTTTTCTTCAGCCAGAAAATCCTTATTACAGTGATAAATTATTAGCCTTTTTTCCTAAACCAGCATGAAACGTTACAATGGAAAAATGACAAAAGGAGAAACATGCCCATTTTTGGCAGCACGGGCAGAGAGGAGGACAGGGAAGCAAGAGCCAGCACAGCATGGCAGGGGGACGGGATGGAGCCCACCCTGGCCCCATTCTTCCCCAGTGTGCCCTCACCCCTGGGTCCTCGGCCCCAGGCAGCTCACATCACCCATGGGCACAGCAGCCAGCACTGGCCAGTGCGTGTCCCAGCCTATGGCCAGCCACACCACAGCTCAAGCAAAGCCCAACACAGCTGTGTGGCTTCTCCTTTGGCTAATATAGCTGAGCCGGATTCAGGAGTCCCTTTGGCCTGCACAAAGGCAGGCTCCCAACACCCCAGAAACTTGCTTGCTCCCACATCTCTGAGAACTGCAGCCCTCTGCCAAAGTCACCTGAAATAAGCCTCTGAAAGCATACAGCAATCACACAGTCCTTAGGAAAGCAGGTTAACGAAACTGAAGGCTGTTTTAAGATAAAAATGGCCCCACTTCAACATGGGACAGAGTGGAAGAGGCTGCAGGTGGGTCTCTGAGCTGCCACAGCCTAGACAAACGCAACCAGGAGGTGCTGGAAGCTGTTGATGCCTCCATGCACATCCCTGCCTAGACAAACTGGTGCCCGCCTTGGCATCGCCCCACACGTTTGTGTAAGTTTGCACATGCATGAGATCGATGGAAACTCAGAAGGAGCCACTGTGGTTTGGCTCCCAGAGGCATCCAAAGAAGCGTGATCTTCCCTCACCCCAAAACAAGTCAGGGAAATTCATGAGAACAGCCTTTCTTGTGGGTTATTCTGGCAGTTGTGGGGCTGGACAGGACCAGGAGTAAGATGACACAGAGCTATAAAACATGTCAGAGCAGCAGCCGCACGATGCGAGTCTCTGCAATGGGCGCTCAAGCCTGACCACAGCCTGAGTCAGCCCATCGCCACCGACCTGCCTCCAGCTTCAGCCCAGGCAACCCAGCACCATTAACCATCTCCAGCCTGAAGGATGGCTCAGCATCTTTCAAGACCAAGTTCTTGCACTTGTGCTGTTTTGGGGGACAACTCCCTGGCTTTGGGTGCAGGCACCAGCCCTCCTGCAGAGTCACCCTCCCCTTGGGCCAGCAGCCAACCCCCAAAGCCCACCCCAGCACCCAAAGCAACAGAGATACAAGAGATCCCATGCAGCCCTGCCAAACACTGGCCATCCCCCAAAAAACACTCAGTGAGCCAAACCTACCCCCTGCCTCGTTCCTTTCGGCCTGAGCCCATCCTACAAACCACTCTCCCAGAGAGGCAAGTCTCACCCGGGGTCCGCAATTATCACTGGTCCCATGTGTTAAATGACAGAGCATTTAAAGCCTCGTCTTTAGGGCTTCACGCAAACGAAGAGAACAAATGACTGCCGGGGGAGATATGGTTTGCATCATTTAATCACCATTTCCAATAAAATGGTACAGCGGCTCTGCGGAGGGTAAGACAGCAGAGTTCAGCAGATTTTATCAATAACATCGCAGGATCCCTACTGCGCGGCTAAGAGAGTTGCCATGGTTATTATGACAGATTTACTATCATTGTAACTTAATGCACCATAATAAGTATCTGCATAGTTATTATTGTTTTACAATGATAACTATAATTCAACCGCAGCTTTATGACTAAATTTGTAACATTACTACGATGTTCTGGGAAGAATTGGAAGCAGGATAATTCACATGCTTTCTCAGAATATAGAAAGAAAGAGATCCTGGTCGGTGTCTTTTTCTTTCCTTTTTGATTGCTTCTTTGAGAACAATTTTTGTGGTTTGGTTACTGTTGGTTTGGGAGAGGGTGCTCTGTCAGAGTCAATGCACAGAGGTAGATGAAAAATGGGATTTTTCCACTGCAAAATTGATCCTGGAAAAGAAATCCCCATAGCCTTTCAACATAAAGTTGCTAAAAAATTCCCAAGTGTTGCCAATCGGGAAACAGACACAAAGCTCTGGCAAGATGAACAAAAATGGTCAGGTTTTGTTCAAAAAGAATGACCAGATCATCAAAAAATGTTGCTGGAAGTGACCCTGGTAATCAGTGGAAACAAATCTCTGCTGGAAAAAAAGTCTCCAGCACCCCTAGGACAGAGCCAGCCTCATCTCAGCCGCACACCCTCTGCTCCAGCAGCATAGAGAAGGATCTCCACCACCTTGGAGCTGGCATGGGCAAATGACACAGAGCAAAGCCAAGCATTTTCTCACAGCTCTGTGGATGCAGTCCCATAACCTGCCCCATTGCATAGCCCAGCCCACCCCAAGGTCCTGGCACCCCCATGGTGAGACAGTCCCTGTGCAACAATTTAGCGAGCACAATATACTGCCAAAAAAACTTAAACTGCATTTGCCAGTGGATTAGCCTGCTCAGACATGGAGTGATTTGAGGAATCAAAGCTTCAGACAAGGACTTTTTAGCAGTTCCAAAGGCACAGGACCCACATCAGGGGTCCCCACACCTGCATCCCCAGCTGCTCCTCCCCAGGAGGGGGGAACAAGTCCCACCCGGGCTGGAGCCACACAAGCAGCTGGTCCCCAAGGGAAAGCAAAGGAGAACCTGAACCTGAAATACAACCAGGGTTTCCAATAGGTTCCCTTGCACCCCCCTCCCAAAGCACTCCCCTGTGCTTGGGTTTAGCTCCTTCTTGGGTTTCATAGCAAGTGCAATGCTGCCAATTACCCCACAAGTTTATAGGGAAGTCTGGGGGTTTATGTCCCTCTTTCATTCTGCCCATGCAGCCCATTTCCCCCAGGGGCTCTGGGGATGGTTAACACTCCCTGTATACAAGGTACCTACACTACCTAGGCTGGGCAAATTAAAGCAGAAAAGGGGCTTTTTTTCCAACCCCTTCTCATTATCCCCATTATTCTGCCCACTGGAGCTTTAACCTTAACACATCAAAAGCATTTTCTGGATGGCCACCCCATTCCCTCCACCCTGCTTGCAGCAATGGTGACACTGTGCTCAGGGCTGTCCCCAGGCACCCCGAGCCATGCCTGCCTGCTCAGCCCCTTCCTGCCTTTTCCCTCCCTAGCCTTCGGGTTGCTAACACCGTACCCCTTCCTCAGGAAGGTTCTATCCTTGCTCACCCCAGCACCATCATGGCTGGTGACCCACACTGGTCACAGGCAGAGCCTCAGCCATCTTCAAGCCTCTGGGGAAAGCTCCTAAGTTTTTCCAAGGAAGGCAAACCAGGCTCTGACACCCATGTGGCTCCTGAGGGTCCCCAGCTCACACCTCCTGCAGGCACCCCAGACCCAGTTCATCATCCCAGCTTCCTACTATACTTCAGTCTCCTTAAATCAGCACTAACACAGGGTGGACAAGTCACACCATTTCTGTTGGCCAGAAGCTGGCCCTGCTCAGAGGAGGCTTAGCTCAGCGACCTGTGCTCTGGGAACTGGAGCCTTTTGGGTTCCCAACTCTGTTACTTTACTAAGCAATTTATGGTCTTTTCCCATTTCTCATCCTGATTTGACCAGGGATGGAGGTTTCCACATTCCCCCATCCTGCAGGATGGGACACCAGACTGAGCAACCCTCACCCTATAGCATCAAGTGCCCCTTCCCAGACAACAAGCCGCTCTTCCTCCACAGGGACTTCAGAAGCGTCCCTTTCTTCATGGGGAGCCCCAAACCTTCCCTGCATCAGTGGGAGAAGGTGGGAAGAGTGGTGGAGGTAGGACTGATGCTCACATCAATGCTGGGCACTCATGCCCTCCCTTCCAGCAGTGATGTGTGTCAGACCAAGCTTACATCATGCTCTCCCGCCACCACCACCTCTTGCTCCCGTGGCTGATATATGAGAGTAGATATAGGAAAATCTACTCATAAAATTAATGGAGGCTGCATGAACTCACAGATCATAAACTCAGAGGGGTTTGCAGCTTGCCTTTCAGAGAGGGGGAGGGCTCAGAGGCAATTTAGCAGAGGGGACTAATTCACAGCAGCTGTCCCATCACATCCTGCACCCCCTCCCAACCATCAGGAGGATTTAAGGGAACACGGCACTAAAGTCTCAGAAACACAGCACTGGAGCTGGCATCCGTCAGCTTGAGGTCAGACTCGACATGGCTGAGACACTCGGTCTGCTCCCAGCTGAGGGATCGTGGCCAAGCTGTGCTCTCAGTGACAGGCCTCCTGCCCAGAGCATAAATCACAGATGCTAAAGGCCAAAGCATGAGCAGATCCATCCCGTGCTCTGGGGGCTGCAGATGACATGACACGACACGACATCTCTTGGGTGGTGGGGTGCAGGGACGTAGGCAGAGGAGGTCTCCCTAAGGTGGTAAAGAGGACTGTGCCATCGTCCAGCAAGATAGATCCAAGTTTCCCAGCACACCAAGCAGTGAGTTCCACAGTGGGGATGAAGCTGATGATGCTCCTCTCCAGCCTAGCCTGGGAACATCCATCTGAAACCCCTTTGATATAATTAGGGATATTTGAGACCAACCCTCCATAAGTGCTTTCCAAGATATCCTTAAAGCCCATTCAGGGACCCATCAGCTCTTCCAGAGCAAACACCAGCCGTGGGGCTGGTTTTTACCTTCATCCCATCCACAACCCAACCTCAGCACTGAAGACTGTTGCCCACTGCTTGGTCCTGGACCACCTCTACGCAGATCTTCATACTTCTCCACAGCCCTGGTACCAGGCAAGACCAGTCCCTGCTTTCAGGCACTGTTGCTCTCTGCTGAGTTATTCAGTACAGATAGTGTCTCATGGGGTTACCTGGGCTTCCCATGGCACAGCAAGGAGCTTCAGGCAAAGGGGAGAAAATAACCAGTATTGCTGGAAAACTTTCCCTACATCTAATTTCTCTCCAAAACATTGGCTTACCCTGCCTGGGGAAGGGCCAGTCCCATGGATGAAGCAGGTCCCCATGCATCCACCTGCCCAAGGCAGAAGCTCAATGGGGAGGAAGAGGAGGAGGAAGCCCTTTCCCACACCAACACAGCCCAGACTGTCCAGGCACTGAGAGCTCCCTCAGTCACCAGCCTTCAGGGGGAAACACAACTGTCCCCTCCCATGCCCTAAGCAGTCTTTTAGCCTGGCCCTGTTCAGGTTCTCTCAGTGCCAAGTGCAGTTTTTGTTCTTTTCAGTCAAAAAGCATCTTGGCATCCAGCTGCTGCCCCAGTGGCTCCAGCAGCGGTGACTCACAGGCTTTGCCCTAACCTCAAGGCTCCTGCTTGCCTCCTCCACTGACTCAGAGGCAGAAACAACCAACAGCCCCAGCACCTTTCAAGTGGTTTGGGGACTCAGCCAAGGCACCAAAGCAAAGAGTCAGGCACCACACTCACCAGAGCACCCAGCCAGCTCCTGGCATCAGGTTCACCCTGGAGGGCTCACCAGGCTCAGCTCCAGGACACCATCTAGTCATCAGGTTCTGCCACCGCCGCTGGCATGGGGGGCAATCACCAACAGTAATGGGGTCCAGGTCATGGCATATCACCCCACATGCTTTCTGCCTCTAATGCAGCCAGCGGTCCCCTTCAGTGCACCCCCACTTCACATACCTGCATCCTCAAGTCACCATCAGATCACCCCTGCCACCAGGTGCCCTTTCTGCTTCCTCCTTAGTTGGCAGAGGTGGCTTTCCAATGAGAGCAATCCCTAAACATTGTAGCCTCTTCCATAAGAGCAAAGCCCCATGAACTGACACTGGAAAATAACTCACATACTCTGTAAATGGGACAATTTCCTCCCCGGGGAGGCCAGCTGCAGCCCTCCTCACCCACTCCTCCCCCAGCTCCCACCACTGCTGTACCTAAAGGAAGGCAAGCTCTGCTCCCTCCCCTTATCTATCAACTCTCAGGTGGCTTCATTAGCCTCTCCTGGTGCCTGGCCCAGGGACCATCCTGCTGCCAACCCCCACCTGCTTTGCAGGGAGTTTGATTTACTCTCCAGGTGGACTTGATTCTCCAGTGAAGCCCCTAAGGCAAGGGCCTGCTGTGCTGCTGATGAACTGCGGTCCCAAAAAAACATAGGTGAAAAGGAGCAGGACAGCAGGGCTAGCTGCGAACCAGAGCTGGTTCTTGGACAGACATACTTGCCCCCTCCTCAGACAGGATCCATAAAGCTCTGAGACATGTTCCCTGAAGCCCCACCATTTCTGCTCACAGGCGTCCATGGGAAGGGGAGCCGTGCTGCCTCCCAGCTCCGGACAGTGGTGAAGCTGGTGGAGAGACATCTGTTCTCCATCCAGCAAGCAGTGTCTTCCTGATCTGCCTCTTAAAAATTACAAGGCAATTTGGAGTTTCTATTTTGTACTTTTGATTTGCCCAAACACCTGAAACATGAGCTCTCAATCCAGGATCAAAGGCTCTCTCTGGAGCAACACAGACGGCTATATCCACTGCCGTATTTATGCATGATTAGGAACGCCTGCATTGGAGAGGGGATTTGGCACGGGTGCCTGTGCTGCAAAGCCTGAAACTCCATCTCCTCCAGAGCAGGAGAAGGGAGTGAGCCAGGGGCAATGTCCTGGCAGGTCAGGGTTAGCACAAGCCCCTTCAGCATGGGGCAGTGATGGGGCAATGCCTTGCCTGTGTCACTTGTCCCCTGTCCCTCCTGCTCAGGTCCCGTGCCTGCTTGTAGGACTGAGACCTCTCTGCTGAGAGGGATCTTCTTTGCTTTGCTCCATCTCCAGGGACAGCTACGTGGACACAAAAGATGCAGTCCTGGATGCAAAGGGACACTGCAACGCGGATGCAATCCTGGTGTAGTGGGATGAAAGGCACTGGGAACGATGCCAGGCCAAGCAAAGGGTTAACAGTAATTAACAAAAGTCATTAATGAGCTGGAGGGGAGGGGTCTTCCCAGGCTCTTTCACTCCAACTTGTCCTACTTTGAAAAATCCCAGACCCTGGACTCCAGCGGGCTGGGATTTTGCATCATCTAAACTGGAAGAGGTTCAGGCTTGTGAACTGACGTGGCCAAACCCCCACTCCTGTAATGAGTGTGGCTGCGTTCCTGTCGATAAACAATTTTAACAGCAGAGGATTTGCCCCCTCGTCTGATACCACTGGGGTGAGTGCAAACCTGGTCCCTGGAGGGACCCTGGCTTCGAATCTGTGGCTCAGATGGGTTTCTGCTTCTCACCACCACAAACTGCTTCAGATGAGCAAGATGGGGTTCCCAGGGTAAGGGGATAGTAGGCAGGGCACGTTGTTTATGGGAAAGCAGCAGTAAAATCAGGAGGAAGTAAAGAAACCTGCCTTTACACAGGTAGCAGGCCAGAAAACATCCACACATGTCAGACAGAGGAGTACCTTCCCCTTCTTCTGCTTTCAAATCAATTCAAAACATAGGGAAATGCAATAAAATGCCAGATGCCTGTGCCTTATGGACACAATCATTTTTAGAGAACGTGTAATGAATCAGCTTAAGTCAAAGTTACCTTAGCCTAAGGCTAAGATACCCTTAACTCTTCCCTTTTAGGTGAAAGCCTCCCTCAAGGGCACTCGCTGTTTGTAATGAGCGTACGGTCAACTTTTGTTGTGCCGAGGTTTAAATCAGTGCTAACGAAGGGTACATTAGGGGGGCAATGTGTGACAGGCCTGTCCTAAAGGTGTATCCCCAAAAATCAGCCAGCCCATGGGGATTCACTCCCTGCTGCCACAGGAGAGAACAGCAAGTCACTTTATCACACCTAAACGTGAACCCCAGGACAAGCAGGGGCAGCTGAGACAGCAATGTCTCTATGAAGTCTTTAACTTTTAAGGAAGTCAAGCTGATGGAGATGTCGCACCTTCCCATTATACCACATCTCCGTTTACAATCAATAAACTTTCATTAAGACTGTCTGAAAGTACATGTGATGCAACCCCTGCGCTCCTTTATTGGGAAATTTGTTGTTCTGGTTGGGGTTTTTTTTTTGCCAGTTTCTTCACACGTTGAGGGAACTTCAGTGAAGTGCTGGGAAAAGGCACCCAAGAGCTCTCCAAATCACGGCGTGCTCATGCCCTGCCAGTTCGCAGGCATTTTGCACTGGGAACAAGCTGGGAAGAAATTTTGCCACAAATATTTTCAGCAAATTATAAAGTCTTGGAAAAAGCAGATTTCGGTTCTACTGAGAAGTTGCTGTTTTGACAGATGTTTTAAATATTTTTTTAAGAATTTTATTTTTTTATTGAAACTGAAGGAGGTCCTGAAACCAAAGAGTGGGCCAAGAAAAAAACCCTCAGAAACATTCTGCTTTGAAAATGTCTAAGTAAAATGCTTCCCTTTTTCCCCTCTTCCCCAATTCAACAATTTGGGGAATGGAGATGAATTCACAGAATTTCACCTTCTCTGAATCTGTTCTTTTCGCCTGGAAAATGTTTTGACCAAGAAATACCTTTCGTGCCCCATTGAGTCCCAAGTCCTTTGAAGGCTCTAGAGCGAGCGGGTCTTCCACCTCCAGCATCCTCGTGTGGTTTCCATGTAAATCATCTGAAACCAGAGGTTTCCGGAAGGTCAGAGATTTTATTAAACCTGCGGGTTACCAGCTTATCACATGCAGAGCAGCACCCTGGGCAATGGGTGCACCTGTGCCCACCATCTCTGGGTCAAGGAACCAATGACACAATCCCCCATGGCCCATCTGAACCCTGACTCTGGACAGGGCAGCTCACTGGCCACATCCCACACCCCCAGCTTGTTGCCACAGTTTCTCATGTACCAGTTTGGGGGTTCGGGGCCCAATAAAAAATAAAAGGTGTCAGGGCAAACCCTGATAGAGCATCCCGCAGTGCTGTGGCACCTCCTGCACTCCCCGCCTGCTCGGCAGCGCGGCACACGTGCTCAGAAAAGGAAGCCTTTACAATCTGCCACTGGAAACTGCACGGTGTTATTCAGTGGGTAGCTGCTTTCCTTCAACGGGCCATAAAAATCCCATTTGGAAATGCAATTGCCTTGCTCCCCTCCTGCATCACACTGCTATTTAAAGTGGGCGCGTCCGACACATTAAAACACACACACACACACGCAAAAAGGACCAGGATCTACTGAACCTTAAAACAATTATTATTCTTTGCAACCCGTACGCTTTCCAACACTAACATTATTCTAAGATGCAGGTAACATGTGACACGTTTTCTTTTTCTCTCCAAAGTACAACACCCTTCCCTTCTTCTATCCCTCCTTCCCAAATATCAATCATCAGCAAAGACAAGGCAAATGAACTTTTAATCAATAACAGCTACTGTTTCTTGTACCGGGACTGTTTATGATTTAAAATGGGAAAAAAAAATTAAATCAATCCTGATGTGAACATTTTCCCACTTGGAAAAACAGACCAATCCTATATCAAAAGGTTTGGGTTTTTATATGTTTTTAAAAGGTTTAAAAGCTAAATTAATTTTAAATTGTTTTTACATATCTTGCCTATAGACAGAACCACATCATATGATGAGGAAGGGTGGTCCACGGTTTATTAATGTTCCCAGTAAGTACTTTAGCACCAGTCTGTCTGCTTTACACACATTTAATACCATTGCCATCTAAAAATCAAGACTATTCTAACCACAGTGTGTCTGTCCAGGCACTCTAGCTGGCAGTCTGTCCCCTTTCCGTCCAGACCAGGTAAAATAGACTGCTTCTGGTATGTCTGCAGTCAAACTCCACTGTCTTCATACCAGCGGAAAGCATCCAGGGAGTACCTGAGACTAAGTGATGTTTTAATCAAGAAAGCAACGCTGAAGAAATGTCCTAAACAAACAAAAGAGAAGCAGAAGCTAGTTCCATGATCAAGGGAGTCCATAAAGGCTCCCATAACAGAGGGACTTCTAACACACGTTTGGGAGCTGGACCTTGGTACCTAAAAAAAAGGCAAGACTGCAAGTAAGACTCTTAACTTCTTTTTTGTTTTGGTTTGGTTTTTTTGCCAAAAGCTTTCTATTCCCAGGGCCTGAGCAGGCAGGAGACTGCTAGTTCATTTTCGTCTTCCTACGCCACAGCATTTGGAGTAGCTCAAATGGCAACGTGCTGGCTCCAATCCAGATTTATCTGAATGCAAGACATGAACCCAAATGGTATATGAAATGGCATCTACCAAGTTTTAGATGAACCCCAGCAGGGTTCATGTTGGCCCCTTGCAGTGATAGATTTCCCTGCCAGCCAATTCTTCTGACCTATTTGTGCATCCATCAACAGAAGCCATGCTCTCTCTGTGGCCCTATCTTCCCCGGTCCAGGCAGTTTTGAGGGTCCGACAGCTTCTTAAGTGTTGAGATATCCTGAGGCCACGAGCAGCTTGCTGGTTCTCACTAGTCTTTTTCTGTGAGTGATACATCACTGTGACTGATCACCTCAGGCCCAGGTTTGGGACAGAAAGAGAAGTCTCACTTCAGGGTGATGGAGCAGCCCAGCTGTGACTTGATCTGTGCAGGACAGGCCAGGAGCTCCAGACACAGCCAAGGGGACAGCAAGCAGAGGGATGCCATGTGGGAACGTGCCTGAAGCAGAGCTGCTGAGGTCCACTGATGGTGGAGGAAGGGGCAGTCTTCAGCCTCGCAAGGATGACTCGTGGGGAGAAGATGCTCCCCAGATGGCCAAGGGGAAGCGGCTCAGACACACATTCCTGAGGGCCTCTGAGTCACTGCCCAGGGATGTCCCAGATGGAGAAAGCAGGAAGTGGCCAGGCTGGCCTGGGGCATCCGGGCCAGTGCTGCATGACTCGCAGCCCTCCCTGCTCACCATGAGCACACAGCAGAGACCCCAGCAGTGAAAGTGGTTTGGTCTCTCCCTCTCCCTATAGATATAAAACACATTTCCTCCACCTTTACCAAGTACATCCCCTCTGCCACCACCCTTACACAGTATTTTGCCTCTACCCTCCCTTCTTGACGTGCCAGCATTTAGGTGCATAGTTTGCATGGGGACACTGAGGCATATGGGGTTGTGCTCACTCTTGAAGCCCTCTCTCACCCCACCTGCCCACTGGCCCTGCAAGGCAGCCCCAGGAAGGTAGGAAGGTCCTTTGTTCAGTTCATGACCGAGGGACAGTCGTGAGGGAAGACAGAAAGGTGAATTCTGACATTTCCCATGGTACCATGGGATCAGTTGCTGAACCAGATCTGGGACTTCATGTTTCTTCATTTCTCGCTTCTTCCATGAGGCCTCCAACCCCTGGGGTACATCTCATGCTGTTCTGTCCTCCAGCGGTCTTGTATCATCATCCCCATGATGAATGCAAACACCTTCCAGTTGCACACTGAGGTGAGTACTCACAATGTACCTACTCTCTCCTCTCAGCAGAGAGGAGGCACCAGGCAGCTTTTTAGGATCAGAATAGAAGAGAAGAGAATAGAAATTTCTCCACTTACAATTCTGCCAGACTTTATCCGGGCTCCAATTTTCCATGCTGGGTTTCTGCCTCAGGCTGTGTTTTGCTTTGTATTTTTCAAAAAATTCCATGACTCCATTTCCACCAGCCCTTTGAACAAGGTTTAGGGAGGTCTTTTCTTTTTTTATTTTTTCTTTTGCCCATGTTAAAACATTATTATAACCATTTCACTGAGAAGCAGCAGTGCCTCTAGGCTTGGCAAGAAGTGTCCCTTGAGTGAGAATACGGGCCTTTCTCCATCCCCGTGACAGCACCCGAAGTCGGTCAGATCACGAGCCTCCGAAATAGCAGAGGCTGGTTGGAGTTTGGCTGATGGATGAAGCACAAAGTCCATCTGCGCTGAGCGCTCTCCATCTTCTAACGGGCCTCAATCAACGATTTCACAACAACGCGTTGGCCAACTGCATAAACACAGGGTAGAGCTTAAATATAGTCTTTGCCTTGACGAACAATCAGCGCTGAAAGAGAAGAGCATCTTATGCAAATAAACAAAGGTCCCGCAGAGCTCAAGTATTTGGACCAAGGTCAAAGGAAAGAATTTGTGATAGGGGTAATACTGAACCTAAAAGCACACGCAAGTTTTCAGATATGGATTTTGTCTGCTGGGAAGTACTAATTCAAGTGGACTGGACCCCTCTGTGGCTTTGGGTTGAATCCAGCAGATCCTAAATCCAAACAGTCGCAACTGGAGAATGGAGGAGGAGACAGGGAAGTGAGGAAGGCCAAACCAAAACGCTTCGTTTGGGGCAGATCGATTAACCTGAAACCGTTTTTTGTTTGCTTCACCAGGAAGATGGATGTGTTCTGCTGACTTGGCAGGACCTTTTCTTCTTCAGGGCTTTGGCTCTGCTGGTAAAACAAAAAACCCTGCGGTTATTCCGGCAGCTGCAGCTGAAGTGTGATCCAGGTAGCCTTTGTGCCCGCAGTAACTGTAGGGCCCCATGGGACCATCAGCCAGATCTTGTGCCCACAGGTCTGTAAGCATCATATGGACCACCAGCAAGACCCCCCTGGATCTGTGGAGATCAGACCCCTCGGTGCGACTCCAAGCAGATTGAGAGCCCAGTTTTGGCTGCAAGAGCCAGCGTCTGAAATGAGAATTGCCTGATGATGTGAAACAAAGAGGGAGAAAAAGGCAAAAGCAGCAACAGCAGCCAAACCAACCCCCAAACCCCAACTTGGGGCTCCAGGAAACTCAAATGGGAAGAAATGTGCCTGCTTTGAGAAAGGCTGGGTAAGGGGGGGGTGGGCTTTGATTAAGCCCAGCTCAGTCAGACCTCTTCCGAAGGACTTAGTGGTGCACAGAAGGACTTGGGCATACCTCTGTGATTGCCAGGCAGGAAAGCCTCAGCACTGGAAAGATGCTCTGGCTCAGCAGAGAGCAGCAAGGTCCCGAGAAGGGAGGGCATCCTCTGGCAGCTCCTGTTGGCTGGGTTTTGGTCCGGATGGTCCTAGCTGAAGTCCGCGTCGGTGCACACAGAGGAATATTTGACCGCTCCACTGTAGAGGTTGTGAGGTGGCCAGAGAGTAGGAAAAGCCAATGGGTAAAACAGCTGCAGCCTTACAGCACACAGGAACAGGGTCACGTCCTGCCTTTAGAGCAGATTAAATTTAAGACCTGTCAACCTCAACAGCATCTAGGTCAGGTTTTTTCCTCTGCCTTGATGGGGAACAAATTTGAAGCCCTGAGGTGTCATTTCTGCATGTCATGCTTTGAGTTGTTCCCTTCCTTTAGCATGATAGACCTGTTCTCTTCCTGAGGACGATCATTTTTCAGCCAAACATGTGGTTGTTCGCATTCCTGAGTTACGGAGCACAAAGCTCACCAAGGGAAAAGGAATTTGGTTTTGTGTCCTGCTAACCCTGTAAATGCACCACAGAGCCACCAGCCCCCACAAATGACACCACTCCAGGCCAGGGGAAGGGGGTCACCCCCACGGAGATGCTGTGCTGGGTTAGTTACCTTCTGCCCACCCAACTTTTCACTTGCATTTGCTCCTCAGTGTGGGCAGATGTGCCTCAACCATGCATGGAGTGGTGTTTCTACAATGTCAAACCGCTGTAATCTCCCAGGTTCAAAGGCACAGTGTAAACCTGAGCTGTTTCCTAGACTGACCTTCTCCATGCCCTGCAGGGTTCCGCAATTCCCTTCTTTAAACCAGGGTTTATGGCCCAGGCTCCACCACCAAGTCGAGATACTGCATGCTACTCCTACAATGAAGGAGGAATGAAAGTTCATATGTGCTCAGAAATTATACACAAAGAAGAAGAAATTTCTAATGGAGGTCTTTAAGACTCAAGAAAAAGACTTAGGACTCCAAAAAACATAGTAGGTTGAAAACAACATAGCTGGAATAATTGGGCTCTCAGCTTCCATGAGTGTTCATTCTGGCAGCTCAACATGTACTTCTGGGTGCAAGCATTTGATTGTAAATACCGCTGTTGTGGAAACTTGGCTGAAGGGAACAGACAGACTGTCACACGCACTGAAATGGAGATGATCATTATCACGACTTGAAAGAATAAAGGGCCATGACTGGGAACAGCTGGTTTTGAACTGATACGCGTGTGGGGCAGCTCTGGGAAAGACACACAGCTCTTGCTATCACAGGCACCTTTGCTCTGGCTGATACATCCCATTGCTCACAAGCCCGAGATGGTTGCAGGGAGCTGCATTGCTCTGAGGATCTGAACTGACTTGCTGTGGTGCCAGGTGGTCAAACCTTCAAGCTACAGCAGACCGTGCATGCAGCTGGGTTAAGACACATACTGTTGAGGGGCGTTCTCCTGGCCAAGGAACCCAAGCTGTGTCTAGATGAGGTTATCCCACAATGCTTCCCAAATCTTAGATCTGGAGGCATGCTTTGGCTGTGTCACAACTCCAGATTGGGTATGTACCAGCAACCCCAGAGCCTTAGTTTGCAGACAGAGGAAGCCCAGATGGAAATGCTGGCGCGTTGCAATAGCTCCCTACTCTGCAAGGGCTGGAGACCAAGACACAAGGGCTGGTTAGCGTAGACAGAGCTCAAGTGACCTGTCTGGGCACGTAGAGCTTTACTTCTCTCCTGACTGTCTGCTCATTTCTCCAGCAATGCTGAATCCCCCTCTTAACTAATCAGACCACTGCAAGGTCCCATAAGGAACAACACCACTAGGCAACATCTCCAAACTTCCAACTGACTCAATTATAGAGCTGCAAAACTAATCTCAATCACATTGGTTTTGTACAGGGATGATTTATTTTCTTTTTTTATTGGGGTGCCATGCAGACAAGTCAAGTACCATGCAAAAAATTGAGCAGATGATGCCACCTTGTCAGTTAAGGTCGTTATCTCATCACAAACAGTAAGAAGGCTCTATTTTCTCCAAACTGCAGCAGATTTACATTAATTACACAACATACTGTGAATCTGTATGGACTGTGTTCCATAAAGATTTTTCTTATGATCATTCTTTCTGGATCCACATCCTGCCAAAGATCGCTTGCTTTCACGGGCCATCTTATTTACTGCCTTATTAGTCTGGTGTTAGATTTTCCCCCCAGTCCTCTGGAACTTCCCCAGAGTTCCCAGATTTGTTTAAAAATCGACACTAATGGTCCAGAGAGCTCTTGGGCCAATTTGTTTATCCTTTGATGCAAGTTATCTGATCCTGCAGAATGTCTAACTTTAATCACTGCTGTTTAACATTCAGCTTCGTCATTGGTAGAATACAAAGTGTTTCATTATCTCTGTAAAGGATGAATATGTCATCCCATTTCTTTCCAAGGAGAAAAATAAATGTTGAACAAATAACTTTGTCTCTTCTACACACAGCCTGAATATTTTCCCATTATTGTCTGGGATGTCATTATGGGATTTGGCCTTTCTCGGTACATTTAAAGAATTTCTTATTCTCATTAACCCTAATGGCCAGAGATTTTTCACTCTTGCCTTTAGCTTCTCTTCCCAGGTGTCTGCATGTTCACACCGCTTCAGATTCCTCCTTTTTTATTTACCATTAACATCAACCATTGACATGCATACACATTGGTGCTACATATTTATGCTCATCATGCTATTTATCCAAGTATTTATATATGCTAAACCTATAATACCACTGCTTCCACCTTCTCTCTTAGCTGGGCTTGCTTATGCAAAACAGCATTCATGCTTCCAGATTAGCAGTTATCTTACAGCATATCACAAAACAGCCTTAAACACTTCTCGATTATCATCCATTCAATTTTGTTAAAATAATTCCTTCTACTCCTTAATTTTACTCCTAATTATTTTCAGCACAGGCAAGTCGTTCCTTTTCCAGAACCAGGGGCTAGAGTTGGGCATCTCTGTGCTTTTAAAAATCTGGTCCCTCATCACATATAAATAGCATTGGTCAGAGTTTTTCTGGGTTTGCACATAGTGTCATGCTCGCTGGCAAGGAGACAGCCTGGGAATAGGTTATGGAGTCCCTGCATATCATGAGATCGGAGAGTTGCATACCTAAAAGGCAGAGGAAGCTGGTTTGGGGTTTTTTGGGGGAGGGAGGAGGGGGAGAAATTCCCTCCTCTGCTCCCAGGCTCAAGGAGAGGGGGAAAAGCCACTGGGGACTGAAGACAGCTTTCATCAATTGAGATGTTTTATTTTGTGTTGGCTTTTTTTCTTAAACATCCTTTGTTTTCTAACAATAAATCATATCCTGAGGCAAAAAGCCTTTAAAAGGACCGGGTATGGAGTCTGCTTCCCTTCCCTGGCTGCCGAGGCAGGCCACCAGCTGACAGCAGTCATCAATCTGCAACTCAGCGATCAATCCATCTTTATCTGTCAGCGCGGGACCGGCACAGGAGGACCCCGGCTGTGCCAGCCTGCCATCCCCCCACCGGCTCCGGCAGCGCCCGGGGGGTTCACCAGCGCCGGACCCAATCTCCCTCTCCTCCCACTGCCCCAGAGCAGGCTCCCACCGTCTCGGGCACCATCCCCTCCTGCTCCCCAGCATGTTCTGCAGTCGGCAGGCTGAGCACACGGTGGCTGAGCCGAGTCGCCCTCAGAGTCCCCTCTCGTGATCCATCAGAGAGCAGGCACCCCACCTCCTGCCCTTCCAAAAAGCCAGAAACACTAAAGAAGGCAATAGCATCTTTTCCAAACCGAAGGTATGACCAACAGCCTACTTGCGGGTAAATCCTCCCATGACGTTTCAGAAATCCCAAGCCATTCCTTTTTTTTTCCATTGGTGGCTATTTCTACCTCCTGTTGTTTACTGCCCAGGCTTCTAGGTTTGCTTTTTAACATTTGTGCTGCCAGGAGTCAGCAGTTTATGGTGGCGCCTACGTCTTCTGTTTACCCTCTTAATATTGTTCCCCAAAGATGTTCCATTAAAGCCTTCTTAACTGCTCTACCTCATTTGTTATCCAGAATATTGGTTGCTCTCCCAGGGAGATGGAGGTGGTCCAGCTCATATGCTCCCTTAAAAAGCAGACCCGATGCTCCATGAACTAAAATACCTCCATTTTACCTCCCCTTTACACCTTCTGCCCCTCAGTGGTCTCCCTTCCCTGTCTGCTTTTGTTTCCAAGATGTGAGGAGGGATCTTGCCGCCGATCGTCTGAACTTTCCTCTCCTTCAATTCCCTCCTGAGATCCCTCAAGTTCTTGCTGATCTGAGAAGTATTTTATGAGGCAATTTCATTCATGCCAAATGTGTCATAACCAATGGATCCCTGCCTACAGTCATCAGAGCCCCGTTCAGCCTCTCGGTGATGTGTGTTGTGCTGGAGCCAAGGAGACCGCACACAGGCCCGTCGCCTTTATGTCCCCTCTTCTGCATCTGGCTGGGCAGAAGATTTGTGTCTGCCTGCATGCATTTGCTTCATAAGCCATTACTCGCGTTCATATTCCCCTTGAGCCTCCAGGGATCACGCTCAAAATGGGCCTTCGGAGGCTGTTTGTGTCTTTCTGATGCTGCTTCAGGGTCAAGAGCTGCTGGTCAAGAGCCACGCTTCAGTGCCTCATGCCTTCTCCACCAGCACAGGCAGCGTCTTGCCCTCTGCCCACTGGCTTCCATGCAGCAAGGAGAACGTGGTGCATTTTCCCTGCATGGGGGTCTCTGCCTGGCCCCTATCCTGGGGAAATGGTATCAAAGCTCTGGGGCACGTTCCCCTGTGGCCTTTCACTGCTGGCTGACAACACCTATGCAGTCACAGCAGCCAGACCCATCACTTGAGATGGGTTGTCCCCCATCTTGTTGCAGTGAGACTGCAAACATGGCATTTGCATCTTGAGGTGATGTGAGAGTAGGCTGGAGAGATTTACTGGCCCAACGGGGTTGGCCAACCTACTTCATGGCATGCTCTCTGCTCTTATCCTTCCTTGGCCAGGAGAAGGCACAGCCTGTGGATTACATTGGTTGTTTTGGGAACCAAACAATGTAGCTGCTGCCCTTTCCCTGGGCTTTGTGACTCTGCAGGTCCCTTACACAACCAGAAGGCCGGTGTCCTCCATCACAAGACGGGGTTGTGTCTTATGACATGGGCACAGACCTTCATTCTGTAGCTGGAGGCCACCTGCCTGCCCCACTGCAGAGCACTGACAGGGCAGGCTTCACCCAACAAATAGATATGATATGAAACCCCACCCCAACCAGGACTGCATGTCCTGGCATGTCATGGATGACCAAGGGCTAATGCTGCCCCCTGGCAGGGTTACAGCACAGGGCTCCCAGTGACTCCCTGATGCTACTGGTGGTCAAGATCTGCCCTTGCAGTCCTCAAGCTTTTCAGCCTCATTGGCCCAGGACTGTGTCCCAGGAGAAATCTGTCCTGCTTAGAGCAGATAGAGCAAAGAGGTCTGCCCCATCTCACAGCCCCAGGAGAGGGATGGGACCACGACAAGGTTTCCTTCAGCGCTTGCTCCATGCAGGGGTTGAAGATGCTATCAGTGTCATAAAAACCTGGTCAGGATGGGCATTTCAGGGCTGGGGACGGCAGAGTGGTGCAGCATAGGGATGGGAGAAGGTAGGGGTTCATTGAGGAAAGGGAGAAATGTCCAGCCTATAAACCTTTTTGTTCCTCCTGGCACAGTTCAGGGCACACAGCAGAGCAGGGGGGAAGGTACGGTGGGGTCTTGACATGGAGCCGCCTGGAGCTGATGTCCTGGCCCCTCTTAAAATGTCCTCGAGCGCTTGGATTTGCCTCAGATTAAGTCCAGTTGCCCGGGCTGGCGCGTACCCCTACATGGGCTAAATGAGAACCACCCGTCACACCTCCCGTCCTCCCTCCTCCTCTCCCGCGCAGGTTCATTAAGGCCTTCCCCAGCGAAAACAGGCTGCGTTTCGGGGGGAACGCCGAACCGTTTGATATTTTCCACTCTGCGTGTCAAGGGCATTTACAGTCGGCGTCAGGCTGTTCCGTCAGTCTGAGGGAAGCACTTTGAAGTGTTTGTGGTAGAGGCCACATGTGCAGTCAAGATGTGCCGCAGCCGCTGGGCTCCCCAGCCTCTCGCTCCCTTTGCATTCCCAGCACCATGTGACAATCAACAACACGGCTTAACCCTTTCGTGCCGCCAGCTCGTCCAGATTGGAGATGGGGGACAGGGTCCCCATCTCCTGGTGCGTCTTGGTGGTCATGCCAAGGAAGCCTATGGCCACCCTCCTTCATTTCAGAGAAGCGGTGGCACAGCCCAGGCAAACATGTCCAGTGAAGGTGATGGGATGGAGATAGGAGGCCTTGAAGCTTCTGGTCCAAGGGAAGGATCTGACACTAATCCCCACACATGCTGCCAGAGGTCCCGCTTTGATGATGAAAGTAGCATCGCTTGCCACGAGCAGCTGCAGAGCCAGCTCCCACCCTCGCCCGTCCTACAGCGGGTCCCAAGAAGCCACATGGAAGGAGTTCCAGTGGCTGTGACACACCAGGGATGTCCACGATGACATTACTGCCTGTCCCTCCGGCGGGATGAATGGCACGTGACAAAATGGGCAGCAGCTGGGCTGCGCGGCCGCTGCCCGGGGACCTCCGGGCGCAGGATGAACAATTGCAGTCGCTTCACCTCGGAGGCACTGGTGGGAGTGTTTCGAGGAGCTCTCTGCAGGGGCAGTGGTCAGGGATAAATCTAATTTCTTTGTGTTAGCCTTGCACAGTAGTTGTGTAGCACTTTGCCATAGCTACAGGCTTTAGGTTATTTCCATGTGAGAGGAGATTGCTTAAAAAGAAACACGGGATCAGCAAGCACAGCTGCTCTTTGAGGGAAGGAGAGTAGCAGTCTCCCAGGCCATAAGCCTCTCCTTGGCTCCCTAAAAAGGACAGACTAAAGAAACTCAAGACATGCAGTGTCACCAAGTGATGCTTCCCTGGTGCTTGAGAAGCACCTTCTCCCCTGGCTCCCTGCAACTCCCCCTCACCCCCCCCCAGGTAGGAGGAGAGTGGGCTTTGGTCCTTGCGGTTGGATTTCCATCTTCTGTCAGGAGCCTCTGGCTGTTTATTGGGAGCTGGGGTTGGCTCGCACCTTTGGAAGTTCTATAAGGCAGAAACTCAAACTTCACCGCCCCACAAGCCGGTCTCTGCCGGGGGCTGAGCTGCAACCTCCATGGGGTGGTTTTAATTCTGAGCAGATTCCCAGTCTGATCCACACAGCCCAGACCCACTGCAGTGATAAAAAGGACATGGAAGGCAACAGGGGAGTAAAGCACAGTGAAAAAGGCAGAGGCCTTTCTGTGCAAGCTCAGAGCTCAACAGCTATGAGCTAAGGGGACAGGGATGTGAGCTGCGGAGGAGCGGCTCCCACCCTTTGCTGCTGCCTCCAGCACAGCAGTGTTTTTTGGGGGCCAACACAGCACTGCCCCATTCACTCAATCCTGCATCCCCGGAGCAGGGAGTAGAGCCAAGGCTGCAGGCAGGTTCCTCCATGGCACTGCCAGTCTGCCGTGGCAGCGTGGATCCAGCACGGGAATGCCGCTCCAGCAGCTGCAGCGTTAATCCGTGGCACAGAAAAAAAATAATCTTCCTTTTCAATTATTGCATTACAGAGGGTGGAGGCCCGGGGGAAGGGTGTCATTGTACTGGCTCTCGCTTGGCAGGGAAAAGAAGCCTTCTGGGCCGCAGCTTCCTAGAAAAGTTGAAGCCAAGGTATTATCTAGCATAACTGACTTCTCCTCCTTCCATGAAAGCCCCCTCCCTGCAATTAATTCAAGTCCTGGAAACCCCTGCCTTCCGCCCTGATTTCCCAGCCCCCGGCAAAGCGTCTGACTCAACCCACATCCCTCTCTCCACGGCTCTTCTTTACCGAGATGATTGACTCCATCACCCAGGGAGGACTGCGCTTTCCTGTTATCAAGAGGGTCGATCAGACAGCCCTGTCCTTGCATCTGTGTGTGTGTTGTCATGTGCTTTTGTGCTCAACTGGCACCGGGAGGAGAGGTGGCCTGAAGTTACAGTCTGTTCTGATTCATCAGACCACTTCTAAATCCAAAATCCTTGAAATCTGAAAGCTCAAAATGAAACAAGTGACTACTGGTTCTGGCCCTGGCACACCACCTGTACAACCTGATAAAAGTAGGGCCTGTCCATAAGACTTCAGCCATCAAAACATCACTTATTTAGCCTGAGTTCATCACCGGCGCAGTGGCAAGAAGGGGATGCAGGATGGTTATACCAGGTGGGAACGGCTGCCCCAAACAGCTTTCCAAATGCTGGACAACTGGAGCAAACACTGGAGCTCTCAGCCCCATGCTGGGCTGCCTTGCAGCTTGTGATGGCTGTACACAGTAGAGCTGGTCTCTGCCACTCCTGAAAGCTGCTGCTCACCCAGGAGCTCCAATGCTGAGCCAAAACAAAGCCAAAATGGGGCAGGTAGAGGGGGGCTGGATGGGTTCTTGGGCCAGTTTCCTAAAGAAACACTACTGATGTGCTAACCCTCTATCTGGGTCTCCTTATCAGTTTTGAACTGGTTGGCAAGTTTTGAAACACATTTGGTCAAAGGAGCAAACACCTCAGAAGCAGTAAATTAATGACAATAAAATACCCTTACAGGGCTCAAGTGAAGGGAAGATGAATAACCTCACTTTCATTAGGCACCAGGAGGTAAAAGTAGGAAACCAGTAGGAAAGCTAGTTTCATCAATTTCACAGACCCACGGGCTTTTATGGCTCTGTTTCAGTGCAAAGGGGAAGCTGAGTTTCAATACTTAACCAAATTAGTAGGCATGGATTAGGCCTGTCGTGTCATTCTTATTCCGATCCTAAGCTTGTCAAGGCAGGAATCAGAGCTTCCCACAAGTCTGCCAAGAGTTACCTGAGTCACACAGACATGGGGACGGATTCCCTTCTGGGCTGTGGCTGCCCTCCTGACAGCAACCCCAGAGCAGTCCGAGAGCAGATCCACAAGCCCAAGGAGCAATTCCATGCTCAGGGCAGCTCTTGGGGCCAGAAGCCAGCGGTCCCCCCTGATTTTACTCCTGCCCAGGGGTCTACACTGCTTTCCAAGTTGATGGAACAAGCCTGATGAACTAAACCCAAGAAAAGGGGGAGACACCATGCAAGCAGGAGCTCATCATGCCAGTGGCACATTAGGTTTTTCGGTTTGAGGGATCTTTCTGATTAGGCTTGTTTTCCATTTATACTGGAATTGATACCTGGGGTAGAAATCAGTTTCTTTGGAGTTCTTCTCTTTCCTCCCCCATTCCCCTCCCCTGCTCTGCAGGGCACCAAGGGTGGGTGGATTTCCTTCCCCCTTGCAAACCCCAGTGAGACTGGTTTCCTGAGACCTTAATGTGTCACAGACCCTGGCTGTCCATCACCGACCCTGAGACTCATCCCTGTCAGCACGCCAAGCTTCTATGCCAAGGATATGTGAGATAATTCTGGTTTGGGTCATGGTTGGGGAATGAAAACAGCTTCCCCTTTCTGTGCTCATGACACATCGTACTCGCTTGCAGCCCAAAAGGTGCATACAGCTGCAGTCTGACCTTCTGGTCACCAGCACAAGGTGTATTAGGGGCAACATTTCACCCTTGAATAAACCCTTTACTCAGAGGATCACAAAGCGCTTTGCAAATGCTTGCTTATTAATCCTCACTATGGTCCTGGGAAAAAATAAGAGACACAGGGGAATCATCTCATTTGCTATGGAGAGGGGGCACTTTCTGAGGTGAAACCGAGGCATTTAACAGATGAGAACAGTGCTGGTCAACATAACACACCAGCCAGAAAAGAAATGAAAGGAATTAAAATCATGGTGAACGAGGGGAAGCTTAGGCAGGAATCGTGTCATTAATCACACTGAAACTTGGCTAAGACAACAGCGAAAAGCGCCATGTGATTTTTATCAGGCTCTGTTCGTGCTCCGATTGTACCCCGGTGTGACAGGTAATGCAGCATCCCGTGAGGACAGGCTGGGGCAGCAGGATCAGTTACTCAGCTTGGGAGGGAAAGGGCTAGACAAAACTTCCACAGGCAGCAGTGTGATTGGGGTTGTTGCACATGACCCACAGCTGCCCATCGGGCATTGGGCAGATGTTCAAGGCAGCACCTCTACTGATTCACCAGATGTGAAGTTCTTGCTCCTTGTAACTGCAGGGACATGGAGCTCTCAGCCCATAACCCATGACAAGGTTGTCACCTGCTGTTTGTGTCACACCTACCCCTTGCACTGAGGTGCTTGTTGTCATTCCTGCTGCTGAATTTGTGTTGTTTCAGGCAGACAAAGCAAAGACATGCCTGGTCTTTACCTGCAGCTTTATTTTTTCACGTAATCTCTGCACCTTGGACTGCCTACTTCTCTTCAAACCTACCAGTCATTTAGAAAGATCCTCAGCCCAGCCATACCCTCCAGTAAGCTGCACTTGCAGATCATTTGCACGAACTCAGAGGCAGGCACAGCTACATAGTCCTCACTACTGATAAATATCAAGGTGGTTTACAAATAACCCAGAAACTATACTCTTTGAAGTGGGATTCTCTGAAAAGCCAACTCTACACTCTTGCAAGATGTACACTGCCTGGTCCCCAAAACAGAAACATCCCAGATGACAATACTGGCAAGGAAAAAAAGGTCAGTTAGAGCTAGTTTTCTCTCCAAGATTTCATGACACATGACTTTGCCAATCCTTCCGTTCTAACAGCTCATTTCAGAGTAGATTGTCCAAGGCTGAAGGATACCAACAGAGACTGGGCACACTGTGTAAACGCTAACATTTTGTAAATGCTACCAAAACAACTCTAAATGATGAGAGAAGGTGGAGGAAGAGACTGTATAACTTGAACAAAGCAAGAGCTCACAGTCTTTTTTTTCTGGGCACTGATAGCTCTAGTAATTATCAGTGCCAGCTCTGCCAGCCCTGTGCCTCCATCCAGGCCACATACCACTCTAAGGTGGCTTTTGTATCCTCATTGCAATGAAGTATTTTATCCCACTAGGGTTTATTATTCTTTTATAGACTGAAGGGCCTCAGCCTAATCTTTCAACAAACAAAAAGAATCTTTCAACATTTCAATGCTGTTGTAATTGGCTCCAAAAATAGCACCCTCAAAGCCACATTTCTTAAACTTCTCAAGTCCAAGGATTAACCTTTTTTTCAGAAAAAAAATAATAATCCAAAGACCAACTTGTATATTTTTCATATATCAAATCAAATAAACAAAAGACTAAAATTTGGAAGTTAATCTATAGTAACTTTTAATTTTCTCCCATTTTGTTTGCGTGCTTGCTTCTGTGGCTGTTGGAGGGGAGGAGAGAGGGTTTACTATTGTTTCATGAGCCACCACTGGATGTTTTATAGACCACCAAAGGCCCATGGATCACAGTCTGAGAAACACTGCTTTAGAGATAAATAGGCTCGTTACGGGAGGCCCTTGCTCTCTGCTCTGCTTTATAGCTCATGCTGCAGCAGACTGCCACGCTTTGTGTTTAACTCCCTTCTGTTGCCCACAGAAGGGCACTGGTTGTCTCCCCTGAGGACCAGGTGCTCTGCACTGCTCGGTTCATGCCGTCCTGTCCTTGTAATTGCTGTGCATTCAGTTTATACCCCTGGATCCATGCCACACTCCATGTACTCCACCCAGTTCAGCTCTGTGGCAAAGTACCCTTGCCCAAGGGATGCAGATTAATGCCAGCTTGTTCTGTATCTTAAAAAAGACAGTACGTGTCCTCTTGGAGAAGATGAGTTGTCTCCACTGCTCCTCTGCTATCGTAAGTGGCTTTTCCTGCCAGGAAAACTGGCCTTGGTGCAGCCCTCTCTACGACACCCACAGCTCGCTCCAAATTTTGCAAGCAGACACCTTGGCACCTCCAGTTGCCTTCAGACTCTGTTAGTGTTGGCTGGCTGGGACTGATAGCTTCCCTCTTATTTCTCCTTGTTTCATTAACTGTCACTTTGGGGGGTTTGATCTTCCCTGGAACCAAGCCCTGCCAAAAGATTTACTCTACTGCAGTGCTCCGTTTCACATAATTGCCAGAGAAAGCTGTACAGTTGGTAATGACCAAGGTAAGGAAACACACTAGATGCACTCAGGATATAGCGTTCACATATTGTACTTTCATAAAGGTATAGCAATGGAAACATTCCCTATTTTGATTGTCCCAAAGCCACAGGAAAAAGGGAATTAAGGGAATTGATATGTCTGGGATAGATGCCAGCTCTGATTTACTCACATTTTTACCCTGATCTGAAATACCTTGGTCAGAGATGGAAAATTTTTATAGAAGACATGAACCAAATCAGGCCCTGCAAGTGCTAGTATCCAGCTAAGAGCTATCTCAGCTGGCACAGCCCGAGAAACATAAAAACAAAGGAACTGGGAATCCAATGGCCAACAGCAGCTCTGTAAGAAATTTCTTCTCTTCCTGCAGAGGGTTTGGACATTCCAGCATCACCACGGCTAATACCCACATTTGCAGTCTGCCTTCTGACCACAAAGTGCCTAAGGTACCAGAACACCAGTGAGTTAGGATGTAGGGGTTGGCTTGGCTCCTGGAAAGAGGATGTGCTTTATCATCAAATCCCAGCATGATTTGGTATGGAGAGGCACAGAGCGGTCAAGCCAGAGTGGTGAGCCCAAAACAGGGTTGCCTTTGGAAGCAGTATAAAAAGAAAATATCCTTGCTAATATAACCTCGCCTTCTAGTTTAACCTCCATGTTCCCTCAGAGAGTGCAAACATGCCTGCACATATTTTAGGCACAGCAACTCACTTAGGAAGACTCAGATGTAGTGTAAGTCCAATTAAAGCAAAATGGAATGAAAGTCCCAAATTATTTCAATGTGTCAGAGTGAGGAGTTTGCAAATCCACTGGTTATTGCAAAGTTGTTCTGAGAAAAATAATTTCTGTATAGATTCCATCCCACTGTGCTGAAGTCCATGGGAGTTTTGCCATCAACTTCAATGGGAGGAGGACCAACACATATAAGCAAGCTTTAGCCCTGCATTAATTAATTATGCTTCAGGCCAAATGCATTTGCTCTTATGCCTCAGTTCTGCAATGAATTTTTTATAGAAAGATCTCCGTCCTTGCAGTGGTGTCTGTCCACTGAACTTGCACCAGCAAGGTCTAATTCAAGATCCATTTTGACTGTCCAGAAGCCCGTAAGAACATACATCTGCATTAATCTTGCTGAGATTAATATGAGTTCAATCAAGAACAGAGTCTGATGAAAAGATTTCATTACATATCAACCTGGAGAGTAGATCAAAGCTTTTTTTTAGCTCACTAATAAAACAAAACAGAAATAGCACTGCAGAGGAAGTAGCTTGCTTGTTTGTGATGGCTCTGTTCTTTGGGAAGGTGAGTATAGAAACCACAAAATTATTACTTCTAAAATAACCAAACCAAAACACAAAATTAGACAAATCCTTAATGCAGTATATCATCCATAATTCCCTCTCTCATTAAAATTCCCAAACATCAGACAGTGTAGATGAAGCATTCTGCCCACTTGACTCGCCTCCAACCTCTGTTTAGAACAACGGAAAATAATCACGGTCTTTTCTTGATTTATGAAGCAAGGGGTTTTATTTTTGCGTATATTTGAATCTTAACAGGACCCCAAATTTCTCAGTGTGCCACCCCAAAGATGTGCCTATGGTTCCCCTAAGGCTGTGCTCTGGAGTTCAGCTCTCTGCTCTCTAAGGCTTTCTAGCACAGAGTTACCAAAGGGCAGATACTGGCATGTTTTTTTAAACTTGCTAGAAAGCCATTTGCTCCCTTAAATGTGATTTATGTCATTCAGCTAGAAAGTTTGTTTTCAGTATAAAATACTTTTTAATCACCTCTGTTAAGTCTTTCTACTTCATCTCATCTGGTTCCTATGGAAATCGTAAGTCTTCCAGAACTGCAAATTCTGTTTCCCAGCCAATGTTAGTAAAAACTGATTTTTTCCACTACCTTCTGAGATAGTATTTGCATATAAATACTGTTCAGATCTCAGAAAATATATTTGAAATTATTCTTATTAGTCATTATACTGGAGACCTTCCATGTTTCCACAAGCAGCCATTTTATTTTTTTCTCCCTTTCCACGTAAGCAAAAATAGACCTCCCGTTTGCTTCTTCATTAATCCTCAACTCCTTTTTACATGCAGTCCTTTTTCACTGGAATTCTTGTTATATTTAAAAAATCAAAGAGAAAATGATAAACATTGGCAGCTTTTTGGCCAAAACAGAACTTCCCACCCTTGATCCATGGATGGCCGGCGAGGTTATAAAAGTTTGTAGTTGGTCTGGAGAACCAAATATTCTTAAAGACTCTCTATTCAAAGTTTAACAATGAAAGTGTAAGTGCTCCAAAAGACATAAAGAAGGTTGACAGGGATCCTTGCCATAGTTTGGGAAACTCTGTGCTAAGAAAGAGAGAAAGAGCATGAAGCTGTATGTCTTTTCTATGTATGACAAGTTCCAGTGAGCTGAATAAAAAGTGACAGATTTCCTTGATTTCCTTGCCAGGGTGAATATCTCACGTATTAATGACAGGTAAAAGAGACCTACTGCTCCAGTCAGCCAGAACCAGTAAGGCTGCTCTCTGCTACCTATTACATGTTTTGCAAGCACACACATGATGCATTCATTGAACTTCCTGGGCTCCTTGCTGGTGCTTTTTTCCACCTCTCCCTTCTCTCTGCTGTCCATCTGTCCTGTTCCAGGGCTCCACCTCACTGCTGTGTATGCAATTCGGATAGCAATTTCAGGTGTAAAACGAGGCTGAAACACAGGAAGGGACAACACTATCCACTAGGCAGTACAACAGCAGGCCATGACTACAGGTGAATAACAACTGTCCACAGCGATATGCAAGCTTCTGCTTCCAAGTCTTGTGAAGAAGCTTCCTTCACCTGTACTTGGGAGAGGACCCAGAAGGAAAGGTGCAGTTGGAGCAATCTCTTTAGCCTGGGAAGGAGGGGAAACAGGAACACTCCTGCTCTCCCCTGTACGGATCACTTTTGAAAATCCCACTTGCTCTGAACACTGTCCCAGTCAAGAAGCAGGCAGAACACAGCACCATATGAGAGCCACATGCTGAGATCAAGTGGTGAAAATCTTTTCTGTGTCTCTGCATCTCTCCTGCAGGGCACCTGAATACCAGAGATTCATGAGCATTTGCAAAGGATTTACTTTCTCAGCATGATCATTCTTGAGATTAGCATAGAAATTTAACAATAATATAAATTTCAGCTGTCGTCTTGTTACTGCCTCACGCACCTCAGGATTCTTCAGGTTCTTCTCAGTTGTTGACAAATAAGTTCTTCTCCTTTAAAAGCGCAGAAAAACTATGGTTTGTTCCTGTCTTCACCAGGATACCAAGAATTCTTGAGAAGATCATCCCCTCTATCCCTATAAAGCAGCTATAGCACTAGCCAACATCCTGTGTCTTTTCATCTGCTTCATTAGCCACATATTGGAAATTTTCAGGGCTTGTGCAGCTGGGGATGGCTAAAAGAGTGCTAAGAAGGGCCATGGATCTCTGGCTTTTGCAGCCATAGCACCCATGGAAAGAAGACCTGACATAGATGCTGGCAGTCATGGGTGAACCTTCTTTCAGAGGAAATGGAAACGCGCTGGGAATCTCCCAAGAGAGCAAAAGAATGCTTCCAGACAGTCAGGTGGAGCAGCCTGCTGGCTCCATCAACCTGACGGACTTGGCAGCCTCTCCTGCTCCAGCTGGCCAGGATCCTGGAGTCTGCGAAGCCGAAGGCAGAATTACTGAATTATTGGGAGAAAATAGATAGCTGCATAAGCTTATACACAGTGATACATACACACATATATGTATCTATACCCATGCACATACATTTATACATATCATAGAGTAAGCAGAATCTCCTTTACTAAGCTTGCAGGATATATGAACTCCTCATAGGACATAAACCCTTATAAAGCCTTATCTTACAATGACTAAGCTGGTCTCTGTGTTGGGCACGTTAACTCTGCAGGAGAGCTCTGACATCTTCCTGGAGGAGACTTGAAGATGTATTTTTATTAGCTTTTGCAGAAGAAACGCTGCCTAAAAGCTCCTATCTGAAGCTTGCCCAACAGCCTCACATTCCCTGGGTTCCTCTAAGTCTGAGTCCTCAAAGTCCTTCTGTAGCAGAGGCCAAATCCCACTTCCAGATCCAGTCTGGGCGCCAGCCTTGCTTGCTAGGCTCTCGACTTCTTCAGCCCAGAGCAGAGTTCCTGCTTACGTCAGCAGTGGTTGGCCAAGAGAAAAAGAGAACAATACAGCCTTTATAGATTGACAATATTTCAATTTACTATAAATTATGCAGTATATAACATGGCTCAGAGGAGTAATTTGTCATTCGAGATCCTTGCATTTACTATCCTTTCTTTCTCTCCCTTCTCTACCTTCCCCTTTTTACTTCTCCTCCCTTCCATTTCTATCTTTTTACCTCCTTTTCTCTCTTCTTTCTGCATTTCCTCCCTTCCAACAGATCCAATGGCTCACTCCAACCCCCACCTCTATGTTATCTGCTAAAATCTCTGACAACAGAACATCTAAGTAGAGATGGATTCTAGTGTCGTGGAAATGGATGCATGGAGAAAAGACAGCAGGACTTGAGGGGCAGGAGGACTGGGATACGCACAAAGAGTTACAGACAGGAAAGGCCTGGGGTACATACACTAGTACATGCAAAAGAGAGAGCTCACCCCTAGCAGTGGCTAAAAGAATTCTCTACAGCCTGGAACTGTCTCTGCCTGGAACTGTCAGTCCAAGAATAATTATATTTCATAGTCAGAAGGAGAAAAATAAATAGTAAAGTGTTTCATCTTTGGAGTGTTCGATATTTGATCTTATCTGGAATGCGTGTGTGTGTACATGTGTGCATACGTCACTGTTGTTATTTTATTACAGAGTGCTGCATAAATTTTCCTTTTCAGACATGTGGTCACCGGTTTAGGGAATATTTACTGTTAAATGCCTCAGTTTTTGCAGACCCAACTTTTCTCGGTTTCATTCTCAGGACTATTTGGCATAACCAGAGCCTTTGCCACAGATGTCCCAGACGCTGCTCTTAAAAAAATTATCCTGACCAAAATTGGTGCTTTGGCCTATGTGAACTGCTAAACAGCATTACAAAGCAGCAATCAGGCTGTAAGTTACCTACAATCTTTGCCTCTTCAAATCATAATATTTAGGTCACGTGAAAGAGTAGTTATGGACACAAAGACAGCACTCACAGGTTTCCACATATTTGTTCAAACTCATCTTCGGTTCCCTTCCAAAAGCCAACCTCCCAGCTGACATTTGATGTGCTGCTTGCCTTACCTGGATGCCAGCTCAAGGAAGGAGAAATCCCTTCTCCACAGCAAGTACAGGTCTTGCTCAATTCACTCCAGAACATGAGCCTCCACCTTTCAGGACTCAAATGAGTCCAGTGCTGAAAAGGCCCAAGTTGCCCATGGACTGGCTGCCTGCGACACCAATGAGCTGCTTGTCCCAAGCCAGGACCCAGAAGATGCCTTGCAACCCAACAAAACTTGACTAACCCAGCTACATTCCTGTCTAGCTACCACAAGGTAGCTCTTGTCTTGTTAAAAGTTCTTGTCCTGTCAGGTTACCTGACAAACAAAAACACTTTCAGAAAATAAAATGCCCCTGAGCTCATCCATTCTGTTCTTGTGGTCAATGCCAGCCCATGTTCCCCTTCGCTCTTTCCCAGTCACCCACGACAATAGTTCTACACCCCTCATTATGCATAAGGACATGCTTCCAGGCCCCATGGGAAAGCACAAACACACACAGGGTCCCTAGTACTAAAGATATTCTGCAAAGCATGGAAAACCTTCAGGATAGTCAGAAGAGAGAACAACAGACAAGATTAAACCCACAGTCTCCATGCCCAAGGCCTGAGCACACCAAAAAGCTCTGCAGTCTTTCCCCTTTCCCTGGGGTTTGGCCGCCTGCACTACAGCCAGCTCTGATACAGTCCAACTGCAACCTGGGATCAGACTGCTGTGAAAAACAATGTGAAATAACTGTGAGCAGACTCTACAGGGCTCTTTGCCACTTCATGTGGAAGCTGCCTTTAAAATCAGACCCTTGCCCATGGTCTTTGCCTCAGCTACCTTGTAGATCTGCCTGTGCTCATACACCTTGTTGATCCTGATCCTGGATGTGGGGGGAGAGGTGTTCCCTATTGTCCTTGGAAGCAATCGGATCCAAGAGCTGGTGCCCAGGTCCTTCTGTCTGCAGTGCACTTACCTTGCTTGCTGAACATCAGGATGAGCAATTTCAGCAGCCACACTGGTCTCCATCACAAGTGGGTGATGATCTTGTCCTTCAGGCCATCTTCTCGGACTGGACTTGACCCCAGGCAGAATTGTTCATAACAGAAGCCACCTTACATCTTCTCCAGGACAGGAGCAAGCTGAAGATCAGACCACTGCCTTTTGGAAGACATGAACAGGGAACCATGTCAAAGTAAAATCACAGGGAACTTAATTTCACCCTCATTCTTCCTAAAATCACAGGCTCTTTGTGCTAATGTTATATTTTGACACCATGTTTCCTTTCTTTACAATTTTCTGTTCAGTGATATGAGAACACAGAAACTCACTATGAGGACTGGAGATAGTGAAGGCCCTTCTGGATCATCTGTTTCAGAGCAGGTCTCTATCTATCCCCCAGTTTTCACTTGCTGGAAAGTTACCCAGCCACATGTTTGCAATTAAAGTCTCAGTTCCTCACAGGCTCATGGCAAATAGTCTGCTTCACCTGGGTCACATCTCTAAAGGGAATTCCCCCAGACTGGATTTGCAGGCCATATTCGGTGGCAGCTCTGACACAGGTATTAGCCATAATGGAATCCATGTCAATTATGAGTTCATCCATTCATTTTTCTATCCAGGCCTCCCACTCAAATTTCAGAGATCTCCTTCTAAAATGCAATTTGACCCATTTTGGAATGGAGAGAGTTCCTTAGTCACTCCATTTGAGACCAATTAGGCTGTTTGATTTGGGATCCTTTATCCCTCAGCGCTCTTAGCCTGTCTGTTCCAATAAATGCTGCAAAAAATCCCAATGTCTGAAATCCCTGCATGGTTCATGGACCCTATTTCCTACCCAGTAACTGCACTCCCTTTACTCCTCTTTCACTGACCTGAGTCAATCACAAACTCTAGGGTTACTTTGTGCATACCAGCTCCGCCTCCTTGAGCTGCCCTTCAACTTTGTGCCCATGGAGGCCATGAAGATGAGGAGATGTGATTGACTGGTAATGCTTTCTCCTGGCTTAAGAGCTCGAAGCGATCTCTTTTGTGGCTAACCCACAATGCAAACATGCTCTCAGAGTTCACTTTTAATCGGCCTCACTGATTTGCTTGAAATATTGATGAAATCATAACTGCTTCTTTCCCAACCATCCAATGGACAGTCCAGTCACTCCATGAGTTTGGGGAGAATTTCAGCTTTCAAACCACTGAGCAATCATGGATTTGCAGTGATTATTGGAGCTCAAGTTTTTTGTTTTATGTGTCATTCCCAGATGTTTCCAGCCTCTCACATCCCTGTAGAACGAGTCAGTGGTGTGGATTCAAGGCTGATAATGGAAACAAGGTCAGAGGTTGTGAGAAGACATCTACCTGCTTTAATTCAACAGTCTTTAGAAGTTCTTCACAGGCTCCAAACCAGAACAGCCTGCAAGGTTTGTGAAATCAGGATGCACCCACAGTACAGAAATAATTTAAACCTAATATAATGTAAACCTTTGATTGAGGAATGAGCATGAGCACATATTTAACTGTCATCACAAAGAAGACGGCTTTCCTCATTAGGGGCCCAGATGAATTATTACAGTAAGTCCAAGACCTGTTAGAGGAGAAGAGCTTGAATCAGCTCTTCCCTCCTGAGCCTTTGGGAACGACCCTGAACTTTCGGTGAGGGAGGTTTGTGTCAGAATGCAAACCTGAACCTGACTCTGAAGTTGGACGCTTGCCCCCTCTTCCATACAGCAGACCTAGCCCAGCTGAAGGCCTCCCCGGCCTTGCGCTATACAGGGAGTTCAAAATCCAGATCTGGATTTTCCAGCCTGGGATCATCTCTGCCTTTCCCGGCTTCAGAACCGCAATTCCATTTGCTTTACGTCACTTGCCTGTTTGCTTTGGGGGAAGAAAAAAATATTAAAAAACCCCCAACCAGTAACAATCCCAAAGACAGCAATGCTGTCCCAGCAACATTCCTCCTCACAGAGCAAGGAAGAACACAATTAAGCCCAGCAGTACCCACATCCTTAGCCCTTTGGGCCTCACAGCATTTTCTCCTTCTTTCCTCTGTCTTTGTTTTGGGGGTTTTATTTCAATTTTTATCACTTTGGCTTGTGCTGCCTGAGAGGCAGGGGACCTCGGTGGTGTCCTTGAAGTGTTTACTCAAGATTGGAGCACACCCAAGAGGTGGTTTTCAAGGCCCCTGCAAGCCTCTGAAACCCCACACTGCGTGTGTGTTTTGCAGAGAGGGATGGCTGCAGCTGGCTCTGCAGAATCTGCCCTTGGGGACAGGTTTGCCCTGCCAGTGACAGAGAGGTGCTGGGAGTAAAGCGCATCATCTTCATCCTCCTTTGTCAGCCCTGCTCTGGTATTTTGGCTGTGGAGAAGTGGTTGTGCTTGAAGCTAGGCTCTGCCCCTATTCTGGAGGATCTCCAGGCTCCCAGCAGCACAGAGGAACAGAGCTCCTTTGGTTCCCGGAGCCTACAGCGCTGTCTCCTTTGGGGGCCCTCCCTGCACATCCTGAACCCAGGAGCTCTGATATCATCCCATGGAAACCAGACCTCCAAGCCTCTGTGTCTTGCTCACACTACTAATCAAAGCACACGTATCCCCACCCCTGCAGCCTTGTAGGAGCTCTAAGTTAGGGATCATCTCTTCAGTGACACGACAGTCAAAACTCATGACATGCAGGCTTTGCAAATTTTTTTAGCACTGTTACTGGTAGGTTGCATGAAACTTACAGATAGACCCAAACAAAGCAGTACAGTGTTCAGTGCATCCCCATCCTCCTTGCCATCACCTTTCTGGCACAACCTGTTGAACTTGGATCAAGGCCTGTGGACTATCCAGAGTTGTCCTCCTATGCAGCACTTCTCCACACCAGGGAATCTGTCCTGCAAGCAGCTTCATCCTGCTTTTGTCCATTTTTAACCTTCATGGCTCTTCACTGAATGCCCTTTGTTTCCTTCCTAAAGCCTTTTCCTCTGTTTCTCTTCAATGCCACCTGTCATACTCTTCTTTCTGGTCCTCCATCTTATGAGCGTCTTCCATTATTTTAAATTCCTTTACTCTTCCAGAGTTTTATATTGGTTTTATATTTTATATTGGTGATATGGAAATATTTTGAAAATAAACTTCTCATAGTCAAACTACCTTGATAGATATATGAGCACGTGTTCCACTTTGATGCTGCTTTCCTGAAACATTCAAAAATATAACCAAATACATTTCATATTGGAAAATATGAAATTTCAGAATGCTCAAAAACTGTGGAAACAGAACTTTCTCGCATTATGAAACTGCCTAATTTTGGAAAAGACTAGGTTTTCTTTGCTTTTCTTTTCTCTAGAAAAAATACTCAAAACAGGTACTTTTTAATGTTTGTACAAAAAATAACATGTCTTGTTTAAAAATCTTCTCATGAAAAATGTCCAGTAGGTCCCAGAGCTGGGTTCATTCCATGGTCACAATCCCAATTGATGGTGGTGAGGTTAGTTACGCTTGGGAAGAGATACAATGAAGAACTAACAAACATCCTTGCCGTTCTGCGCTTGTCCCAGCTTTCCTCCACTGCAAGCACCCCCCTCCGCTCTGATCTCTTGGTAGGAGGGAACGCAGTATTTGTTATTGGTTTAGCACTGACCATGGAGCCTCATTTCTTATGCAGCCTCCCAGGACAATCCCGGGTTCTTATGTGCAAATGAAATATGGCTCTGTTGGTGCATGCTGACGGGCCCTCTCCATGGGCAGCTTGCAAGGAAACTCACCCGTGGCATTCTGGCACCATTCTGAGCCCATTACCTCTGCTCCTGCTGCTTCTGCTTCCTCTGGCATTTTCAATGTTACCGTGGAATGAGGAGTGAGCCCCAGAAGAGGCACATACCTAGAAACACAGCACTTGTTCCGCTGCTGCTAATAACTACTGACACTTGGTTTTCCGCGCCTCCACATAGGTGAATTAAGCTTTCTTTGTTGTGCAGGAGAGCTCAAGCCCAACCACCAGAGCAAACGGAAACTGAATTCTGGTGATACTTGGGTCCGAGGCTGGAGCTGCACCTTTGATACAGCAGCTTAAACCCGTCTGCACAAACAATCTTTGGCTGTCTTCCCACTGCAGTTTTCTATGCTGCTAAACTCAGTATTGAATCAAGAGGCAGGCACGTAAAGGAAGAGAGGAAAGAAAAAGAGAGAAAAGAACAAGAAATGTGACATGTTTTTATCGGTTTTCTATGTTTTGTTATGTTTTCAGGTGCAGATGTCTCGTGCTAGAAATTTTTTCTGTTATCAGAAGGGCTAGGAATATAATCTTGAAAAACAGAAAACCTGAGAGGTTTGAATAATCACACACTTCCAATGACTAGTGCTTCATGAATAGCCCCAAACCTGATAATGCATCTCTAGTTAGCAACATTAGGATCTGTAAAATTTCCCCATCACATCAGTAAAGAATGTTTTGTTTGCAGAGCAAATTTGCATCCTTGATGTAAGAAGCTCATCATAACGCAAGGGTTGTGAAACATTTGTCAGTAACCTCTCTTTTAAAGAGAAATCAGCATGTTGCAGCAAAGGCCACAAACATTTTGCCAAAAAATGAAGTGATTAATGACATTAATATGTAATAATTAAAAAATACTCATTAAAGGGGATTGTGAGCTGTTTTTGACTTGGGTAGGGTATTGCCTAGTTGGATTGAACATCTCTGGGATGTTCTTCACGGATGCAGCAAGGTACAGGGGGCTCTGGCCTTTGAACAAGCTTCTGTGACTCTATTGTAACAACGAAACATAACAGAAGTAATCACATCTCAGCAAGAGCTCCAGTCTTCTGGTCAGAAACACTAAAAATCCTGAGCACCAAGGGTTGAATTTCCACAGTCACCTTGCATCAGTCTGATTCTGCTCTCACTGCAAGGATAGTCACTAGCAGTAGGAAGAACAGCCTGTGCTTCCGAAAATCCCCTCTCGGATTTATTTCCGACTGCTATAAAATGCTTCTTCAACTTGCACATCAGCCTAAACATCCATTCTTCAGAAATGGCTTTGTTTTCCATTCAAACTTCGCTTCCCAGCCATCACAGACACAGGAGAAAAGTGGTCTTTGGCCATCTGAGCCAGGAGTTTGGTTCAGAGCAGATCCCTTACTCCACCATGAGGCCCAAGCAATGTCAGCTAACGCGCCATGCCCAAGTTCCTGATATCACTTGCGGGTGCCAGTCATTGGGAGTCCACTGGTTAGGATTTCAGATATTGTATTTAAGCTACCACTGAGTTCAGAGGCCATTCCTCTCAATGTTGGGATTAAGTCCTCCTAAAGAAGCCATGAGCAGCGCTGAGGAAACTCAGAAATCCCAGCCTTTGCAAAACTAGTGCAGGAATTTTCCCTTAGTAACAAGTCCCTTAGCAGGCTTTGTTTTGGAAAATATGAAAAAGTTTCCATATATTTTTTTCCAAAATGCAGCCCTCAAGACTCTCATGTTGCCCTGATGCTGAGAAATCCCTCTGCTCGCCCCAGAAAAAGAAAAAAAAAAAAAAAGGATGGCCCGTGGAGTATCTGAAAGATGGCAGCATCCTCAAGCCTCCCTAGCCTTGGGGTAGAAAGCTAAACCTTGTTATCCCTGTTTTGATCCCAGGTTCCCAGGGCTTCTTGCCAGGTTGTTGGGGGTCTGGCATCTCTGGGGGGTTTGTCTGGATTCTGGGGCAACGCTCCGGGTGTCTGTGGGCTTCCCGTCCCACAGCAGGATTGAACGCAGCACAGGGGCCCCAAGCCCTGGAAAACAACGCAGCTGGCTGGCAGGGGAGCAGGCTGTGCTCCCGCAGACTCGTGGCTGGGGCTGGGCTCACCAAAACAGAACCACTCTTGAGAAGGTTTTCAGCAATGACGAAGGATGATTTCCTGGCCCCGAGGAAAGCTTTCCATTAGAAATGTCCCAGACAGTCCCAACCCGGAGGCAGGATGCTGCTCTGGCAAGGTGGAAAAGTCCCCTGTGCAGCCCAGCAGCTACACCGTGAAAGCACAAGGCTCAGGGCTGCTGCTGGGCAGACTGGGACCCTTTCCAATCGGCTTACTGCCTACCAAAGCCCTGGGGTTAGCTATAGAGTTATTCCGGCTCCCTCCATACCTCTCTGCAGAGATGCTCCCTCCTAGGAAATGAGTCACACCTTACAGAGAGTCTGAGAAACCCTCCGGAGGTGCCTGTCTGTGTGTTGACTCAGAAGGAAGGAGATTGCATTTGTCTGCCAACATTAAATGTCTTAACCAAGGGCTGTGTTGGGGCAGTGGGTTCACACTGTGCCGACCCCGGGGAAGCATAGGGTGCCCAGCCCATCCAGCCCACAGCGTAACGGCTTTTTCCCCCTCCAGCTTTTTCACACCTCCCAGTTTGCCTGCACCTCAGCATGCGCTCGCACATAAACAGCACGGAGGGCGGGTGGGTCCCCCGATTACGAACAGGGCCAGACTCGCAGTTTGAGCTCATCACAGATGGCCTCCATGCTCTCCGAACAACAAGGAGAGCACGTGGGCAGCAGCCACCACGTAGGGAAGGGAGTTTGCTTCACAAAACCCATAACTATCCAACAACAAAAAATGACAGGCCAGGAACCCCTCCAGGCATCTCGGGTGGGTTTTTAATGCAACATTCAGGCAAAATCTTTGTTCCAGGTTTTGCTTTGAGTTGATTTGTTAAGCATATACACGTTCAAGCCTGGGCCTCCAGCCCCCCAGCTCGTGCAAGATCTCTTTTGTATGTAAAGTCCTAATGTCCATGTTGCAGAGCTCTTCTGCACGGTACGGTGGGCTCTGCACAACGCCTGGCAGAAAGAAATGGTACAAAATCCGTTGATAGATCATCTGTGGAAGGCCTGAACTCCAGCCAAGACAGATAAAAATAAAAGAAATTAAAATAGTTGTGTGTGTGTGTGTGCGTGTGTGTGTGTGTTTTATGAAGGGAACATTTATATTTTTAAACTAGGAGTAATTGTATTCTGTATCTGAAATGGCATCTGAAAGTGATTTAGTGGAACAATGTGGTTTCTGATTGGTGCTTGAACTAGTTCCAGAACATTTTTTATAATAAGCATCATAAAGATCCCAATTATCTGATCCTTTTTCCTAACATGGTCAGAGAGGATGTTTCCAAAGAAACAGCTTTTGGGTTGTTTTTTTTTTTCCTTTGTGGCACTGATCCTGCAAACATTTACATACACGCTTAATCTTGTGAGTAGCCCCAGAGAAGTGAACCAAGGCAGCCCTCAGCAGCAAAGCTAATCGGAGAGTAAACTACTAATGTTCAGATTTGCTAATCGGGGCAATCCATAGACTTTCAGGGAAAGGTCTGCTTGTTATTCCGAGAACTGTTCAGGATGCATTTACGATTCAATAAAGGAGGCCCCAGCATTACCAAAATAATTACTTACTCAAACAAGCCTGTAAAACTCAAGGACTGCCCCAAATAAAAGTAGGCTTCCCCCCCTTCAGTTTAATAACATAAATCTAGTGAAATGCATCTTGCTGCCATAAAATCAGTTCTACATGCCTTAGAAACCATTGATTTACTAACTGGCCAGGGAGGTCAGATCCTGCTAGGGACTTAGAGGGCTAAACATATGGAGAGAAGTTTTAAATCTGAAAGTTTGTCCACCCACAGAAATGGAAAGCAGTTCATATCTTATGCTGTAACTTCACTCTCCAAAATAAGACACATAACAGCAACAGGCAATGCTACAGATTAAAATGGAGCCATTTTGATGATCACTCAGTAAAAAGGATAAATAACGACCCTAAGTCCCACTGTCTGTCCCAGGGGGGGCTTGTCTCCGCCTGCAAAACTGGCTTTACATTGGCAGCATCCCCCTTGCGCTGTGACCCTGCAGGAGGGCTGGCTGTCACATCCTGGGCAATGCCTTTCCCAAGCAGCCCTCACCAGGCTGCAGGCACAACTCCAGCCCCGCGCAGCACACCAGACCTCCTGCCATGAGCAATGCAGGGCAAGGCCAGGCATGGATCAGGATGGCAGCAGTTTCATAAGGCAGCAGGCTGGTAGGAGCAGCAACAGGGCCTGCTACAGGACAGATGATTTCTTCCTGTCAGAGACAAGAGTCCCTGCCATCTTAGAAACATCTCTTCCACTTTTCACCCCACAAAAAAACCCCCTTCTTTACTGAAATAACTGGCTTTGGCTAGGTCCTTCCTGCCACACACCACAACAGGGGTCATCCTGGACACCAGGTGTCTGTTCTCCTTTCAAGCACCACCTCAATTTCCCTCTGTTTTCAGCAACATGGAGTTTAATGTGCTGCAGAGGACAGTTGGTTGCCACCCCAATACCCACATGTGGTAACTAAGAATCTGCAGAGGTTCTCATGTTAAAAAGGGTTGTGTATGATGTCACCCTCAGGGTCCTCTTTCTCCACCTTGTTCTTGTCTGGAAGAAGAAAACTGTCCTCTATATAGCAAAGAAGAAATATCCAAGAAAAGAGCAAGAGAAAACTTCCAGGCAGTTGTCCTCATTCAGACTAGCTAGAGTTATGGGAAGGTGTGAGGGATTAAGCAGCCTGCTTAGCGTCACGCAGCAGGGCAGCCAGAGCTCCAGCAGTGGGTTTGCATTTGTAGTCAAGAGGAATAGGAAAACAGCTTTAAAAAATGCCAACTGACTGCTTGTGGGTATGAGTTGATAGAGACCATAAACCATTCCTCACAACACTGTTCCATGCTCTCCGCAAACTCACACTGAAGCCTACTGTGGTTTTGCAGTACTTCACCCCTATCCCGCATCCACCTCACCTATAAAGTGTTGTCAGACCAAACCTGGAAGGTGCTCAACCCATGTAGCCCCCAACACTATGCAAGGGAAATTAGCCTGAGTGTTTGGGTGGACCTGGAAGTGTCACCTAACTGTAGCAGCCACCTTGCTATCAGGCTACCCCTGGTCGCTTGGATCATGTTCTGATGATGTGTGAACACAGAGGTGGCCAAAAATAAATAATAGAAGACGCCTTACTCCCCTGAGCACAGAGGCTCTCATGCCAAGAAATATTCTCGCTTCTTGCTGCCTCTTTTTGTGGTGGTTTTCCTGAGACTGAAAAAGCTCCTCCACTACAGAAGATGCAAAAAAATTCCTGCTGACCTCAGCATTGAGTTTCATCTTTTTGAAGCTTTGTTGCGCCTCTAAGATAATTTATGAGGTGTCAGGATTTTCCGACCACAAATGTCTTGGACGAAAACCGTTTTTACACTACAGATGCCATGAAAAAGAAGCAATTTCAGTCTGTTTTTTCTACGGCACTGTCTGTGTCCACAATGAAGCACGGGTTCAGAGCTCCTGGAGATTATTTGTGTAAGAGTTGTCCGGGCCAGCGCTCCACTGAGACTCAGGCTGGGTCTGATTCCCCACCTTTGCCTCATTGCCCTGATCTTCTCTGTTGGGAGGGGAACTCCCATTTCCTGGTGCTGTGCCACGAAAACATGAGCTTGCCAAGTTATTCTCTGTATGTGTGTATGTGCGCGTATGTGTTCAACAAGCCAGAAGTACCAGAAGTAAAAAAATCCATTAACAAACCACATTTTGCAACATCCACAAGGATCCCCACATTTTTCGTCTGTGGATTTCTCTTCCCCATGCTTTAGATTTTCGAGGGGAAAAAGGAAACCAACAAAAAACCCCAAGAACTCAGCTTAGCCACCTCTAATCCAGTATGCACCTCAGTCTCCATGAAAGTGTTCTTGGGACGACAGCAGTATTTCCCTTGGCTGGAATGCCCAGCCTCCTGGCTCCTCCAGAGCTGCAGAGCTGTAGACATTCCGCTGAGTAGTTTGCAACCCTGCCTGCCAGGAAAACCCAATGTCTCCATGGAGAAATCTCAGCGGAGGAGTTTGATACTCAATCAGGGATGGAAAAGAAGGGAGTTTATGCCTCCCTGAGACCAATCCCTTCCCTAAAAAGAATTTAAAAGCAAGAGGAAAAAAAAAAGAAAAGCGATCATATTCTTACAGACGTGGGCCCAGACACCCCAGTAGTACTGGTGTACGGTGTATTGCTTTGTGTCAGGATGGGAGGCTCGGTCCAAATGTCTGTTTAGGTCAGTGGGAGTCTATCGACTTTGGATCAGGCCTAATGTTTGGATCTGGAGCTGGACTTCCAAAAGTCTGGGCATGCTTGCATCTTCTGGTGAGGGGGAGCTTGGTTTGGCCTAGCTTTGAGATAGGAACCAGCTGCAAATGTAGGCCTCCAAACATGTTCTAGGAAAGAGGTTATAAAAGAGCCCCTTCTTGCTCAACACATTTATTCCCTGTGGGCCAGATTCTGACATCTTCATTAACACTGAGCAGAACCTCGCTCCAAGAGCAGTTACATTGATTTCAATGGGGCTATTCAAGGAGTCAGCAAGTACCTAATGTCAGCAAGGGCAGAACTATCTAAGGGTCACATCTGTTTGCTTCATTGACATAAATAATTTTTTTCTTCTTCCTGCTATTAGCACACACTGCTACAGAAAAGGCACACTGGGTTCCCTTCTTCCTGGCACCTCTTCAGCAAAATGCTGGTTGCAGATTCTTCATTACTGGCAACGTGGTAAGAAGCAACAAGGACAGGAGCTCAGCTTATAGTTCTAACAGGTAGAAAAATCCTCCTATGCTAAAAGAAAGCTGTGATGAGAGGGTCAGAGTTCCTTCCTAAGCATTGCTCTCATCACCTTTTGTCTGCTTTCCCTCCCAGACTGAAAAATAGTGCCTGCATATGAAGGCAGAAGAAGGATGATGCTGCCTACCTACACCTCTTTGTAGCCATCCCTTCCTAGAGGTCATTCTCCTGTGAGCCACAGTCATACATAGTCACTTTAAATACTTTAAATACTTTAAATACTTTAAAGTGACTAGTTTTGGATCACTTTGACAGAACCAGGTAAGGGACTACTCTTGTGATTGCTGATAGAAGTAACTAGTCTTCTAGCATAGTGCTTGCGATGGCCAGGATGTATCAGCCTCATGAATTCCCTGTGTTGCCACCCTCAGTTCTGAGAGATCTCTGAAAACTAACTTTGAACTGGGCACTTAGACTTTTAGACAGCTGAATTAATCGCAGATTTAGACAATTTGGTACACCTGATTCACATGACTTGGAATTTGTGCTCCTAACTCATATTCACACTTTGGAAAACCTCACTCACAACACCCAACACTTGCACATTTGATTTTCTTCCTTACAGGACAGTGACCAGCTCTTGTCCCTACCTGTTTCAGTGACGACTACTTGTGTTGCAGAAGAGCAACACAAAGGAAAATCCACCCCCTCTGGATTCTCACAGCATTTTCTCTATAGCCACATCAGGTCATCTCTCAGTCACGTAACTAAGGTTTGTCACAGGCAGATTTCCTTTTCCTTTCTCCAAGGAGGTAAGAGTATTTGCACTGTGATGTTAATATGAATAATCATAAGTATTTGCATTGCACTTCCTAAGAAACAAGCTGTTTAAACAGAGTGGCTGTGTCTGTAAGGACAGGCTAGCCAGTGTTGGAGTCTCCTTCCAGTTATGAAGAATGCTAAATGTGCCACTCCCGCAGGCTAGCATTTTCAGAATGAATGCAAATGATTTTGCTAGTGTCAGCAATGATCTGGTACCTGATAGTTGTGTGCAGTGCTGCAGTGAGCCCAAGTAATCCCTTACTGAAAAGGAGGGGAAAAATCTCCACACTTATAGTAGTCAGCTTTCCTCACCACTTCCAGCAGTTTGCATGATTTTTTAACTCATTTTGCATAAAACTTCTGTATCCAAGAGTCTGCTGCTTTTCCAGCAGGCACTTCAGGATTTCATGTGGGCAGCAAATTCTCCGTTTCCCTGGTCTCCCTCAGAAGACTATCTTGACAGTGCAATGAGAGTAAGTGACAGACTGTTGTTTGTCAAGAAGGACCTTCTGGGAGAGGTTAAGAGGATAACCTGTGCTCTTTTAGGTTCTACTCTGAATGGACGGATGAGCAGAAAACAATTGCCAGTCCATGGAAGTACAAGGTCTGAAAGCGAACAGTTGAGTTCTGGAAAACTGCTGACAGCAAAAGTGGGATTATTGGTCATTTATAGGTTGGGAGGGAACATAGTGGCAGGACACAGAAGTTGGTGAAATATTTCATTTGTGTACATTTCACATGCAGGAATGATTTTTATACGATCCAGATATCCCCAGGAGATGGCTCCTGTTTAAGACTTGTGATCTGTCCCCACTTTAGGGGATGTGGAGGGATGGGATTCTAGCGTTAAGTCCCGGCCTGATGGTCTCAGAGCCCAAGGGCTTTGCACTGCAAGTTCCAAGTGACCTGGAGACTAATATATGTAAACACAGGGGGAACTGAAACACTTTTTGGAGATGGAGAGCAGGTTAAGCTGTTTTGTAAGATACAGCTAATGAAAGACCATTGTTGCCCTGAGGAGAAAGGAAGGGAATTGTATTATTTATGTATTACAAATGCAGCCACTAAGGCATAAACAAAGCAACTTGCACAAAACCAGACAAAGGAGTTTGCCACGAGTCAGCAGTTTCAACTCAGGTTTCCTGTGTCCCAAACTAGCACTTTAATCATCTTCCTTCTCTGTGAGAGAGAAACAAGTATCAGAGAACCGAGTAAGTCTCCACATTCTTCTAGCCCAAGACAGAACTGCGTCCATTGTTGGGACTAGCCCCCTAGGAGGAATTATTTCTATTCAATTTGTGTGTGTCACAGCCAGATAATGCACTGGGTGGTATTTCCCTCTCTTCCCCCAATCTTTCTCTTTTATGACCACATGACTTCACCCCCTCGTGTGAGTGACAGTACCCATTAGACTAGACTCTGATGCAAAACAGCTGTGTGGAGAGAAGGGGAGGAAGGGAGTGGGGAACAGCAATTTAGAAAACAATTAAGAACATCAATTCCAATTCATTTGCTTGGCCAGGATAAGTAATTTCTAAGAGGTAACTTGATCTGTAGCGGACTGAGATTAAAGGCGAACTCCATTATCTCCAGTTTACAGTCTGGAGGAATCTGTTTTAACTGGTTACCAAGGAGTCTGCATGAAAAAAAAAGAAAAAAAAAAGGAAAAAAAAGAACCTTTGCTGAAAAATGTCTGAAAAATCCTCCTGATTTCTTCTTTTAAAGGGCACGCATGGATTTATTAACTCTCTGAGAGCATGGTTGCATTGCGTTGCAGGAAAAACAGTTCAGCTTTTGAAAACAGAATCCCTGCCTGCAGGATCTTAGAGATGCATTTTATCAAAACCAATTATGCCAGTTTCAAACTGCAGTTAAGATTTTGCTGTAAAGATAGACTAGAAACATGAGACATGGGGTTCAGAAGCAGATTCAGCATTTTGCAGAGGAAGCAGCAGGGTCTGGAGGAGAACACAGTGAACTGAGCACCAGGCAGCCCCAAGTTTTCTCCTTCTGGCTTTGACACTGCCACACTCTCTGGCTGTGAAAGGCATTTCCCAGCACTGTTTTAGCAGTGCTACGAGCGAAACGATGGTAGAGGACTCGGACACCTCTCAGAGGTGCTGTGAGACTCCATGAGTAAATACCCAAACATTCCTTTGAATACTGAGAGTCTGAACCCAAGAACAACATAGCAAGGGGTTGTGACCCAGCAGACACCAAGTTTTCTCCTGTATTCATGCTAGCATGTGGGTTGACACCAAAAACCAAGTATGTGAGTAAGAGAGCCATTGATTCTCTACTGTGGAAACCGCACACTCTAGGGATCTTCCCTTCCACCTTGCTCAGCTCTCAGCACTTTGCTATAACCTTGTGTCTCAGTCTTTGCCCTAACTCCCGCAGGCCTTGATCCCTCACCATTGTTTTGCAAAATACAGTGCTGTCAAGAATCCAAGATGCTCTGCAACTCCAGACCATGAAAATGCTTCTCAGACCATTGGAGTTATCACTTGGAAAGCCCTAATACTTGTCCTGGGCATTTCTCTTAGGAACCCAGAAACAGCAGCCGTTTGCTTACAGGAACATAGAGGCCACATGTGTCTCTGGATCTGATGTGAGGAGCTCAAGGGTGGGGTAAAAGCAGACATGGAAAAAAACCATCCGTGAGCTGGCTCAAAGTTCAGAGTTGGCCTTGGATCTGCATTTCCCTGGCTGGACCCAGACTTCTACCTCTCCTGTGCAACTTTGTTTGTCTTAGGGACAAACCGCATCACTGCCATCATGAAATGGCCAGCCTGTGCTTTATACAGCTGCGTCCCTATTAGCTAGCTAAGACTCCAGGGTGATGTAATTGCCTCAGTGGAAATAGGAGCTGAAGAATGTGATGTGACGAATTTTCCCGGACCACCAAATAAATTAAAAAGTAGGCTCCCAGCCCAGAAGGGTTACCCTCCCAAATAAACATGTCCCAGCCTCCCTTCCTCACACACACTTACCTTCTTCCATACCAGGAAGCTGAGCTCCTCACAGACTCCATTACAGACCCAGAATGAACAGGTTCTTCCAGGCAGTCGGCATCTCCCATACAGTAATTGCTTTGGTATGGGCATCTGAGAACAAGACAGAACTGTATATACTAGAAATATTCTCTTTGCATAAACTTCTCAGTAGACTTACTTTTGTCTTGTTGCCAGGAAATGTATTTGGGGCCTCTTGCTAACTTCACATTTCTTTGATTAGAGGGACATGGGCAGTTTGTTTCGACAGTTACAGGGAAAACAGCAGCGAGAGGAACTGAGAAACTGGAAAGTCCTCTCTAAGCACATCAGCTCTTCAACAGCACATGAGACCACCCTACTCCACCATCCCTCCTGGGACAGCCCCACTTCCAAGGGTTTGAAAGGAATGGGGGGAACCCATCTTGCAAACATGCTTCTCCAGAACAGGGAACTTCATGGTAGATAACCTTACAACCTGAGATCATTTAAGCAACACAATGCAGTGAGCTCCAGGGTAAAAGAGAAGCCATTCCACAACCAAGAGCAACAAGTGATTGGGGGAACCAGCAAACAGTCAAAACTGGTTGGTTGGGTTGGGCAAGAATTTAAGAAAGCAAGAATATAGTCAACCAAATTGGAGTGCAGCCAGGAAACAAGAGTTAACACCTTTCCTCTGCCAAAGAACACCACTAGGTCTGTAGTGACAGTGAATGGCCAGGGCCTTGGCCTCACACTCTGCTCAAAAACCTGTAAGGTGGGACATGCCCAGTTCAGAATATAATTACTTCACGGCATGAGACAAGGCATTTACCTTCTCTCAATCCCAATTCGTCTGTGTGCACAGCTCCCTGGGTTAATACCTCACTGCTAAGGCTCAGTTTGTTAAATGCCTAGTTCTCTAAGAGGCAAGGTGATCCAGACAGTGCAAAGTACTTTATTTTTTGTCCTGGAGAAACCAGCCTCCTTCAGAGTCTCACTCATTAAGACAGCAGCTGTTGTAATCCAAGCTCCTTTGATGGAAGGGGTAAGCGGGGAGATTGCCAAAGGGAGGATTAGCCAATGGATGTCTTGAGCTGCAAGGGTGTCTCATATGGATTTGTGCAGGATTTTCACCTCAGCTGTCCTGGCTGGAACTCCTGTCCTACCATACCAAGACATGCTCCTTGCAGGCCCTGCTCTGCCTCTAGCAGCAGCGAGGCCCTGGCTGAGGGCTGGTTGCTAGCTGTCATTCTCAGCTCCTTTGTGAAGGAAAGGTACACATCATGCCAAAGAAAACCTAGCCTCAGCCTGTGAAAAACTTACCTTCAGAGGGAGGTGGCAGCTTTGTCCACAGACAAGATTGATTCAGGTGGGATTCCCAACTCGGCTACTCAATGATACGATGCTCTGGGCCATTGTTTTCCCTTCTACAGTAGGGATTATCACGTGCTCCTCTCTGTACTGCACCCCTTGAGACCTATGAATGAAAGTGCTGTAAGCTGATTTGTGCTTTTAGGCCTAACCTTAAGTAAAGACATTTGGAAGGCGCAGTTCCAACACATATTCCTAGACTATGTGATAGGCACCAAATTTCTCTGTATTCCCCAGTCAAAAGGAGTCACACAATTCTTTGGTTTTTTTCCTGTTTATGACTGCCTCCTCCTTACTTGTCACCTTTGTCTTGATCTTTGATTTCTGCCAATGGGCTTTTATGGATAGATCAGGCTATTAGCACTCATTGTTTCAGGACAGAAAGGAAGGACAATCTGCAAAGGGAGGTTAGACCCACTTCTACATTCTCTAGCTACATGAGAATTTTCATTTTGAAATAACTTTCTAACCTTCACAGTGCAGTTAAACCTTAAAGGGTGTTAACTACAAACACAAGATTAGTATTTCTTAAAATGTCACTATTTGAAAGACATCCTCACAATGGGGTGTTTGAGGATGAAAATATTCCAGCCTGTCAAGTCTCCTGCTTTCTATGTCAAACATCCTGCTCCTTTCCCGTTACCACTTTTGCAACTCACACATGCCCAGCATGAGGCCACAACTTCTTCTTTCTGGCTCCTGATCCCAAATGTGAGATGCTGCTCTGTCCACTCTTGTCTGACAAGCCTGGCACAAAGCTGGAGTAGAGCGAGGCCTCTATGCCACTCTCTGTGTGCTGCCAGCTGCCCTAGCACTTCTTTATCACACAGGATTACAGGCCCATCCATGGGTGGTTGTCCACTCTTCTGTCACAGGACACGGTGGAGCAGGGTACAAGACTGCTTGTAATGTTATTGTTAAGAGGTTCCCTTGGGTTGTTTTTAGCAGAAATTTGAGTTGCTTGTTTTCCTGCAGAGGATCAGTTACAAAACCAACACCAAGGAGAAAGCCTTTTTTTGAGAGCAAGGGCTCTGTTTACCATGTTAATTTCAGGGAAAGTTATTTGGGAGGAGGGAGGAAGTAGTTAAATCCTTGTTTACTATGCTGGAAACCCAAATCCCCTCAGTTTATACAAACAAGAGAGAAAATGGCTCAGTGGTATAAGCATATGGCTGTGACTAAGGAGTGCCAGGTTTTGCTCCCTGCTCTCTCGCATTGAACTCTTTAAGGCCCCTCTTTCCTCAAGGTGAGTTTCAACTCATTTAACATTACGTATATGGTCCCAGCTGCAGACCAAATCACTAATCAGCAGAGAGAGACAGGATATTCCTAATGTCAGATTTGTCCACTACTACCAGATGGACTGAAAAGGCTTGAAGAGGCCTTGCTTCCCTGATCATTAGGCAGTTGTAACAGTCAGTTGGGCTGAACAACTGAAGTAAAACAAGATGAATGTAACTTTTGCTTTCCGGGGTTTCCATACATGCAATGAAGCTAACGAGTCCTTCCTCATAGAAAGGGTGGGGTAGAAAGGATCGATGTGATAATCAATCAATTATTATAACATCTTCTGATAATGAAATGCTAGAGGCCATAAACGCCTGACTATAAGTAGTTGTGTCTACCTGAGAAGGCAGCGATAGAAAGTAGTCCACTGGTTCCTAAGCCCTTTCTGTTTGGTATGTGCTCCTGTCCTGGCTGTTGTATGGTTGGTTTGGATCGCCGCAATGATGTGCTCTGCCATCTTTTGTGAGGTGGGATTTCTCTCCTTGCTGTAGAGAATGCAGACTGCTGGGAGAGACAGGACAAAGCCACTTGTGCTGAAAGAGCCCAGAAAAAGAGAGAATTAGTTACAGATCTCAGCTACATTAGGACAAAGGCAGGGTTTTCTCTGCCCATTGAAATCAGAATTACTGCATGCTGCAAACTGAAGGTGCTATCAGACATCAGTCTGGGGATCTGCAAGACCTAGAACAGAAAGACAGAGGCTGAATCCTACCTGAGCAGTAAAATGACTTATTGTAGGATGAGAAAGTACTAACCTGTTCAGTGTCCCTCTACCTTGACATCTAGAAAGCTAGGGATGATACATAGTCTAATCACAGGCAGGGAGCAATCAGAGAGCAGAGGGGCTCTACGGACACTATCCAAACAGAAGCCTCTTCAATGGCCCATGTTTTGCCTTTGGTAAGTGGTCAGGGCTGCCTCTCTCAACAAATTAAGGCAGCCCAAATATGGTTCCTCTGGGAATGTTAATGTTTTACTGAATCACTTAGTTTCTCTTGATGATTGCTGCTTCAGAGACTCAGTTGCTGGATCCCAGTGGGGATTTTGCTGATGGGGGTTTATTGACTTGTTACCTTGAAGTTACTGCAGTGGTGGAAGTCACAGGTAACTCCTGAGGTCTGTTTATTTTATGGGTTGGATTTTTAAGAGTTTGCCAATCATACCCTGATTTTAGGACAAGCCACTTGTTTATTTAGCAGTGCATACATGTACTGATCCATAAATAAAACTAGTATGTTATTTAATAAAACCGAATAGAGGGTTGGCTCTGGCTTATTGGTAAACCGATCAATCCAGAGTACAAAAAGCACTCCTCAGGAAACTCATCATGTCTATCTGGGGGAGGTACAATCCAAACATCAGTATAATTTTGTACTCCACTGAGTTTTCAGGAGTATCTGTGCCCATACCTTCTGAAAAGAAAATGCTAAAAGGTCCAAGATGGAGTAATTTCTGACAGCCTTCACTTTGGTCTTCAGTAGAGGCTTTCAGAGTTGTGATATTTTTTACAGCTGGGGCTGCAGATCCGTGTTCCCTGTCTGGGAGAAAGAACAGACTTGAATGCACCAAAAACTGTTCTCACAGTGGGGTCCATGAATTCTCATACATTTGAGATGGAATCCATCTCACCTCACTTGAACACCTAAGAATGACTTGTATAAACTTAAGACAGTCCTGTAGGCTCCTTCTATAGTTGAGTATATGGGATAACAATCACAGGAGGGAAGCAGCTTTCTGGGAGTTGATCTCTCCCCAGTGACAATCATGGGAACTCTTGACAATCACCTTAACCTCAGACAAGTGTCTCTTAGATAACCAAATTAGGTGAGATGCATCTCACACCTGGTGTGCCCTGTGATTATGTGCAGCCATAAAGAAGGGAGCTACAAGGTCATTATGTCATCTTAGCTGATCCTATGTACCACATTACAAAACCCTCACATGACTGAGAGGCTTAAGATACAAGCAACTTAATTCAAAGAGGCTAGTGCAGATCTGAGCGGGTTTTACAAGGGAGACATGCCAGTTGTCACCCAAGAGATCCTGCCATGGAGTACTGGGACAGAGCCAGGCTGAGCAGATGACATCCAGCGCTGATCCAGCAACAGTTACCCTGGCAAACAGTGTCGGATCATTTCTTTATGTGGCTGGGGATCCACATTACATAGCAGCCCTGTTCAACTGCAGCAGAAACCTTGTGAAAAGCAGGCAAGCCACACATGGTGGTCACACACCAGTGACCACCACTGGTCACCTTGGCTAATAGAAACTGCATATATACTACATGTACGTGTATACATCTGTAGAACTGTTAACCATGTGTGTATACACACAGAGAAATCTTCCAAACAATGATTTTGAAGCTAGATCTGTGATTTTTGACTTTCTGGAGTTGATGATGCTGCATGTTTGTTATTCTGTTATTGGAGGAGTGTGGGAGGGTTTCCACACTTAAATGCGTTCAGACTTGGTCTCCTAGATAATTCTGGAAATGTAGCTTTGTGTGAAGCTGAGGCTCCTACAAGCCAAATCTTCAGAGACTTACAAGCACTGAAAGACACCAAGAGGTATATGCTAAGCTACAGTGCAATTACAGGTCTTCTGCATCCTCAAATTCCTCTAAAAACTTTAGTCTCAGGAGCCTGAAAATACCACAACAGTTTGAAATACCTGCAAATTCAACATTTTTGGAAGAGAGATACAGGGAAGAGAGACTTTCCACCAATTTTCTGTCTTTATTTTTGCTGCAGACATACACCAGGTTGTTCTTCCAATGCTTTGAGAGGAAAAGAAGTTGTTTATGTTCATGAGCACAATGTTCAGCCCGAGCCCTCTCTTTGCATGACGTATCAGGTTGGCCTAATAAGCAGGCTAACCACAACCATGCTGTTTCAATCTGCTCCAAGCATAGCCAGAGTAAGTTTATGTCTGCCTGCAAAACATTCTGTAGTTCTTGTAGTGGCCTGATTTGTGGAGGTGTTGATCACTCACAGCTACCACTTAGGTAAAACTGTAACGTGGCCCAGATCACCCTTCTGTGCCTCAGTTTCCTGAACCCGAACGCAATGATAACACGTGCTTCGAGGTCTATGGATGTATAGTGTCATAAAAATATTGTTATTTATGGTGATGATGAGAACGTGAGCTTTGTTTGGTACAAAGGTCTGGAAGTGCCTACTTGACATTAATGGAAAAAGACAGGTATTAACCTGTATGTTTGAAATACAGCGTGTTGTTATTGCTCTCAGATAAACAGAATTACCTCCTCTTAAAATCAAAGGTAATCTGTTTTACTTCAGTAAGATGTGGTGATGTCCACAGAGAACAAATCATTTTTGGCAAGTGGAGGAGGGATTTTCTTGGCAAGTTGGAAGAAGCATCAAAGGAAGAGAAGAGGGATGGGATGCAACACAACTGGTTTTAATCACACATAACAGTCAAGTTCCTCTGGACAGGCCTATGGTCTGATATGCCATTGTAAACGCTCTGGGGAGCATGGATTAAAAGAATGGAAAAACCAAGTGAGTGGCATAAAGGTACTCAGGGCACTCAGTAGAATAACTGGCAAAGCTTTTGTCAGTTGGCATTACACAGTGACATATTGCTCCCATTAAGGTAGTGCCCCAATACCCTGACTTTGATTTTTAATGGGAGTTTGGTTATCAAAGTCAATGTCTTTTCCTGGTTTTGAGAGTCACAGCTCCTCAGATCACACTGCACTTCTGTTTGACATAAACAATGAATGTGCTGGACTGGTTATAACAAGGATGCACTTTCATTCCCACTGCACAACCACAAGGGAGAGGGGAGACTGTCAGAAATACCAAGACAGTTCAGCTCTGAGCTGGTCTGAATTGCTCTGGAGGTGCGAGCTTCTTCTTCTTGCCTGTCAAACAGTCTAAGGTGGCTGCTGCCTAGACCAGGCCTGCTGCAAGCTGCCTGAATGGATGGGGTCCATCTGGAGAGCTTGGGCAAATACTTCTTGACAGGACTGTTCCTCTTGAAATGACTGTTTCCTCTGCTGATTTGCTTCACTAAATTTGGGGGCAGGGAATGTACTGTATTCTGTAGGAAACTAATGTTTCACTTCACTTATTACAGTATGATATAATGTATTATATTATTATCTCACATAACATGCTAGTTTAGACTAGATTGTATAAACATTCAAACAAGAAAGTCAACTTAAAAATATTTTATATTGTCATTTCATGTCAGTATTTCTGAAAAAAATATGTATTTTAGAACATCCATTTAATGGTATGTTTCAAAATGATGGCTCTCTCTTCCAATTAGGAATAAAAGGACATTTGTCATGTGCAAGTTGCCTTCGGAACACGAATAGTTTGAGCTTTGATGGCTGGTGGAGCTGCACAGTTGGGATTGCTGTTCAGACTGCTGTAATAATTGCTTCCTTACATTTTGTTTGGGTTACAGTAGTATTTTGGGGCTACTGCCAGTGCTTGAGGATCTCTTTCACAAGGAAGCACATATTCATATAATAAAGATAATACCTGGCCTCCAGTCACACAGAATAGAAGCACTGGACCTGATTTGGGGAAACCAAGCTTTAACAAGAACTTTGCTGGTGACACGGCAGAAGTGGGCTTTATTGCACTTCAGCTAAGCGTTTACGTGAGTAGTGACTGCCCAGGAGAAACATCTGATTGAAGGACTAATTGGGAATTTCAGTAATTACCCGTCATTGATGAATGAGGGCTTGCACTTGAAGGACCATAAATATTCTGTGAACCTTGCCTCAGCCAGGGTCTTGATCTTGGATTAAGTTGCTGGTGATGTCGGGATTGGGAACAAGTCTTAAATGAGCACCAAACAAAGGGGATTCAAAGTCCCACTGCAATCTGATGAGCTAAAGACTTCTTTAAATGCATGGTTTAAATAACTTGAAAGTTGAGGCAGAGCATCTGAGTTGATTAACCAGTCTTTGAACACCAAAGAGCAACTGATACACAGATTTCTAAGCAAGATTTTCTGTTTTAAATTATTTAAATTACTATTTAAATTACTATTACTATATACTATGGTAAAGTCCAGAGAGCCCTGAACTTTAAAGCCAAGAATGGCCCTTACCCAAATTCATGAACACTTAAGGGTAGCCTACACTGGTTGACCCAGAGTTCTTGAATTAAAATATACCTTGGAAAAAGAGGAAACCAAAATATTACTCAGTCTGCAGCAATCGCATGCATTTAAGCCCTTGGAGGGCTTGTGTTTCTTTACTCTTGAGGTTCATTATGTCACCAGAAAAGCTTTAATATTTTACTGTGGAAGCAACATAGCCATGAAACATTAATTTCCAGGAATGTGGGAACCATGAAATATGGGGTTTCCTATTAAATTAAGATTTTACTTGACTCTGTTCTCACATAGTTAAGGGACCAATTTTCATTATATGTTTATGTATATGTATTCTGGAGATTCGAATAAGAAAGATGTACAAAATACGGGAAGAATATTTTTACTTTGAAAAATGTGTTTCACTGATAACAATACCAGTCATTTATATTCTGCCTTTCATCCTAAACTATATTATGTTCTATATCCATCTTGGAACCACATCTTTCATTACCGAACTGCACTCAATCTGGTGTGTAAGTGAACAGCTGATATATTCTGTCCTGTGAGATGTGGCAGCTGTTTATATTTGTATTAAATTGTCTACTTCCCTATTTCCACAATGCCATTCTCTCACTATTGTAGGGACCATTCAGAGACACGATTGTACTAGGATCTCCAGCAGTCCCTAAGCATTCTGCACCATGGCAGACGTTTCTGGCTGGAAGAAAAAAATGGTGAAGGACAAATTAATTTGTAATTTACATAAAGGCCTTTTAAATATTTTGGTGTTATTGCTAACCAGTGTTACTAACTATAGGGCAGATGCCTCTTTTCTGTAAAACAAATGACTGGGTCTCCTTCAGATATCTGCACATACTCACATGCACGCAAAGACCACATCAGCTTTTAGCAGCCTCGGCAGAATGAAAGCATTGTAGTGGCTTAAAGGGGGGACAGTTCTGTAGGGGATTAGTTCTGGCGACAATTCCAGAATGTAAGTGTTCACCTAGGGTTTTTAACGATGTTATATACTAAATTTATGTCCATTACCAGTTGATTAGAATGGAAGAATTAGCCACAAAATTCCAGAAGCATCTGTGTCATGGGAACCGTAGGTTCCTAGGTTATATGACACACCAGAATATTCACCTAATCACCAAGGTTGTTTTCCTTAATGCTACAATTAGCGACGGCATATTAAGGGAACAATTACTGAATAAGATTTGACAGCAGGAAGCCCTCTGCCATAAATTGGAAATTCTCAACATATGCAACCATATTGCTAGAGAAGCTGAGTTATGCAATTAAAACCAAAACTGGAGATTTGTTATCAAAGGATGGCACAGCGTACTAAAATCCAGCTGAGCGGTTCCCTGATCTTGTTATCTTCAGGCCTCTATGTGAGTTAATCTAACACAGATGACAGTATTTGACACAGACAGTTGTGCCTACAGTCATGTGGAGGATGTATTATAGAACCTCTTTCCATCAGGAGGTTTCCATCATGGAGGTTTGTCATAATGCAACTCTTTGAAAGGTCTGATAAGTTTTGCTAGAAGTGCATTTCAGGGGAATAAAACATGATACAAATTCTGACAGAGTCAGAACAGTCCATTCTAATGTTACCATTAATTTCTAAAATTTTGAACATGCCATATTTAATTTTCTTTTTACTGCATTTGATAATATTTTAAGTGCAAATTATTTTAAAAGTCCAACTCAAAATAAACATTTGATTTTGTCTGAATGAAAAATTTTAATCAACTTGGAAAACTCTGTGGTTGTGTGGTTTTCCTTCATAAAGAATTTCAAAATTCTCCCTTCCTGTCCTCATTCAGTATGAAGCTGGGTTTCAAATTCTGAATTTTTTTGCAAAATGAACTTTGGTCCTCCCACAGCACTTTCTGCACCTACATGAAGAATACAAGAAGCTTAATGTGCCATTTCTGTGAGCCTTAAGGGGATGGTATGTGTGCTAGTATTTTCAAATCCAGGCTTATACAGCTGCCGTTTGAATATAAATCATAGATGCTTTTGGGTTCCACTAACACCCTCTGCAGTTTAGTACAGTTGTTAATTAATACAATACTGTATTAGTTCTTCTTACAGTCTTACTATTAACACCCCATGAAATCCCATTAGCTCTGCATATGGTGCCAGACTTGTTCTGAATGTGGGAAAGAAAGAAATTTACAGTGGTATGAATAATAAAGAGAAGCTTTCAAGTGGTTTCCACTGTGAACATTTTGAAAAAATATTTTCCAGAATGTAATTTGTGGGGCAATCGTTTCACAAAATTTCAATGCAAACATGCATATATTTGTCATCTAAGTTTTCCCCTGGAGTGTGAAAACCCTTACGCACCACTATTGTTTCATGACAGAAACATCAGGAAGATAAAGTAGTTCCTAAAAATGTAAAATTAACCAGGTTGTCTTATTGTCCAAACTGACACAAATGGAAAAAAACCCAAAACCACAGCCGATGCCAACAGATGGCTAAAACCTTCCTTACATTTTCGGTTTAAATATTTTAAAGTACAGAAAGTGATCACAGTCAGAATTTGGGTTAGGTTTTCCACAAGTTATTTGAATTCCCTGCTTCAGTGATGTGACAGATCCTTCTTAAATTCCAGAAAGATTTAAGCGCCATAGTAAAAAACAGGCTTATTTGTTAACACCTCGTACAGAACACCCTAGAATGTATTAGCCACTACAGAAAGTTCAGACCTAATTATTTTCTATTAGTTGAGTTTTGTCCAGTATCGACTCCTTAATGAAAGAGAGATCTGGCAAGGAGCTGTTAGAAAGACTTTTTAAAATGGAGAGAATGATGAAGCAGGCAGGATTCAGAAGCAGGCTATTCCCTGGAGAAGCTGGTTCAATCATAATTCTCTCCTGATCCCTTAGGAGTTGCTGCCCTAGACTTGTAGTCATAGCAGTGCACAGTTAGGAGGATTCTAATAGATGATTTTCTCCTTCCCAGTCCTGCGGTTCATCCATAGTCCAGTCTCTGCAGGCTCACTATGCAATCAGGAATGGCCAGGGCCTTTCTGCATGGCCAACATCCAGACAGGGACACACTGCTCAGGGAATCCCTCCTGCCTCTCCTCTTGTAGGATGGTGAGTCCACTCATTTCAATGAGGCTGTGGAGGATGTTCAGGTCTCGGATCACACTACTATCCAGACAATCCAGGATACAGCCCTCCCTGGCTACATTGTCCTTGAGAATGATAACACCATTATCCTTCAAGCCATTCTGGCACCGGATGAGAAACTCCAGGAGATCTTTATCTGTCAGATATCCTACAGATGAAAAGATGGAAAATAGATCACTATTAACCATTCAAACAGACTCCCCCTGTACACATCAGAATGATGCCTTGATCTGAGTCTCCATACCCTATTTATTGCAGGAAAAGTTCTAGTCCTGACAGATTGAATCATGAAACCTTGCACAAATCAATGAGATCAACAGTTACAAACTCAAATCAATATTTAGGATACATATTAGTAGTAGGAACAGATGTGGACAGAAGTCAATGGGAATAGTGGAGAAAATACTGGGTGCTGAAGGGTTCTTTAATCTGGTGGTTAAAGTCATAATAAGAATCAGTGGCAGGAAGCTGGAGCCAAACAAATTCATATTGGAAATAAGTGACAACTGTTTTAACAGTGTAAGTAATTACCCATTTGAAACTACCAACAGAAGTGGTGTTCACCACCTCTTGAAGTCCTCAAATCAAGCACGGTTGAATTTCTCAAGATACATTTTAATTGAACACAAACTACTGGCTCAGTACAAGGGTAAAGGAATGAATGTAATGGCTTGTGATCTACAGTAGGTCAAACTAGATACTTTAAAAGTCCCTTCTGAATTTTAATGCTACAAATCTCTATAACTTTGTGTAACATAATGTACCCATCAAAGGAGTTCCAGATCCACAATGCAGTGAGGAATGCAAAACCTTCCGAACTGCCAAATAAACTCTTTATATTACCCCATACTGTTGTGACTTCTGCATATGCCATATATATTTAAAAATACTACTTTTTCCAATATGTTACTGAGATTGTGTTGTTTATCCTTCCTTCTCAAAGATCAGTACTTCCGTTATGGTGAGATCAGTAGTGCAGGGCTCAGAGAAGAGCAAAATGAGAACTCTCACACATGAAACACGTAAAATGAATTAACAAGGATAGGTGGTCAGAAACTGAATGAAAAACTTGAAGAAAAAATAATAATTTGTATTTTCTAGTCAAAATATTTAGTTTTCTTGATGGAAGATTTAAACTTTTATAAATGCACGTTGTTATTTCAAAAACCACATTTAGACATAGAGTGTCAGGTTTCTTTAACCGCCCCACCCCAAAAAAGAAAAAAGCCCTTAAGTCTAAAGCCAAATACCTTTCAAGTTGAAGGAAAATGGTAATTTCTACATTAAATGTAAATTTGCATTTTTGTTTTTTCATAAAACACAGCCTTGGCTTATATGCCCACATAAGAGAAATCAAGATTGCATCGTCAAGATTTGTTGAAGCTTCTGAACATGTAATTTGGAACTCTATGTTCTCTTAACTCAGGTTTTCACTTAGTTTCCTAGGAAAATGAGATCTTCATGGTGTTGCCCTCTACCAGGTAGTCCTGCCCTTGCTCCACCAGAAAGGCATTGAGCTTGTTGGCATATTTCAGCCAAATTCAAGACAGGGGTAGAAGTTCGATCAACACTTATTATCATGTCATATTTCATTGAAATTGATGGAGGAAGGAGATTCAGATCTGTATCTATGATAAAGAAAAGGCATATGCTCCCTTCATGAGCTGCCACAGACAAGTCTTAGCTCATTCAGTCTCATGTTGACTCGGATTTGCTCAAAAGATGAGCCAGGAGCTACATTTACTGCAATGACTGATTATTCAAGAAAAACAAAAATACAAAGGAAAATTATACTCCTCTGAAGCAATTTACCTGTACAGCTATAAAGACCTATTCTAAGCAGCTCAGTTTCATTAGTTTTTAAGCCTATGTGTAGAGGACAAATAAGTGTTCCTGTGCTAATCTCTCTACCTTTAGTTTTCCTTTTGCCTAGCAAGAAACTGTTTCTAGGGTTTTGGAGAGTTCAGGCCTCTTCTTGTGCTTTGAAATAATGCCTTCTGCCAGTTGAAACTGCACCATGGACACCTAGGTTCACAGATTAGAAGAAAACCTTTCTGGAAGGACAGTTAGGCACTGCGGCAGGTTTTCTAGAAAAATTTAAGGAATTTTTTTTTTGGTGAGGAACATAGCCCACATTATCTGATCACCAGTCTGCTGCTTTTAGTGCTGCAGGGCATTCACTGGGGTGGCTGCAGAAGAAGCAGCTAATATTTTTTATAGAAAGGGGTACTGTGGGACACAGCTAAGGGAACCTGTTTGATAAGCACCAGTGCATGCGTAAGACATGATCTGGTTTATAGGTATAAGTGATTTCACTATGGCTTTTTTTCAGATTGTTTCCTGAAATACCCCCAAAGCTTGATAATCATCAGATTCAGATATCCCTGCTCACAGGTGAGGCCAACCCCATATACCTGTCTGCAGCACTGCCAACTAAGGAGGATCCGTGCTCAAGAAAACCCATATATAAGGCCTATTCCTCAGCTGCACATTAGCATGCAGGCTACTGCCCAAGAACATGTAACTTCCTCCAGTACCTGACCTGAAAAAAAACAGCTTGATTTGTACCCAGTGTGCATGTGGCTGAGGAGAACTCTAAGAAGTCTCTTGTGAGATTTTAGGAAGCAGTCCCAAAGTTTTGAGAACCTCCTTTTAACATAAACTTTAGCACAGGCTGTATGATTCTCTGAGATACTGGGCTGGATGAATCATGCTGAACTAACCTGAAACCCACTGAATCCAGATGACATCGTATCTTTGTGGGGCTGGAGTGAATTCCTGGAGGCTTTTGCAATAATACATCTCTACTCTGTCCTCCTTGCCCTGCAGGTAGTTCGGGACCTCAGCCAGGAAATTCTCCATCATATCCACCAGTTCCACGCTCTTGAAAACTGGTAACAAGACATGCTTGCTGATCCGACCTATCCCAGAGCCACAGTCCAGGGCGCGGTTGGTGCCAGCTTTCCCCACCCCCTGTGGGATACAAGAAAATAATTTGAAATTTGAAAAATGCCACCTGAAAGATCACAGCAACTGTGTTACCCGCTATAGCCTTTAGTCCACCAAGCCTAGTGTCTTGTCTCCTTACTTGTGCAGGGCTGTTGCAAGATTAACAAGAACCTAGGCCAGTATCAATACAGCTTTGGGTATTTATGTGTGAGCTGAGCTGGGCTGCTGTGTTCCCAGGTTGCTCTTGATGGGACTTCCTCATTGCAGCCCTGCATTTATTCCATACACTAAGTTTTTGCTTGATATAAGAAGAGACATTATCTTTCACAAGCTCCTCGCTTTCTCAGAAGATCCACTGGTCTTTGTAAAGTCCTTGCAACTTCACCTGTCAAATATTCATACCTTGCAGCCAACTACATGGCTAGATAAGACTCATTCTGAGCCCTGTAAGGGCCTAACAAAAAAGTAAGTGTATACCAATACTGCATGCAAAACTTAACTTCTGCAGCACAGAACTCCTGAGGTGATCATGGACATCTCTGCAGCCACACAGCATCCTTGGAATCAGAGTGCATTTTTCAAAAGAAGCCATGTTTCAACAAAGATCTTGGAGTTGTAGGTAACTTATGACAACTGGACAAGTTTGGACTGGAGCATATACAGAATTTCTTTTTTAGGCATAGAGACAAGAAACACGATTGAGTAGATTTTGCTTAACTGGTCTTTTTTTCTTCATAAATATCATTTCTGGACAGAGATCAGACATGAAAAAATGTGGAACAAAGGCTATGTCCATGAGAAAATAATGAGTCACTGTAAAAGGAGCTTTATAATGAAAGCTGTATTTCACCCCTAAAGCTTCCATTCTAGCTATAAAAAGGCTCTTAAGAGCCTACTGCTGTTCTGTAAAACAGAAATTTTAAGTCTGTACATGCACTGACTGTGGGATTGGAGTTCCCCTGGCCAAAGTTATCTGTTAAACAAACGTATTAAAAGCAAATGTAAACACCTTTTCCCTGTCCCTGGAACTGAGAGTTGAAGCGAAAGCTATGGGCCAAAGTCCCTGCTGCAACTTCACTGCTCTTAAAGGAAATAAACCCAGGAAGAGTCTTGCTCTTCCTGCTTATTGGGAGACCCCCTCTCTAATGACCAAGCATAAATCACGTAACTCACCGCTTTTTTTGGCCTTACTTCAGTGGGTAATTCAGTAGATTATTAAGGTCAAAGGACAGTACTGTCAATGACATGACTATGAATAGCCTGGCTGAGCATCTGGTTACATAGAGTAACTGTAGAAAGAGCACAAGGACCTCAAAGGCTCTCACCAGTCTCCAGGGCTGCTGGTCCCAATTTGTATACCTAGGAAGATTAATCTCCTGATGTGTGCAAGAGTCCACAGGCCTTCAACCCTATTGGACTCTAGAGACTACCTGTTTGTAGTTAGCCAGAAAATGTGAGACATTCCTCATTCACAGGCTGCACTTAGGGGCATGTGGCTTTTGCTGAGGACCAGACTAAGCTGTAACAAGGAGTTCATGAAAGGAGAAAGAACTGTGTCTTGGATCTTTACAAGGTGGATTTCCATATTGTTTGCTGGCAGATACAAACAGGCCTACCGTGATGTGATTAAGTAAAAATCTTTGAGAAAGCTGGTGAGAAAATCAGGATGATTTATCAAAGCGACTAATGGAATTCAACAGAAAGTCATATAACTTCTTTGACATTTGTGTTTCAAAGAACCTATAGTCACAGAATCATAGAATGGTTCGGGTTGGAAGGGACCTTAAAGATCATCGAGTTCCAACCCTCCTGCCATAGGCAGGGACACCTTCCACCAGGTAACTCAAAGCCCCATCCAGCCTGGCCTTGAACACCTCCACGGATGGGGCAGCCACAACTTCTCTGGGCAACCTGTTTCAGTGCCTCATAGGAAAGAATGTCTTCCTGATATCTAATCTAAATCTCCCCTCTTTCAGTTTAAAACTGTTAGCCCTTGTCCTGTCACTCCACTCCCTGATAAAGAATCCCTCCCCACCTCTCCTGTAGGCCCCCTTCAGGTATTGGAGGGCTGCTATAAGGTTTCCCCGGAGCCTTCTCTTCTCCAGGCTGAACAACGCCAACTCTCTCAGCCTGTCCTCATAGGAGAGGTGCTCCAGCCCTCTGATCATCTTTGTGGCCCTCCACTGGACTTGTTCCAACAGGTCCATGTCCTTCCTGTGCTGAGGACTCCAAAGCTGGACACAGTACTCCAGGTGGAGTCTCACGAGAGCGAGTAGAGGGGCAGAATCACCTCCCTCAACCTGCTGGTCACACTTCTTTATGGTCGCAGTCCCTCACTTGAAACAGGGAGTTCATCTCCCACGATGTGTCACAGCAAGGACCTCTGATGACACATCTCCATTTGCTGCTATCAACAAGAAGGAAAGGAAACAATCATGGGAGACGAAGCTTGATCCCACATTTCACTGAAAGGGAGCAAGAGCATCAGGCAGTCAGCTGAGAAGCACTGTGAAGCACCACGGCTCCGTTTGTAATGAAAATGTTGACATAATTCCATGTTCAGCTAATATATTTTCAGTTTGGAAGTGCTCAGAGCTTTGACAGGGTATTAACATTTGCTTTGGAAGGCAATCATTTTCCCAAAAGCCTAATTGAGCTGAAAATCAGACTCTTTAAAAAAATAGTATAAGTGAAAATTTTAAGCCAGAACAGGCTTCAGAATTTAAGATTGATTGCTCCTCTGATTACCTGCTTCCCACTACTCAGAATCACTATCATTTAGGACACATACACACACAAAAATTCTTCTATAAAGCTAAATAGGGCACTCACAAATTTCCTTAGGGATAAAAGAGCTGTGGAACATGTTCCTGATGCTACTTCAGGTCTTGGAAGGACAGGAAGGCAGTGTAGGTATGTCAGGTAAAAAAGAAACCGGAGTTCAAGAAATAGAAAAAAATCACAGTGGTTTTCTTTCTAAATTAAAACCAAAACACAAAAATCATCTTTTCAACAATATGTCTCTTCCATCCCCCTGATCAAACAGGAGAAAACTCACTTTTGAGAAGCTTTTCATTCTGCAAGTAACCAATCAGGCAGGTGAACTGAGGGCAAGAAAGGGAAAAAGGGTTTAGGGCAGAAAAGGAGCTATAAAGTTAATATAATCTACGTCTGTATTATTTCACACACCTATAGCTCACAACTGTTTCTAAATTAATGGTTTCTTTGTTTTCTTTATTTCCTTTTTTAACACAACACCTCCGGATTAGGCACTTGAAAACACAGTGTCTATGTGGACATCAAAGCTTTAACTGGCATAAATACATTGCCATAAATATGCAGTGTTATAGCTCTGCTGATAACCCTTCAAGTATGACTGTACCTAAGACAGACTGTAGCTTGTCTGTACAGCACTGTTGGCTCAAGTAATGTTGCTCTTGGTTTGAGTTCTGCCCACACACACATAAAACCTCTTAACTTGAGCACAGTGGCACTTTCAACTCAGTTTGACTCGCCTGGGAATGAGACAGGCTAAAATACAAGTGAAGTCCTTAGTCCTTTCTGTAATTCCTTCCATGTGCCCAGGCAAGATAAATTCTCCAACGGTAAAGAAATCTGTAGCTCAGTTTACAGTGGTGCTAAGAATCATGCTAAGAAATGCCATACATGAAGGTATGCAACATCAGTCATGTAAGGGAAATGTCACTGTGTGGCATTTCCACACCAGCCAAACTAACTCAGGAGGGGTAATTTGAGTGGAACTGGGCAACTGTTTTTTAAGGAGCACTAGTTTTTGCCAGAAAATAAAGTTTTGGAAGAACAAAACTCTCTGTGAAATTGATATTTCAAATCTAGAGAATAGTTATAGCCAAAAAACCTGGGAAAGAATGTTGAAAATGTCAAGATACTTCTTTTTCATGACTTTCAAGGAAAAAAAAAAAACTTGTCAACTTTTCATTTCTAAACAGCATTTTTCATCTGGAACTGACTTGAACTCTTGAAAACAAAGGGAAAAGTTTTTCAGAGGGTAAAACAATAAAGAAATTAAATGAAGTATGTTCAGTTGATCTGAAACTCATTTTCCTATTTTCTGATTTTGTTAAACTTTTCTTTAAAAACAAAATTATAGTTTATATTAGGTGAAGCAAATTGCTTTTTTCTATCTTGATCACCTTATTGGAAAAAAAAAAAATTACTCATAGAGCCATAAATCTGGGAAGCCACGACTCAAATTAGCTTTACAATAAAGGCAGTACTACAGAAAGCCAGTAAATATCTGTATCTGATTGAGTAGGATTCAAATTGCAGTAGTAAGAAAGGAAAATAAACCATAAGTAACGTAACCAATTGACTGTATCTCAACAGAGGACAGGCTTTAATAAACTAAATCAGAATTAGCAAAACATGCAAATTCCTTTCTCTTCCCCTTCTCCTCCTGCCCTGTTTGATCTTGGCCATTCAGAGTATCCTTTCTATCCCTGGCTAATAATAGGAGTAGGAACACTGCTCTGGAGTATTTTGTATCTGTCATCACACCTGATGCATTGGGTATGATTTCTCTTTGGCATGTGAAACTCTGCTACAGACTGTACTTCTTTCCTTTTCGGGTCTTGGAGACGAGAAAGCGCAACAGCGTGATACAAACCTGCCGTTCAGGAAACTGAATCTATGATGTCTAGGAAGCGTGAAATCTTTCCCTGAGTACAAGCTTATGTACCACTTTAATTCTGCAAATGTCCTTAAAACAAGATTTGAGTAAAATTTACAGAATATGCCTTGAGCTGGCTCTAGACTTGCAAGTTGCATTTATTTTTTTCTGAAAATGCCATTCTACCATCAAGTTCAGCTGCCTTGCTGAACTTTCTTTGCATTTTCTTACTTTTTGTTTGCAGAAAGTCTGACACAGAGAGGCTCTGAAATCTTGTGAAGCCTTTTTCCATTAGCATTAATACAAATGATGGTTAATAAAAAAAATATAGCTGTTCACTTGTGTTTTGCTGTCTCACTGCCCCAAAAGCCTCCCTCTGTCAGGCACAGCAAACTTTGCCATCAGTTGCCCTTCACTGCTGTAAGGATTTCTATCTGTTGTTAAGCCACACTCATTTTCAATCCCAATCCATTTAAACTGCCCTTTTTTATACACAACATCTAATTAACCTATTGAGCTTTTTTTCCACAGGAGATCATTAAGACTATAAAAAGGTCATCTGGCTATTCCAAATTTGTACATTTGAGCAGAAAATGAAAGATCTCTGATAGTATTATATAGAACTAGTCATTTTGTGAGCAAGACAACTTAAGAAATTTGTTTTCCTCTAGTTTTGTGGGCTCTTTAGCATCTAGTACTGTTGTTGAGCTAATTTAGTGGGCTTTTCCACTGGGAAAAGGGAAGGACAGTCACAAAACCATCAGGCCACACTTTTCAAGATTTGCAGATTCCCACAGACACATTTAGGCATCAACAGGATTTTCTGAAACCTAAGTGCCAAAGTGATATTGCTACTGTAGGTACTTTTAAAACCCCACTTGGCATCTCTTTGCCTTTCAGGTCAAAGCAGACCTTTGAAGATGTTCAAAGACCTTTAGAAATCTGTCTGCAAAGGTCCCCAGTGACACTTGAATGTTCAAGAAAATATTTTCCTAATGGATAGCTTATTCTACATACTCCTAATGTTTGGGGAGAGGAGGATGAGGGCTGGGTTTTGTTGCAGTATTCTCAGAAATATCTATAAATAAGCAAAACAGAAACTTGGCATTTAGTCTCAGCTGTTTTCCCAAATGGACTGCAGGAATTTGCACAGACAAATCTCCCACTGAAGCCAGCAAGGATTTTATCATGAAAGGTCCCAGACCTGTGCTAAGAATTAATCTCCCACCCAAACACAGCCACAAGAATTCCTCACACAATCCTCTTTGCAGCTTTGGAGTGTAAGAAAAAGGATGCAAACCAGGTAAATAATGACATAAGGCCAGGCAAAATGTGTATTCGTGATGATGCATGACCTGACAGAATACATTACTAGACCAAATGACAGTCAGTTGTGACATATGGTGCCAGTTAAAATATATGTGACTGGGCACAGTGCATGTCATTTATGACACACCACCACTGTTTCTTGCAGAAGATGGGATTAAATGACTCACCCCAACAAACTTCCTGAGAAACTCCCTGGAGGATTCAACGTCTGTATTGGAGAGCTCAATGTAGTCTCCCATCATGCCCTCTTCTGTGGCTGGCACCTCCCGGTAGAAGTGTTTGGCCCTGGCGTAGAACTGCATCTCCCCATTGATAACTTGACTTGTCAAAGCGTAAAGTTTCACTGCAAGCAGATAAATCACTATTTTATTGTTAATGATAGATATTCCTGGTTTAGTTTATTGCTCTGGAGGAGTGATGGCCAAGATCTATAAACTTAAGTTGAGCCTTCAAATCACCAAACCTCTGTTTCTTAAAGCAAAGATGGAAAGAAAGGTGTTGGATTTAATCCTGCAAGACCTTAAAGTGACACAGCCCCCTTGGGCAAATTCAGTGCCTCCCAGGCTCAGACATCATTTTTGTCATCACACTATGTTTTCACATCAGTAAAATTCATTTCAAGTTTGAAGTGAACATGCATGCCAAAGAGAACAAGGGGTTTGATTTGCTCCCAGAAAAGCTATGGGCGGCATTTATTGCTATGCAGGGTCATAATTTCTGCTATCACAAACCTATCTGTTCTGCAGATTTCCATATATGCTTTCTAGCCATTGACAGCTGCACGGAGAGTGCACTAAGAAGAGAGTGGATGAATGAGGCGCTTGCTCTGGTTTATTTTTAGAGATACTGTACAGTCCATGGCACTACAAGTAAGCTGAACCACAGAGCAGATGGTTGTCTCGGGTCAAAATGAGTATACAGGGGAGGGAGACAATTTAGAAGAGACAGGTCTAAACTGTCATCTGTCACAGATCAAGGAGCAAGATAATCAGTGGGTGATATACTGGAAAGTTCCTGTGTGCCAGAGGCTTGTATGTTTTTTTTCGTTGCTTCACTATTTTGCTGGTAATATTCAGCAATCAAATGTTTGAAGCTGTTTTCTTAAAACTTGTGAGCTTTGCCGGGTAAAGGGCTATTTTCCTCTATTCTTTAAAAAACTGAGGCCTATCGTCTGCCTCCTGGGTTTTTCCACACTCAATGTGCATCAGCGTATCAAAAGTAGTTAGGTTTTGCAGCTCCAAAGTTTGGATTGAGGCAGGCCATAAACAGTTTGCTTGGAAACCAGAACCTCTTACTAACTCCTGCACACACACAGGTGTCCAGGCACTTTTGCGTGTGTATGACACGCAGCTATTCCCAGATAGACCTTCCAAGGAAAACACAACTACAAGCCCATCTATGATAGCTGAGCAATGAGGAGGGATGGAGTCACACTGGGAACAAATCTTTGCCAGCACCACCTTGCAGTGTGAGACCAGCTCTGCTGCAGATTCCCAGCGTGCTCAAGGAACTGGAAACAAGCCGGCAGCAAACATCTTCTGGGTTAATAACAATGGAAAGGGAGAGCTCCCTGCCAGCTGCGTACACAGAAGGACCAGGGAGCAGTGCTTTGTCACTGCATCTTTAAATATCCATGGGAGCACTGCCGGTCGCTCCAGGAAGGGTATGAACAGGCCATGCCTTGCTTATACCGGCTGGGGAACAGGCCCTCCACACAGAGGATGAGAGCTAGGCCAGAGGCCCTGAATATAAGCCTGGAATGTATTTATTGAGGGCAAGCAAGCTCAGCAGGGAATGATAAGTGTGTGCCTGCCCATCCTCAGCAGGAGAATGACATTTTGGAGGCAAATGAGGGGGGGACAAAGGAAGTAGGATGAGGAATAATTACCACCAAGGACCACTCGGAACAGAATAGTGCTATTGGGTTACACATAAGCAGCATGCCCGGCATATCCTTCATCCAACAAAAGCAGCATTACCAGCCCCTCTTGTCATCACCTGCTTAAGTCAACTGCCGAACGGATACTATTAAAGCTTTAATCCATTACACATTTATGTTATGCCTGAGAAATTTATACCACAAGAAGCACTGAGCCCAGCAAGGGTCAAACCTGGGAGTTTTACACACTCCACTGATTATATTCACATACTCAGAAGAAAACAGTTAGCTGAAGAAATTAATAGGAAGGGGGCAGCAGCCAATCCCCAGCATAACTTGGCCAGGGTGGCTTCCAGAGCTTGGGAAAAAGACTCATCAGTGGCTGTGATTCCTCTAGTAAACGATCTCCATCTTTCCCCAGGAGTGGCACCATCTTGTTTACTCTCTTTTTTATCCATTTCAGATGCCAGCCTGTCTGGTCAACAGAACTGAATCCCTGCGTGTTGGCTTTGCAAGATCTTCCATGTAAGAGTCCAGTGATGATTTCTAGGGCTTGTTTAATGGACCTATCAAGGGACAGTGATTTATCCCATTCTGCTAGACTGACAAGAAAGACATTTACAGGCTGTCTGCACACTACGGCAGGGTGCTGCAGGCAGCTGGCAGCATGAACAACAAATATTCAGAGTCCTTCTACTAAAAACATGAGCCTGACCCAAGGCAACATGTGGGGATGATATGCTGTTCAGGATATCAGATCTGTAATGTGTGCTCTCAGATTTCTCACTCAGAACCAGACCAGTACCAGCCTTGCAGAATGCCTGCCAGGACTTGCATGCATACAACAGCTGACTGGTCTCCTCCTGGGCCAGCTGGGGCCCCAGAGCCCTGCCTTACGTGCTGGCATCTGAAACAAGCTCTGGTCTCAGTATCCATAGGATTTTCTCTACCCATCAAACTCTGCAAAGATATTTTCACGCAAGTCCCCCACCTGAAGGCACGCAAGGATACAGGCTGAAGTACATGGTGGCACTGTACCCAAAGTCTTCTCCTACCGACCCCCAGAGCCTCACTGACGCAGTGTGCGATGTATGCAGATGATTTCCAACCTCCTTCTCCCTCAGTATTACTCCTCCCACTTATATATTTGCAGCACTGCCAACTCTCCCAATGCACAACCCAATTTTCCTGACACAGTCAATCAGACCCAACTCTGATCTGTCTCGCAGCTGTGCCTGGCATGGAGGCTCCAGCAGCGGGACCAGAGGGAGAGGCAGGTTTGCCAGCTTGCAGGAATCTACCCCAAAAGTGAAGTGTGAGGAGGTACATATGTCCTTGGTGGCAGTTAGTATTGCAGCTCTGCTCCAGCATGCCTCCACCTCATCACAGGACTTATCTAGCCAGAGGCATCTCCCTTTCCATGACCCATGTGGGACTACCTTGTGCATCAGGAAATGAAATACTTGTTAGAGATACACAGCCTGATTTCAGTGAACTTTGTAAAGTAGGGCATAGGCAGGACAGGATGATGGAGCCTGCAAGTCTCTCAGACACTGGGGATGGGAGGAGCAGCTGTCTTTCATAGACAAGGTTTTCAGTGTTAAGGCAGGTCACTTGTAAGGTTTAAGGTTAGAAATATGTTTCTAGTAAAGTAAGAAGAAACTTTTTTCATGGCACACTTGGTCTCTCAGCTGAATCTGCTGGCAAGTCCCCCAAGTGGAGATGGCTAAAAAAACCCGTTGCAAAAGCAGGCTGAGAGCAGGAGCTGGCTCCCTAAAGGTCACTCCATAGTCATAAGATGTTAATAATTTTCAGTCACTGCAAACACAGTCTGGATGAATAAATAGACCACTTAATACATACAACAGGATGCAATCCCAACCTGCAGTAGACTGTCTTACAGTTCTTGGTTGCAGGGTTTACTCAGCTAAATTTGCCTGGCAGAAGTAAATGTTGCAAATAATTTTTTTGAAGTTTTTATTTGTGAACATTATTTTGTGGCTGCAACTGCTTTCTGCAAGATATTGAACTAATTCCAGTTTGGCCGAGTATTCGCTTTTAAATGCAACATCTGCTTTGTGCATAGGTTGAAAAATTGTTATCTGGGTGCAGGGTAGAATTCACCTCTCCACTGTGGTCCAAGAACCATTTAAATTCTGTTTTATAGAAGATGAACATCAGCCCACCCCCACAGCAAATTTTACTTACAGACACATGCCTCACACATGGGAATATTTGTCTCTATGGACCGATCATCTTAAGTTTTCCACTGCAAATCTCACTCCACTGGCACTGAGTCCCACAGCCCATGTAAACATGTGCATAATTTCCAGCATGTGAGTAGCTCCATTAAAGTCCCCTGGGCTTAAGGGCATTCACACACATTTAAGTACATTGTTGGACCAGGGCCTAAAGTTACTCATGTCTTTTATTTATAAATGTTACCCTGGTCTGTAAAAGTGACATGTTTCTCTTAACAGGCTGTGATACCAGATATGCTCAGCTCCTAAGTAAACATGCCTAAAAGTGTTCCACCACTGAAGCTAGCAATGGAATGGGGAGAGCATGGAGTTAGCATAGCTTGAAGCAAGCTTTCTACCTTGCTGACCTTGCTGCCCCTGGGCAGCACTCCAAGTTTCAATGTGAAGCTTGATTTCAGTGTTATTATTCATGTATAGGGTTAAGCACATGCTTAACTACCCTGCTAGGTCACAGTCTTAGCATTGCTTTAGTCGTTTAATACTGCTTACACAGAGATATCTGAATCTAGTCTTAAAGCTTGAGAAGTTCAGTTCATTTCTGCTCAGTTGCACTCTGAACTGAACTGGAAAATGTGATTCTGCAGAGATGTTCAGACACACCACATTCTGTCCTCTCTACCACAGAAAGCACTGGATCACCAGATAATCCAGGTTGGAAGGAGGTCTCTAGTCCAAACTTCTGCTCAAAGCAGGGATAGACATGAGGTAAGATGAGGTTCATCAGGACTTTATTCAGCTCAGTTTTGAAAGCCTCTAGTGATGGAGAATTGTAGACCTCTCTGGGCAACCTGTTGCAATGTCCTCAAGGGGAAAGAGTTTTTCCTTATAGTCAGTCTGAACTTTTGTTTTCATTTACAGCCACTGTCTCCTGTCTTCCTGCCTCACACCACTTTGCAGACCTCAGCTCCATCTTCATGATCTTCTTGTAGTTGGTCTCCCTGAAGCTGTCTCTTCTGGATGAACATGTCCCATTCCCTTAGTCTATAGGGTATGTGCTCCAGTTCCCTCACTACCTTGGAGGCCATCCAACTCACTCCATGTCATTTCCTGCACTGGGACTTCAAGACTCCATGCATACGGTCTAATGACTGCTGCATAAAAGGCAATAATCACTCCCCTCGATCAACTAGCTATGCTTTTGTTTATACAGCACAGGATACTGTTGGCCTTTGCTGACAGGACACACTGCTGGTTCATGTTCACTTGCTGTGTATCAAAGCCCTATCAGCAGGGCTGCTCCCCAGCCAGCTACTGCCCAGCCCATGTTGCTGTTGTCAAAGGCTCTTCTTTTCTAGGTGCAGGACTTGGCATTTGCCTTTGAATTTCAGTAAATTTGAATTTCACTAGGTACCCACTGTCTCTTTCCTCTGGCCTATTTAGGTGCCTCTGGATGGCAGTCCTGACCTAGAAATTGTGGACAAGTCCTGCCAGCTGGCTGCAATTTGCAAATGTGATGAGCAAGTAGTCCTTCACCTCCTCCAGGTTATTGATAAAGCTGTTACACAGGACAGATCCCAGGACAGACCCTTGCAGTACCTCTACTGACCTCAAGATCTGACCACGACTTTATGAGCCCAATCACTTTTAATCCATCTGATTGTCCACCCATGCAGACCGTGACATCCTAGCATGCTGTGAAGTTTCTTGGATGTATATTCATAGCGCATGAGCTACCCCACAGCACCTGTCCTTACGTACACTTTTACTCCATGACAATAACCATGGAGTAACAGCCATACTGCATGTTCACATGAACGCTGAACTCACAGTACCTTTTCCACAGAGTCAAATTAATTTGGATATGCTGGCAATTAGCTGTAAAATTCTTTAGTGACGTTTTAATGATTCGGGTCATGAAAAACCTAGCAGAGGGGTTCCATAGTCTGATAGGAAAAATTTATGAAGCTTGTTGGCTGGGAATGAAAATTCAAATAAAATTCAGACAAGAAATAAAATATAGTTTTACAAGAGTGAAGCAATTAGGCCTGGAAACAGCTTAATGATGGACTGATGGACTCTAAGTCACTTGCAGACCTTAAACCAAGGTATTTTTGTCTTCATAAATATATACTGTGACCCAGTCATGTTACAAGCATGATGCAGGAACTTTTATGTGAAATTCTAAGTTAGATATTCATCATGGTACCCTCTAGCCTTAAAATAATCTATTAGCACTTACACTAATAGTTACATTGTAGGAAATCCTGCTCAGTTTCTAATATGTTATGTTTATTTTCAAAACAAATGAAAGAATAACATTTTCATAGACTTCTTCAGATTACAGCGACCCATAATTGACTTTTCTTCCTTTCCATCTTTCCTTCCTTTCCACCATTCACAGCTAGGGATAGGGATATTCACTAAGGGATAGTAGTATTTATGTTCCATGTTTCATTTTAAATAGCTGCAGATATTGCTGTCTGTTAAAAGCCACATCAAAATACTAAGATAACATGGAAATGGTTTTTTTCTTTACAGGACTCGTGAATTCTACCATCTTGAGCAGAGTTCTCACTCTGGTCTGTATAGTTTCACACAATCAGGTAAAATAATCTACTCATCTAAATGGACCTTTCACTTAGGAAGAAGCTCTCAAGAATTCACTATGAAGAGCACATCCTTTCCATCTTAATGTCCTATAATTCTAACACTGAGTGGAGGCTGAATAATTCTCCTTAAAAACTGACATGCTAATGTAATACAAACGCAAGTAAAATCTACTTTTTAGCTATATTGCCCTGGGGAAATTTTCGTTCTTATTCAGAGTCAAATTTCCATAAGAAATCACTTTCTGCATCTAAAAAAATGCCTTGGCATCCTGTACCAGAGGCTTTTGCTGAAATTTACCTATAAACAAACATTTTAGAAGCATTTTCCTTCCAGGTAACAAACAGTACACTAGACAGCCTGCTGCAGAGATGTGGATTACAAAGCCTCTTTAAAAAAATGTTAAAATCATTACCTTTCAAGCACTTGTCCAAAACCATACATATGACAAGGCTAAGGACACACCGAATGACAACAAAAAAGGTATCAGGCAACAGAAAGTAAGGCCTGTCAGCTCTGCTAGCTTTGCATTTGTCCTTCCAAGTTCCCAACAGGTCAATTCATGTTTTACTTAAACTGTGACAAAAAAAGGTACCATCAATCCCAAAACTCTTTCACTCTCGTGGTGTCTCCCTTGACCCCCTCTAACAATCTGTCAAGTATTTAGGTAAAACAACAGGGTACTGAATTACAGGGAACTGAGCGAGAGAGTACCAAAAGGTTTAGCTAGCACTATATTCTCTATAGCTGGGCTTCTAAGAACTACTACTTCTTGTCATTAATGTGTCTTCACTCTACCATCTAACATGATACGTCTCTCCAGAGCACAGTCACACACGCACACAAACGCTCCTCCCCACCAGCTACTCACCCAGGGGAAGCTTTTCCAGCAGATAAAGGTAACTCTGAAAGAAGTCATTTCGGATTGCCCTATGCAAGATGAAGGACATACTGTGCCGACAGAGTTCTTCATCTGTCTTGTGCCAGCGTGACTTAAAAGCCAAATGTGCTGCTTTATACGCCATGATAAAGAAGTTTTTTGCAAGGGCGGACAGTTTCCGTGGCTGGTGCTCTCTGGAGGATCTGTCCTTCCGAAGAGGCAGAGACAGTGTCATTTAAGTTGTGGCAATGTGCTGTCATTCTATACTGGGGTGTGTGTCTAGAGCAGTGCAGGGGGTGGAGGCGGGCAAGAGGGGAGTGAGAAATGCTGGCTGTTGGCACTGGCTCAGAGTAATCTCTGGAGTGTCGCCCTCTGAAACGAGCAGGTGCTGGAAAGTGATAAAAAACTCAACCAGGAAATTGCTTAGCCAGGATAAAAGTGTATCTACTCCAAAAAACAGTGGCTTTAATTCAATTATACGTTTCCTAATCTATTTAGCCTTCACTTCAAAGGAACTCAGATATAATCCAGGATCTCCCATCTCCCTCTTTTATATCTCACAAGGCAATTTTGTTTCTCTCTCTCTCCCTTGCTTTTTCAGTCCAGGGCACCCAAGAGGAAGGCTAGAAGGCAGAACATGGCCATGCCTCTACACAAACTGTGTGTCCTAATAAACTCCATGCCGTGCCACTGCCTATGGCAGAGCAAGGCACTCTCTGTGCACTACATTCTGCCTGGGCTCATTTAATCTGTTTTAATGGTACAGACCATCTCATCAGCAGAGGCTAGCTGGAAGAAATTGCTGTTTGGGAACACAGGAGTGGTAAAGCCAGGGAAGGGGAAGAGCTTTTTTGCTTTAGTTAACAAAATACACAGAACAAAAGGAGATACACTGCCCATTAACAAAAAGACAGATACATCAGCTGGAAAAGAGAAGAAGGTTCAGGCCACTACAGCGGGCAAAATTCTATAAGAAGGGGAGTAGGACGAGAAGCTGAAGTGCTTCTAGGATGGAAATGCCAAGGTGCTGAAGGGTGCTGTATATCATAAGTATGTCTCATGCCAGAGGAGAACCAGGCCCTCAAGGGACAAGGAGACACAGGTACTGCTTCAAAACCTTGTTTGCCCCTTGGTAGTTCAGGCACCTGACGGTACATCTTCAAGGCTCCTGAGTTGCAAAGGTTCCTGGCAAAGGGATGGGAGCTCTGTACTGACTGCATTGACCTCCACACATTGCACTCATGAGGCTTTCCCCTTTGAAGCTGTTTATTCCAGCTGTCTGCAGTGTAGGCACACTATAACACAGCAACAAGTGATCAGAAAGTTGGATGCTTTCAACACAAAAGGGCTGCCATGTGTTCTGAGCAGTACTGCAATTCCCAACAAGTATCTGATCAAGCTTCTGAGACCAGAACAAAGACAACCTAGCCTCCACCAAGGAAAATAGCTAGTAATTTGACGGCACCAGTGCATTCTTTAAAGGGAATCTCTGTCTACATTGCATGATGCTAAGTAGAATTAGCAATGCATCAATTAAAACATATTTTCCAACAGGACTCGCTTCCTTGGAGCAATCTCTGTATCTCTGCTTTGATATTACTTAGTAAAATTATTTGGGGGCAAAACCACCCCTGGGTATTACCACCTTTTTTGTTTCCCCAGCTACCATCCTGTACTACTCATTCTCACCTAACTTCATTGGCATGCTGCTCCCCGAGCTGTTCCACTTTACATGATCACGCAAACGTGTTGGTGAACAGATCCGTGAATAAGATAATTCAGAAAAATACACTTATTTTTCTTTCAAGTCGGATCAGTTCTCCAATCCAGCCCACAGCTGACACAAAGGAATTTGTCATGTACTAGAATATGGGGGCTGAACAGCCACCTGGGATTGCAGCTTGGAGGAGGTAGCCATACAGCCACAATACACAGCAGCCTTACCTCCTCCCTGTATCCTGTCAGAGGTGTGCCGCAGGTGGTTCTGTGATGGCCAAGGGTAATCTAAGTACTAGAAGATATGTCTCTACACTCAAACCTCTCCTTGCTCACGCATTCCTCTGTTGGGGTCTCTGCTGAGCCATTTCAGCTTGCTGCATCAATTGGCTTTTTCTGTCGGGTCAGCACTGTGAACCAGCTCACTGCAGAGCTTACAATTGCCATACAAGTGCAGGAAGGGAGGCAGAAACATGCGCTTCAGCATGGGGTGGGGAGAGCGGGATCATGGCAGTGGTTATATCAGCTCTGGAGCCACTGCACCAAAGTCTGAGCCCTTCCTTGAACAGATGGAAGGGCCAGCCTTAGAAACTTCAGCCATCCCTTTAATTATTCAGTCTCAAATTTCTTCCTGGTTATGTATCTATCAGACAAGCATAAGGCTCTCTCCAACTCATTTTGAAGTATCTGGGCTCAGACACAATCCTGGTGTATCTTTTGGTTTTCTCACAAATCTGGCCCTTTCACTTTGCTTATCTATTTTCAGCCACTCACCAGTTAGTGTGCCAGGAACGGATGTGTCAAGACAGCATGTTAATGCTTTGGAAAGACATTGCACAAGCTCACTTTATCACTGACAAAAGACACCCGGAGGAACTCAGAGCCCACCTGTTCCACATTTGACACCACGTTTCACATTTGTCATGGCTGTAGTTTTGGCAATGCCCATTGTGTAACAAAGTGACCCTTATGCTTGGAGATAGCAGTGACTCCAAGCAGGAAACGTAAGCCCTGACATGCCCTAGTGGAGTCAAATGCTGGGACAGCACTGTGGACGGTGCTGGGACCACAGCCCTAGGGCTCCCCATAGCTTTGACACTTATGAGGTCCACAGGCACCCAGGCCTTTGCATTCACGAGGAGGGCATGAAATGCAAAAGCAGAAAAGGGCACAGTTTCTCCTGCCTTCTGTGCACAAGTGGGGCTTAACTCTCTCTTTGGGTTCCCTGGTGCCTACCAAGTGCCACAGCGAAGCTCTCTCGATTTACATCAAGAATCTGGCCAATTATGACAGTGAATACATACACATGGCATATTTCAGGGTTGCTCCCTATCTTTTTAATGCCCTGCTAGTGACCTTCTCATAACATTCTGCTAGCCCACTTTCCTTAGGAAAAAAGATATGTGCAATCATGTGTAGGTCTCTGTCTATTACTTTTATTACCCCATCACCAAACAACATTTAAACCGATCTAACTCAAACAAATCCCAGAACTACCAGAACTACTACAAAGCTTGCATCAAAACAGTACATGGGGTAGACAGGTCTTGTCCTGGTGTCACTCAGCAAAATGAGTTTTGCTCTTCTGAAATACCGTAAAACCCATACGGAGGGATGGGCAGGAGTACATCTGCATCTCTCTTTCCAAGGTACAATTCTCAGCCATCCAACACAAATATGTCAGAAACTACAGTTCACAGGATTAGTTTTTCAGGCTAAGTATCGTTATAATTATTTTTGAGAAACTAGTGGTAAGTCTGACTCACAGTAGTCCCACCCCACACAAAAAGAGTGAAGATCTACAGAGGGCTGCATAAACACTAATTCTGTTTTTTCTATTTGCATGTGATCAAGACTAAATCCCTATTCCAAACAGTTCTATAATCTAAGAGTTACTGTGAACATGCACTCAGTCCTCAGATACTAGTGGAGCTAAGTAGGTGAATCACAACAGCATCAAGCCTTTTAAAGCACTTTCAAAACACTTCCTATTGCTGTCAAAGGTTAGAAAGAAACATAGATTTGTGCCCGTAAGTGCTTGAAAAACACCACAGAAATAGCAGGTTTTTTTCAAAAAGTGGATGCTATATTCTCTGCTTATTTGTCAACAGCAGCATCTTAATGTCTTCTGCTAAGAGCAACTCACAACTGCTTCATGTTGTCTCCTAACCCCATATTCTGAACAGAAGCTGCAAACAATTCAAGCACTATTATATACCTTACATATCCATTAACAAGAAGCGTGGGGCTTTAGTATGGGCATAATAGTACCCATACTACTTGTAGGATCACTGCTAAAATGTGCATAAACCCACTTCTTAACTTTAGTTTCCTTTTCAAAAAGGCCATTTGACTCTTTCTGAAATTGAAGCCAGGTAGCCAGCTATTTTGTTGGTAGTAGGGATGCTGGAGAATCTGAACCTCTGGATAAACTGAAGCTCTACACTAAAATAATAGTACACACAGCCATGACAGTCATTGCCTGGAACAGCTTCTGGTCTAAAATAAGAATGTGTTTGTATTTATGTATGCAAACAAACAGTTCCTCCATGTGTCTTCCTCTTCCTCCCCATGAGACCAGGCAGTTCTAGTTTTATCACGGATTAAAATGAAGGATCAGCTAGAGCAGCTTCTTGTTAAAATACCTGCAGCTGATCTCTGCCTTAGGGTAGCAGGTTTAAAATAAGGTATCAGATGGCTTATGATGAGTCACTGCAAGATCCAAGGCAGATCTTCGTTGGAGCATCAGGGTATTGAAAGAAAAGTTGCACTTACTTTTATGTTAGTAGGTAACTACCTGTCTCTGCAGATCTGAGCTAAATACTCTACTTCTGAAACACATCAGCTGCACAGAAGAGAAAAAGAAAAACATGTGCACTAGCTCCACATATCATGTGGGTCACAAAGGGTCGATTTTGCCTTTAAATTACTGTGTTCTGCTTACAAAACACCTGGTATGCAATCTGATTTCCACACGGACAAGCCATCAGGACTGCTGTAAGACATCTCTTTATCTTAAAAAGGCCTCTATATTAATTCTTCTCCCACACGCTCATGCCTGGCATATGCTGTCAGGAATAATGTGGTTAAAGCAAGTAATTTTTGTTTTATCTTTGACAACAGGTTTTTAAAAGTTCCTGAAAACCACAGGATCATGTTGATAGAAGAGGCACAGGCAGAGAGCACACGTGCAGTTACGAGGGCAGTGAAGAACAGCTGCAGGTTGGATGGCAGGTGGTAACCTTTACAACCGACTTTGCTGCAGCCAGAAAAGCAACTGCCTGTATTGTGCTGACTGCTGCTTCAGTGGCTTATTCAGAGCAACAGTGCACGCCAGTGCCTGGGTGTCAAGCTGGGAAAGAGTAATATGACAATGGATGCACTAATTGTCTGACTTGCTGAAGTCCGGAACTCTTAGTCACAATCCTCACCCACCTAAACTCCACTCATGGGTCCAATTAGACTCAGCAGTCTTCAGAAGTATTACTGTGAAAATAATTTGGTTTTGAGTTGAGTGTGGAGTTGAGAAAAAATAGTGTTTTGGGTTGATGAGAAACCGAAATATTTCTCTCTTCTCACCCCCCAAAAAAAATTATGTGTCAGGCCAAACAAAATGTTTTGTTTTGTTTGCAGGGTTATTTCCCTTCTTCCACTTCTTTATTTGTTTATTTGTAATTAAATTTAGGTAAATTTGGTTTCAGTGTATCATTTACAAGTGCAAACAACAATAACGTTGTTGTCACCAGCAGACTTGTCAGTCTTGCAAAATCACTCTGTGGCAAAATGACCCAAGGAAATACAGAGCAAAACAGGTCCTTAGGCAAAGACCCAACGTTGGGATAGCGCTTCTGATCTCTCATGAGAAACTGTTGCTTTGAAATAGTTTTCCAAAGCTGAGTTCACTGCCTGTAGGTCAGGATGACTCACGCCCTTCAGGGCATATCCTGCACAATTCCTGTGTGCTTTCACGGGTGCAGTCACAGCAGCAATCTGCTATCATTTATACAATTGGAATTTAGCAATCTGGAATTCCATCTAAAGCAACAAAACACAGCATGTGAGCCCTATGGGTAAATGCATTATAATTCATGTAAATGAAATTGGCCAGAGCTTTATCCCTACGGAGGGAATACACGGTTCTTTCCCTCTAATCCTCCTAGCTCTGGAGCCAACATTAAATTACATTTTTAAGGAAATGAGTGAAGGCACTCTTAGGTAGGAGTGGGAGCCTGTCTCATCATGTCTCAAGCACGGCGACAGTCACAGCAGGCCCCTGATTTGGAGATCCATAAACAGTATGCTAACGTAAATAGCGATATTTGGAGAGGACTCCGGCATGCTTTGGCTGTGAGGATTTTATTTGGTTCTGGTTAGGGACTCTCAGTAGTGCTGCGGCTGAAGGGAAGGAAGGGCAGGGTTCCTGATGAAACTGCAGCAGGGGCTGCTCTGTTGTTCTTGATAAGAAGCATGACAGCTGTGCCCACAACATCTGGTTTTCATTGAACCCTAGTGAGAGTTCCTTGCTGAGTCTCTTCCACCCCATATGTGGTGGTTTAATTGATGGAGCCTGAGAAGGTTTTAGGTCCAGCATGGAATGCCGCCTTTCACTGTGATATGTGACTCCAGATACAGTAAGGGCTGGGCTGCTTAGAGTCATCTTTTAAAAGCATTTCTTCTCAATATTGTATTTTGCATATATTGCCCTCTGTTGGCTCAGGCGCATGATAAAGCTCCTTTTCTAGGTGAAAGCTAATGAAAATCTCCTTCTGGCTGAGTGGCAGGGTTTGTGGGTTTTGGGAAATGCAGGATCAAGTTAGCTGTAGCCTTCTGCATGCTGTATGCATAGTTCTTATCCCCCCATAGCTCTGAGTTTAAGAATGTAGGTGCAGCTCTTTAACCAAGGAGGAAGGGGGCCTGGAAACTGGCTGTCTCAGCCATTGTGGACTGCACATAAGAAGAGAGTTTTAAGGAGCGACCATTGGGGATAGTGGTTTGGTGAGCCAGAATAAAGAGGATGTTGCACACTCGGGAAACAGCACAAGAAGCGCAGAAACGCCTGGGGGATAACTGGACAAGCGGGAGTTAAGTTAAAGTCTTTCAGCTCTGGCACGCAACTGCCAGAAATGCTTTGGTAAAAAGTCTCTCAAGGCTTTATTTTCAATTCCAAAGCAAAAGAAAGATGGCAACCAACACCATCAAAGCTCCTTCTGCACACAGCACTGACAGAAAAACATACCTTTCCACTTCCTCTCAGCTGGATCTTTACTACCTAAGGCTGGGACTGACCCATCTGCTCAAACCGAAAAGTATCCTACCCAGCTATCTTGTCTCTGACAGCAAACAGCAGCAATGCCTAGGGAAACAGTTTAAACCCATTAGCCAGGAAATGTGCTTTGGCTGTTTTTTAGTACTTACATGCTGCTCCTGCACAGAGCCAGACTAGGTATTTTCCTGAACTCTTAGAAGGCCCAGGCATGAAAGCCCCCATCCATCTTGGGCATACCAGGGCACATGGTAGCGATGTGACATGAGAGTGGTGATGCCAGGCCTTTCTCTGGAGTGTGAACATCATTGACAAAACAGAAACTCCAACCTGAGGTAGAGAGTGCAATGGATAATAAAAGATCTGTAGAAAGAATTGACGTGGGCAGACCATGGGTTAGAGAGGTCATTTAACCATTTGTAATATGCCTCTCTTACCAGAGAGGCTGAGATGTAATGATCCAGGCCTTCAAACGTGGAGCTCTGTGGACCCCTCCCTGTTGTTGGCTAGGATGGCAAACATCAGACTGCATTTCCCCGATCCAACACAGCAACACATTTTGTAGTGGTGAACATCCTTTTTGTTAGGGCAGTTAAAACTGTACTGGAAAACGTGCTGTTCTGTAAGCCATAGAGCAACATGACACTTCGTTTCTTTTAGATCTGTGTCTTACTACTTCTACCTGAAATAAGCCACATACCTCCTCTCACTTGCCATCTATTGTGAAAGATCCACCCTGAACAAGAAACTGCCTGTGCTGCAGCCAGGCTGGAGCTGCTCCAGGACACCTTGGCCAGCCTGTTCATCTGTGTTGTCTGTCTGGCTAGCGTGCATGGAGTAACTGACCCCTTGCTGCTGCCAAAGAGCTGAACTCTGCTTAACTCTCCCTCAGTGCAGCCCCTATTGTGGGTTTCTCTCATTTACCTGGCAGTCAGAGCACACAAACCTCTAGGAACTTAATTAACTTTCAAACTCCGTGCACATCTTTCAATGGTGATTGCACTTGGCCAACATGCCATGAATTTATTAGAGGGAGGAAGAAGAGACCTGATGAATGCATGGATAGGTAAGGCAAGATAAAACTAAATTCCTGAGGAAGGCAAAGGAAAATAAGCTGAAAGGAAAAAAGAAAAGTTGACTGTAGGGAACAAATCTGACAAGTGACCTTGTAAGGCCTCTTCCACCTTTAGCTCCTGAGAAGGAATGGTCTGGCAGAAGCCACATGTGTGTGTCCGGGAACACCAGGGAAATTAAAGGGGGTCAGCAGCTGTAAGCAGCATTTTTAGCGTATGGGTAAAAGTATCTGCATTTCAGATACAGTGTATCTGTGACATTGCTGGCTTGGACAGCCTTCATCCTCAACTCCTCTCTGCATTGTGTGGAGTTTCACAATACCACAGTTCACAGGAACTGTGCAGTTAAATCCTGTGCATACCTTGGAACATTAAACTCAATTTCTGGAAAACTAAGTGATAAGTATCAAGGGACGACAAAACTAGATTAAGCCCGACTCCTGGACAGCATAAACACACAGGAACACGGATTGCAGAGACTATAAACACACCTCTTCTTGTGAAATACTGCTCTTATACAGAGGAACGGCTCAAAATTTGCAAAAAACACCTTTGTTCAGAACTGAAAGTAGAAACCTAAATGATCAAGACTGAAACTATCTGCTTTGCAAGAACACTTTCTATCTGAGCTCTCAGACTGGAACTGTTCAAAAGCCAAATGTATGTGTGTTGTCCTTTGGAACAAAAAATAATCAAGACATGAAAAGTTCGAGATGGTTAAGTGTTTCCTCCAGAGGCTGGGGATTAGAAGTCTGGGCAAGTAGCAGAGGAGGGGAAAAAAGAGTAAAATAAAAGAAGAAACTCTTAAGTGACCTGACAAGGGAAACTTAAATCTTATTTTTAAGGGGTTAGGTTGTACTAAAGCTTGAAAAATTAAATCCACAGCTGTCTCCAGAGGACTATATCTCACTAAGAAAGCTTCAAGTAAGTTTATCATGTATCCAACACCTAGACATTGGACCTTAGGGACCACTAGGATAATATTTCCTCTGGATTAGCAAGAAAGCTAGCAAGTGACATTTGTATGAAACTAACTTTAAGTTTAAGGGGTTTTCTTATTATAAAATGATAAATGAAGAATGAGCATACTGGGAAGGAAAGTTCTTGCACTTTGTAAATCTAACACATCCCCACTATTTCTTTAAAAATGTACTGTTATCTCCTAAATTAGTTTTATTTGGTGACATCAGTAATTTGATGTTTTTACATCTATGATCCTCCCAGTGAGGATCAACGTGTTCTTTATGACCAATATTTTTAATCTCATAATCCCCTTTATGAGGAACGCTTTTAATTTTAGGGACCATGAGCACTGGCATTGAGACAATGTAATATATATGGAAAAAATTCAAGAATGAAACTTTAGGGAACATAGGATGGATCTGGCACAATTACAGTGCTTTCCTTCTTCTGGGATTCTTCACTATTAGCCAATAAAGCCCAGGATATGTTGGAATGCTATTAATTAACTCACGTCACTGTGCCTTGCCACGACAATTGATATGCCCCTGGGTTCCAGGGAAAACTTATGAATCACACGAGATGCAATACTTAGCTGGAGCTGGGTGAACTAAGGACAACTTTAAAATGTTGACTTTGAAATCTGAAAACCAACAGCAAATTGACTTTTGTACAGAATGCACAAAATAAAACTCAGACATCTACATAAAAGCCAATGTTGGAGTTTTGTAGGATAAAGCACTTTTTATTTATGTATTTCGCACTTTCCGTGTCTGTCTAAAATGCACTGGTGTGAGGAACAGACCACAGGTCCCCGCAGCAAAAATGCCTACTATCTGTGGATGGGCTATAGTAATCTAGTATTATCCAATTCTGCCCACAAAGCACATCAGTGACAATTGTGTTTTCCAGTTCTATAGAAAATCCTGAGTTACACATCTATGTGCTACTCTGTGCCCGTACAGATGCGTATGTAGGAGGTGGAATGAAGAAAAGGCATACGTACCAAAATTAAATGGGGAAAGTGAAATGAGGGGAATTACCTAAACAGCTTACAGATGGTAACTAAATTAGTTGAAAGCTGAAGGATTGCTTTTTCAACACACAGCTCAACAGCATTGTAAAACTTCCATTATTGTAACCCAGAAGCTCATGAGAAATAGTAATTACCAGAGCTGAACTCCTGGGCTCTCATATTTTCTTACCCACGGGCCTGCCAGACCAGCCCCTGGATCCTTCCTTCCCACAGTACTTTCCAGACTCCTGGAAAGAACAGCTGGCACGGTGAAGAAATATTCTTCACCCCCCGTTCCCTTCCACCTCCCACATCTCCCATTGTCCCCCATACACCTTGTTTTGAACACCATCACCTTCCTCTTCTGACACAGTCTCTTCCAGGCACCCCATACGCTTTTCTGCTGTTACTTCACTGTGTTTCACAGCCAGCAATCCCTCTGGCTGTCTCTGTGCTGAGCCAGCTCGGACAGCACCTGGGACGTAAGCTGCTCCAGAGCTCGGGCTGCCTGCAAGTCACATCCACTCTTGTCAGAGGCATTTTGGAAAACTCCTCAGGTAAAGGTTTCTTGCCCGATACCATTCCACCCAGAACTGATGGCCTAGGTGGAGTATGAGGTGAGGTCTAAGCAGCAAGCAAGGGTAGCCTTAAGGCTCTCCTAACTGTAAGGGAAATGCAGCCACAGCCCCCAACGATGGGCCTAAACTCTCTGCATCCTGCTTGTCATCAGCTCCCAGCTGTCACATAGGTTAAAATTTTTTCTTACAACTCTTTCTGTTGTATGCATTCTTTCAGTTTCCACCCCATCCATGCTGCCACGGATAGTTCTGGGAAGACCAAGCGAGGTGAAGGGTCAAGTGCACTAAATCAAACAGAAGTACAGCTTATGCTTGGGCTCCTGATGAGTCTAGAACTGACTCATCATTCCCCCCGACCCAGTGGACTACTTTCTCCATTATTATCAACCATGATGTAAATAAAACAAATCAGTATAAGAACAGAACCTGTGAAAGAGTTTACTGTACACTCATCACCCACATTCTCTTTCTTAGATTTAAAATGAGGAGGGGCTTCCGTGAGCACCTAGTTGCTCTTCAGTATCATAGAATCACAGAACCATAGAATCATAGAATCATTTAGGTTGGAAAAGACCCTTGGGATCGAGTCCAACCATCAACACTACTCTACAAAGTTCTCCCCTACACCATATCCCCCAACACCACATCTCACACCAAAGACCTCTATCCATTGATCTCTGCATCAAGACCAGCCTTTTCACTACCAAGCTGAGTAGCTTTGATACAAAAAAGGGAATGGTTTTCTTGAAATAACAGTAATTCAGTTCTGGAGGAGATGGAAGAGTATAATGCACTTTCCTGAAGATGATTTCAGTGATAGGAACAATAGGGGCACAAATGATTTGGCTTGGGGCAGGGGGATAGAGAGGAAGAGGTTGCTTCAGCACAATTTGCTATGAACCTACGAGGCTGTTGAAGCTGGAGCATTTATTTCACAAAGGCATCTTCTCCTGACATAAAGACTGGCAATAATGGGGAAGCATCCAGTCATAAATCCTAAGGTAAGTTATTCCACTGGTTAAGTGCTATCCCATTAACATTTTATGCTTGATTTCAGATCTGAATTCAACTAGCCTAAATGCCTCTCCTTGTGCTTCCACTCTGCTATGCTTCCCATGTGCTTTGGTTAAAATTAATGGAAACAAATACAGAAATGCTGCTATCTGCAAAAGGAGCCAGATTTGCCCGGATATTAAGAACAAGGATAGAGTTGTCCAGGATAGTGGAAAAACTTAATGAAAAAGATTTTGGCTGTAAAGTGTTGTGCAAAATCTTCCCTTTTTCTACGGAAATATCCACTGAGATATTTATAATAAATTGGAGGAAATTAAAATTTCCCTTTTGATTCTGTTTGAAATTAGTAACTTAATTTAAGTCAAATGTCACCTGAGCAACACCACTTCAGCTGAGGAACTTATTCCTTACTCTCTCTCTGCTTTTTTTGACAAAAACTGAAAAAAAAGAGGGAAATTATTTTTCAGCAAAGTAGAAAGAATTTGATGATCACATTCAGAATCCTTTTCTTATGGAGGGGAGGGATGAGGAAGAGGGGGAATTCCTGATTTATGATCAAATATAGACTTGTTCAAGTGTAAAGGAGACCGTTCTTGAAAACACTTAAGCTGGTGCTTAACTTTATTACTGTGGCAAAATTAAGCATGTGCTTGAGTAGTTGCAGAGTCAGAACCATAAAATGTCATAGCCTTTATAGCTATGAGTCTGCTTTCTGCCTGCTGCATCTAATAAACATTAAGAGGTGAAATTCTGTCCCCATTGGGGTCAATGGTAAAACCCTCATTGACTTCAGCAGAAGCAGGATTTTGCAAAAGAAATTTCCATCATTGTCACTGTGGCCCACAAGATGATATCGGCAGAGAGAAGCCATCTGCTCACTCTTGTATGGACACTTTGCTATTTAATCTTACTATTTCTTCATTAGTTCAATTAAAATTAACCCAAAGCGAAAGCACATCATTGGGTCTTTGGATAGGGATATTGCATTTCAGGTTGTTTGTTAGAAAATAAGCAGAAATGAAATACACAAATTCTAGTGCACCATACATACTAAACATATGCACAGAGAACATGATGTGTAGATGTGGCACTTAGGGACAAGGTTTAGTGGTGGACTTTGCAGTGGCAGGTTTACGGTTGAACTCTATGATCTTAAAGGTCTTTTCCAACCTAAATGATTCTACAATTCAATAGAATATACACAACATGCTGTTCTGTATTCCTCACAGCAAAATTCCCTCTTAAAGTATTGATCCCTTAAGGGAAAAAAAAGCGATGTAGCACCATTACGGTACATTTTATATCTTCCAACACTTCTTAGATCAGCCTTGCTTAAGACACGAGTAAACTGGTATTTTTTCCACAAGTAGCAACCCTCAAGCCGCGAGACAGACACTGAAAGTCTATGTAGACGGTCGCTTTGCCGCATCACCAGCTGCAGCTGAGCTTGGGTACTGTATTGCTGCCTTGCAGGCTTGTGCAGGTCTGCACATGCAGAGTTTATACCACTCCAGCTGCTGAGAAGCACTGAGGCACAAGATAGCAGAGGTCAGTTTACCACCAGCTGGATATACTCACTCAGCCAAGTGAACGAGCGTACAAGGCCATCAAACAAGATCACTTTCATGGAAGTGAATAATTCTGATTTGAATAAGCCAAGGGAGAAAACACCATACCCTTTGCTCTATTATGCCTAGTTAAAAGAAAGCTTTGCTTCTCTACAAAGAGGTCTGCTTCTTTTCACATCTTTAAATTTTTCTTCCTACATCTGAAACAATTAAAACCTACAGCTAATTTTCTTCACTGGTTTAAATGAACCGCAAATTGATGCATTTACTTAGGTCAGTGTTGAATTAGATATATTATAAAATACAAGTCAAGTTCTCCACAGAGACTCCTGTTTTCATTTTTGTGAAGTCTTATGTTCAAGGATAACAAGAGCACCCAGTATTTACCAGCATGATCATGTGTCATATTGAAAACACCCTTCTCTTGTGCAGATGTCCCTGTCACTGCTGATCAAAAAGGCATTCAAGAATCACCTTGATCTGTGTCCCAAGATTAATTTAATCCAGAAGAGTTAAGACAGACTTTCACTTTGCATATCAGATTTTGCTTTGCTTCGTCTCACTTCTTCCTTCCAATATAAACTTCTAAGCCCAGGGTTTATTACCTCCATACCTCAATCACTTAGTATGTGACAGCACATCAGAACAACATCACCTCCATCCCCCACTGAGCAGCATAGTCTAATCACCTAAAATGTTTCTCTGAAAGTCATCCTTTCAGATTGCTGTACTTTGTTTTAGCTAATAAAAGGCCTTAAGGAGTTTTATACATAGTTCATTATTACAAGGTCTAGGAAAACATCCTGTATTCAACATATTTTCCCTTGAAATCCACCCATATTCTTTTTTTTCTGAGAGCAAGATGCAATCTTTGATGGAGAGATTACAAATCTCAGGGTTACTTTGGTTTCTTAATTCCACAAGACAGAAATTAATCTATTACATTTTAACAATTCCATTTGCTTCAGAAAAGCAATGTTAGTTGTTGGAATTTTTTTTCACAATGATGTAAAAAAAAATACATAGAATTCAATGAAACTTTGAAGAAATCAGACCCCGAGGCATTTTCAACACGCAGTCTCATGGTTATACACCAAAGGCCCATTGAAAGCTCATTGAAGACAATGGAAGCATCTTTTTAGACTTCAACATCAGGCTAAGCATGGTACTTTTCAGTCATAATGAATTTGTTTTATACTAAGAGAACAAATAGGAAGAAATAGAACTAACCGTGAGACAGTACGGTGGGTGTTGCTCTGATGTCAAAAGAGTGTATTCTGTGTATCCGGTTAAGAACATCTGGTCACAGCTTGAGAAAAAAAAAAGAAATCTCAATTTATTGTCATAAAAGTGTAGCTTCTCAATGACATTAAGAAGTTTTCACTTTTTTAATGCAACAAAGAAAAAAACGTTCATTTCTTCATCTACACTTACTCTACAAAAATGTTGTTGTCCATTTCTTCTACACTTATTCTACAATATATTTAACAACACTCCACAGTTGTCTTTCCTCCTGTTTTAACTACCTACTCACTCCTCTCTCACACAGCTTCTCTTCGTGCAACTTCCTCTACCATTCTCTTCCTATTCTGCTTTTTTCTACAGCTCCCATGCTCTTTTCCACCCTTATTTGTATTCCTTCACTAAAAAAATCTTTTCTTCTACATGACTCCAGAATAGTATTTCTTACAACTGCTCTAAGAAAAAAGCCAAACCCACCCAAACAAAAGGAAAAAATGAGAGAAATACGGAAATACTGCACCCTTCAGCTTCTCTTTGCAACTTGATGACCCTTCTGCCTCAAATAGCATTTTCTTTCTCCTTGTGTATGCTTCTAAAGTGCAGGTGAGGGAATCTCCAGAGTCCGATGGTAATGCCACAAACCTCATCACACTATAACAAAAGGGATATAAGAAATTGTGCAAATAACATCAACAGCTCAGGGAAAGGCTGAAGAATCAGACCTTGGGCAGCATTTGTTTTACAATTTAATTTTAAAAGAATCTACCATGCAATACAAGGTTTTTAGTGTTTGTGCCATGTGGTTTTATAAACCCAGCATCAAGTGGTTATCACAGACAAAATTATCTGATCTTGGTGCTGCTTGTGGCTCAATCACTACAAAGCTGAAGTATTTTCATGTGGACTCTGTCAGGCTCAGACAAGCTCTGCTGTCCTTTCAGGCCCTGACAAGCAGCCAATTTTAGCCCAAACATCATGGCATACCTAACTGCAATAAATGCTCCTTTTCTCATATTTTTCAGGTCTCTGTATTTTTTGTATCATTCTCATCTTGGATTTTGACCTACCTTTTCATAGGTGTCTAAAACTATTCTCCATTTGTGGGCACATGTGACCAGATTTTAAAAAAAAAATTCTCAGTGAAATAGACGCAGATTGTCAGGTACTTAGTACTCAGAAAATATCAGACTATTTATATGACTTCAGAGTTTAACGTTTGGTTCATGCTTATCTGAAGAGCTGCTGAAATCACTGAAGAATTGTTGCTCTGATCAGGTAGTCATAGATACATTTTTCCTTATGACTGTCATTAATAGAAAATATTACTGTGATAAAAAGTAGAATAAGGATAATAACAAAAGTGTTGTGTTCTAGCAATGTTTTTTAAATTCATTGCTCTATGTTACCACTTTATATTTCACCAGGTACTTTCTTTTTCCATTTTCTGTTAAAACAAAGCCAGGCCACAGTATGGACACCACAAAATATTTTTTGCTGCTCTGTTACAGGTTATTAAAATATAAAAATTTTGAGTGTTCAATAGGATCAGTAAACATTAAGTATTTATTCTTAATATTTGGCCACAACAATAACAAAAGCTTAGTTACCTATTATTTATTTCTACATCACCCCTATGACTCTGGGTAGACAGACATTTCAGTAATGGAGCATCTTTTATATATATATATAAGTGCTGTTAGTTGCTACAGAGTGGTATTCTACTTTTATTCTAAAACCCAAACAACTATTCCTGCTCCTCAAACAACTTTCGAAGTAATGATTTCTGCCAATCCCACACACCTTTATTGAATTTTAAAAATATAAGCAGGAATGAAATCTATTTTGAGAAAGTTCAGAGTTCAAAAAGGCAACAAGACACTGCTGCCTCTAGTTCTCTATGTTAGTTTCTATCCAACGGACAGCAGGATCCTCGGGCAGCTGGGGATGGGCCCGCTTTACTGCTATCATAGATATTAGAACAAATAGCCTAGAGGAATCTCCATTTGGGACTGGATGCTGCTCTGATAAAACTTTAGTTTGATCATTAAGATCATTTCTGATACCTCTTGGTTAAGATGCTGTTTGGTCGTTCTTTAGAGTAACTGGGAAACAAGGTAAAAACACAGAGGATGCAGGTGCTGGCCATACAGTATAACTTTTCCAACATGATTTTGGATTTCCAGCCGCTTGCTTGAGGCTGGAGCTACAGCAGTATCATCCCCATGCCTCCTGCATGTCAGTGGCTGAGCAACAATGCTGCTGACTCAAGAGGAAGATTATTTTTCAAAACACCTTCCTGACCAAGGCTGCCTTCAGGTTGGGCTTAGCTAAAAGGCGGTGCTGAGGAAAAGTGACAGCTCAGATGGCCATAATGGGGCAGGACACCACAACAGCCCTTCTTCAATCATCCCCTAAATACTGTAAGCAGGAACACGAAGTCCCCTTACTCCTGCTGCTCACAACTTCCTGAAGTACCAGGCATGAAAGAGGTGGGATCTTTCTGTAAGAGCACAACTGTTTCTTGATGCCCTCAGGGCTCAAGAGCCTTGGCCTGGACTCCCGCTCTCCTCAGCCCCATTAACTTTGCTGGGGGACCAGCATCACTCAGCCTGCTCTGCAAGGGGCCTGCAGGCCGCTACATCCCGCTGCCCTCCTGTGAAGGCACTGGAAAATCCTTGAGGCAGCGGCTGCGGTTGCCAGTGGCCCCACGAGGCTGCAGAGGCCTGTGGGGCAGCCCTCGGGGGGGTCGGCTACACCCCCTGATGTGCGAGGGCCCTAGGCCTGCGGAACTTACCTAGCACGGCAGGTGGAGGCCGTTGCCCAGCCATTACACCGTGGGGGGACACTGTGGGGCCCGGCCCGGCATCTCCGCGGGTGCCAGCGGGCCGGGGGGGAGGCCGCCTCACGCCTCACGCCTCACGCCTCACGCCTCACGCCTCACGCCTCACGCCTCACGCCTCACGCCTCACGCCTCACGCCTCACGC